>VZTH01001070.1:0-60488 GCA_013397815.1 Aleadryas rufinucha | reverse complement strand
GGATGGAGCTGTGAGGATGGAGCGGGGAGGACAGAGCAGTGAGGATGAAGCGTCTCCTTCCCGGCAGCGGCGCGGGAGCAGGGCCCGTGTCATGTTTCGTTAATGAGGGTGTGCTGTGACGCCTCGGCACGGAGCTGAATGGAGGCAGCTTCCCACATCCCACATCCGCCCCGCCGGCTCGGAATTGATTTGTGCAGGAATTCCCCCCTGTCTGCACACACGCACGTCACAAGAGCCAGCAGCTTTTCCTCCCAGACCATCCCTCAAGTCGTTTTTCAGCTCTGTCTGGATTTTCCTGCAGTAGGGGAAAGCGAGGTGCTGGCTGTGGGATGGATCCCGGGTGTGGGATGGATCCCGGGTGTGGGATGGATCCCAGCCCCTCCACGGCCCTCCCAGTCCTGCCCAGGTGCTGGGACTGGCCCTGCTGCTCCCAGACAAACGGGGACTCCTCGTGTTCAAACCCCACATTTGTCATTTTTCCCCCTGTCCAGCAAATGAGGGGGAACTTGCAGCCGGGGTGGGGGGTTCCAGCAGTCAGCACCGTGCTGGTGTTTGCTGTTGGTCTGCAGAGATCACCTCCCCTCCCCCAGTGAGGATAATAATGGGGAGTGGGTTCCTAAATCCCTTAAGCTTCTTTGATAGCTTCAATATTTATCTGTAATCCTGCTGGTGCTTCTGAACAGACACAGCTCTGTGTCCCTGTTGCTCTGGAGCTTCTTCCCACCTTGCAGTGTTCCCTTTTTGTGGGAGAAGAGGCAGGGCAGGATGAGAAGGAAACATCAAAAGCCGGTGACACTGCTGTGCCCCAGTTTTTTCCATGAGTATTTATTATTTTGCAGTCTCTTGCTCCTTTCCTCCCACGCCCTCTGTTGTGTTCTGTTAATGTGCTGTGGTGGGGTGACCCAGGCTGGACACTGGGTGCCCCCAAAGCCTCTCCATCGCTCCCTCCTCAGCTGAGGGAGAGACAAAATAGAGCAAAAGGCTCGTGGGGCAAGAGGAGGGCAGGGAGAAATCCCTGAGCAATCACCACCACGGGCAAGCAGACTGGACGTGGGGAAATTAGTTTGTTACCAATCAAATCAGAGTAGGATAATGAGAAATAAAAACTAAATTTAAAACAGCTCCCCTCACCCCTCCCTTGTTCCCAGACTCACCTTCACTCCTGAAACCTCTCCCTCCTCCCCTGCAGCCACACAGAGGGGCGAGGAGCAGGGGCTGTGGGCAGTTCATGCCCTGATGTCTCTGCTGCTCCTTCCTCCTCTCACTCTGCCCCTGCTCCAGCCTGGGCTCCTCCAGAGCCACAGAAGCCACCCCTGTAGCCCCCTCCCACCAAAACCCTGTCACACAAACCCCAAATAGCTCTGTGGAGACTGGGAATGCTTCCATGCCCAGCTTTGGGGTGGAGGGGATGGACGTGTGGCAGGACAAGGCCAGAAGGAGTTCGGAGTGCACATGGGGCACAGCTCGGGTCAGACAGGTGGGTGTGCAGGGACAGGGACAGGGATCAGGGATCAGGGATCAGGGATCAGGGATCAGGGATCAGGGAGCTGAGCTGGCCTCTGCCCCCAAACAGGGAGAAGCTGGAGCAGGGACAGTGAGGTTTGGAGAGGCAGCGCTGCCCAGAGCTCTGGTCCTGGGTTCTGGGTGGGGGATCTGATTGTGCCAGAGCCAATTCGTGTTTGTGCCTGGGAGGGTTCAGAGTTAAAACACAGAAGGTTTTAAAGCCAGGATGGAGAAAACCACTCCAAGGCAACAGGGATTCCCTGTGTCTGCTGCTGTGAGGGCTGACCCCGAGCTCGAGTGCAGCTTTTAGTGGGGAAAGGCCTCTCAGGGCACCGAGATTCTTTGCAGAGAGGCTGCATTAGGGCTGGGGGGGCATCGATTCCTGTACAAGGTCGGAGGCTGCAGAAGCTGCAGAGAGGCTGAGTGTGCCTGGAAAGGCCCAGGAGCTGCTTCCAGGCACTGAGTGAAGCTGGAGACGCTTTGGCTGCTGCGTGCAGCTGGCACTTCCCGAGCAGGAGATGCAGGAGATGGCAGGGGCCCAGCCAGCTCTGACCCCCTGGGATGGCAGTGGGAGCCTCAACACGGCTCTTGTTAGGGTGAGACATGGGCTGGCAGAACCCTGGGCTCCTGCACACGTGGCAGCAGCACACTCGGTCCGTGGTTTTTCACGCAGCAATTGCAATTCCATCCCCGCTCCTGGCACTGGCACTGCCCGGCTGTGCAGTGGTGACGCTGTCAGGGGTGCTCTGGGGGGGAATTGCCTCGTGCTGTGCCTTCTTAGGGCTCTTCTGCTTGGGAAATGCAAAATAAATTAGTCATGAATCCAGAAGCTGCTGGCCCTGCTGCAGTGTTTCCAGGGACAGGAACTCTTGGGGAGTGGAGTGAGCCTGTTGTCCGTGCCACAGCCTGACTGCTCCATCAGCAGGGGAATGGGAGTCCTCAGCCTGCTATAAATTCGTATTTAGATTTATAAAGCGTGTATTTGGCCATGAAAAGCCTTTACCTCCCTGCTGGGCAGATACTCCCCATGTAAGTGACAGAAGTTTGTGTGGGTGTTCATCCCTCTGCCATCGATTGTCATCAGACTGGTCACACTCATAAACCTGCTGGGTTTCAGCAGCAAACACATGAGCCATGAAACCCACCAAGACTCAGGAAACAGATGTTGATCAGGGTGTCACTCTGCATCAGGAATCTGGGCTTGAAATATCCGAGGCGTGAGGAAAATGTTTCAACTGATGGATTTCGTGAGAATGGTCTATTCATGCTGATTCCACAGGTAATCGCATTTCCCAAATGTAGGAAGAGATTTTTGGGTTCCTCTATCAAAAATGTTACTGGTTAACGCTCCATCAGTGACCCAGGCTGGATTTCTCCGTTCTGGGATTCTTTTGATGGGTTCCCAATCTCTTTGTGGTTGCCTCTCTTATCACAGATCATCAAACCAAACCCGTTCCGATTCTGGTTCCGATTCCAAATCGGAAACCAGATTCCAAATTCCAAACCTGCATCATTGGGCTGGCATTTCCAAAGGCAGCTTCCATGGAAGCTTCCCAAGTGAAGACAGTGTGAGAAATCCCCGTAAAATGCTGAATTATTTCTTATCAGCCAGTTCCACCCTGCCTAAAGGAAATGTCGGGTCCTGCCTGGCCCGTGGGAAGCGGGGCTCGGCAAGGGGCTGCCAAAAGAGCCCAGGACTTTTGGGCTGAATGCTTCTGCCAGGCCCGGGAGGAGCCAGCAGAATTCCCTGGCTCCCGTTCCCGGCGCACCGGGGTGGTTTTGTCGCTGAGTCAGAGCCGATACCGATCTACGACAGCGACACTGTGTTTAAGGAAACATTTCTGCACTTAATAATGAGAAAAGCAGAGAATATCTGCCGAGGCGACATCGATCACGTGTTGTTAAACACACATAGCCCGATCACCTCGCAAATTGCCCCGCCTGCGAGGAGACAAAGGCAGATAATGATAACGGATGGGCTGCGGGGCCGCCGCGCTCCGGAGATGGATGGCCGGGCGCTTTGAGAACTCTATTAACAGCTCCTCCAAACTCTCCAATCTATCGCATCCCCAACGTATTGAGCGCAGCTTCGCTCAGGCTTTATGAGAAAAACAGCTCCATTAAGCAGCCGATTTTTGTCAGCCTGCGGAGGGGTCATTTAAGTCTCCCCCGTGCCGGCGGGAGCGCAGAAATCTTTACATTTGTGGTGAACTGAAATCGCCTTTGGGGTCAAACGCGGCGGCTGCTTCACGGTCTAAATGACTTCTAACTTGTGTACTATCTGGAATCCAAGGATGTCAGATACACTCATTAACTAAACTCTACAGCTTCTGAGTCATCCGGAAACTTGCCCTTTTATAGTTCAGCGGAGGCAAAGCCAATAGATAAAAGTCCCAAATTTTCTGCATCCAAAAGCTGCATCACCTTTCCTTTCTCCCTCTCTTTTCGTCCTGGGTGAAAAATTTCCCCTGATGCCAAAGTGTTTCTTCCACTAAAAGAGCAAGGAGAGATTTTTGACCTAGTATTTATTCTGGCCTTTTCAACACGAGAAGAGAACATGGATCCCTGTCATATTCCCGATGGGTGCTGCTCACTGAGATGCCACTTTACACCCATTTGATGTCTCCCATATTTTTAAGGCAGTTTGACGGTGCTCAAAGGAGCACATCCCATCACATCAGGGGCTGGAGCACTGCAGAACAACTGGTGTGGGAAGAGGAGGCTCAGGGGGGACCTTCTCACTCCCTAAAACACCCTGACAGGAGGGTGCAGCTAGGGGGGGTCAGACTCTGCTCCCAGGGGACAACAGGACAAGAGGGAATGGCCTCAAGCTGTGCCAGGGGAGGTTTAAGTTGGATATTGGGGACAATTCCTTACATCAAAAGGATTGTCCAGCCCTGGCACAGCTGCCCAGGGCAGTGGTGGAGTCCCCATCCCTGGAGGGATTAAAGGCCTCGTGCATGTGGCACCTGGGCACATGGGCAGTGCTGGGGAATGGTTGGACTTGATGGTCTCTGAGGGCTTTTCCAACCCAGAAAATTCAGTGATTCTCAGCCTGGTTCTTGTCTGGGCAGGGACAGCCTCGGTTTTCAGTTCCTGCCCTGGTCCCTGTGCTCGGAGCTGCTGCCCTGCTCCGGGAGCACCTGTGGCAGGGGGGGACAGGGCACTGCAGCAAACCCCACCTGCAGCGTTCAGAGCTCCAACTGCTGCTGCTCCCGGCTCGGGAGGCGCCGGTGCCTCAGTGAGGACACGATTCCTCCCCTGCAGTGAGCAGGCAGCGCGTTGGGAGAGCCAGGAATAGTCCCGTCTGTTCCGTCTCGCAGAGGAGGTCACTGGGAGGCTTTCACGAGACGCGGAGTCAATTTCATGAATCATGTTTTGATGTGTATTGGATTTGGCACATAACAGCACCCGCCCCCTTCTCACCTGCCTCCCGATCCCGTCCTCCCCAGGCTCCCATTCCCGCTCCCAGCCCCGAGTCTCCGACTCACATTTGCTGTGAAGGCAGGAAGGAAGTCTGTGCGCTGCACATGCATAAATAATACAACTGAAATCAGACTTAGTTAAAAATAGATATTCTTCCTAATAAATATTTTACCTACTGTCTTTAGGCTGTAAAGCTCCCCTGACTGAAGTGTTAAAACAAACCTTGTTGTTGGCCCCTAAATGCCTGGAAGAGCCCCGGCCGTGGCTGTGCAAACAGCGCTGGGCTGAGGGGCTGCTCTGGGGAAGGAGCGTGCTCACCTGCACACGCAGGGACACAAACACCCGCCCTGAGAGCCTCAGGAAAGGTGGCCTGGTGGCCTTTTGGCTCCAAGAACAGACTTTTGCATCCAACTGACTCATTTGGTGACCTGTGAGTTTGAGTAATGAAAGCGAAAGATAAGATCTCTCGTGATATTTATGAGTAACATTCTTCTTTCCATATCTTTATTTCTTCCTGCCCGAAAGTGGAATTAGAATTAGGTGGCTGAATAAAGCAAAACAAAGGACATTGACAGAGCCTGAGATAGGAGGATTTTTCATTAAAAAGAGTGACAGGTGGGAGAATGTGTCCAAGTGTGTTTCTGGAAGATAATCCTGCATTTTGGGTTTAGGGCATCACTCACCGTGCCTTACCCGACACGCTGTTTGCACTCCCCGGCTTCCCTGGGAACAAGGGGGCAATTCAATCTGTTCTTCTGCCCAGAACCTGGGGCTGCAGGGTTGGCTTTGCACGGAAAGGGGGCTCCTGAAGGCAGCACTGGCACCACATCTGCCCTGGCTGGGAATCCTGGCCAGCAGTGCCGGGAAAGGGGGCAATGAGCAGGAGAGGGTGGATCCCACGGGAACAGCGGAGTGGAGAGGCCAGACTGAGACCCTGTGGGAAGTGCTGTCTGTGCCCAGGGGAGCAGGGCAGGGCTGAATTCCCATCCCACAGCCAAGGCATCCCTGCTCATCCCTGTGCCCATCCCCTGGAGCCCGGGCAGGTGAGCCCAGCAGCGGTGCTGGACGGGGTGGAGGCACCGGGGGCACCTCAGAGATGCCCCTGGAGTGACAGAAAGGTCGTGGCGAGGGGATGAGGGGACACGGGGCTCTCCCAGGCCTGCCTGGCTGGGAACAGGCCCCTGCCCGGGCAGGGACCGAGGCAGATGTGCTGTGCCCGCCGCCAGCTGTGCCCTTCACGGGGATTTCTGGCGGCAGCTCCGCAGCACGTTCGGGCGGGGCCGGTGCCAGGCCTGGCACACGCTGCCCGAAGCTGTGGGAGCCGGGATTAGGGTCCATCTGTGCAGCCCCAGGCGCCGGATTTGCCGCCCCGGGCGCTCCAGGGACTGGGATTTTTTCGGGTGGCGTGTTGGGATTGGTGCTTCTGGCCCTGCCACGGAGGGAGGTTGGAAATAGAAGATCTTTCAGGTCCCTCCCAACACAAAGCATTCCAGAATTCCGTAATTCTCTGATTTTGTGTGCCTGCTGTTGAGGAATTCATTAAAGGTTAGCAGAAGCACAGGCATAAGCATTTTTTGCAGCCTGGCAGCTCGTTCTGATAACAATCATGCAGTTGTGATCAGCCATCAGCACAAAGCACCCAGAGGCACTGAATCGGCTCCTCAGGAAAGGGAAGGAGCAAAAGCAAACATTGGCCACCCCAAGAAACATTACCTGCCAATCTTCCAGTCTATCGTAAAGAGAGATCTTTGCATTTAAAATGTTCCGTGAGTGTAAACACACAGAAAGTATTTATGAAAATTAATGGATCTGTAAATCAAATTACACGTGTATTCTTTCATTTCTACTTTGAAGTAATTTTCACACGTTCAAGTATTACAAATACGAATGTGGTGGGGCTCGATTGCTGCCGGGAGCAAACACTGAGGAACTTCATTAGCAGCAATATTGGATATTCACTAACCTTCAGCTGAACAGCAAGGAGGATCTATGCCTGAAACACTTCACCTGCCTTTCCTCATGTGTGGAGTGAACATGGATCAGGGGGCTGTGGAGATCACGGATCATGATCCCCATGGATCATGCTGGGGGCTGTGCCCAGCTTCACCACTCTCCTGCTTTTTTGCCCCACAATAAATGACCACACAATACAAATGAAGTGAGGTCTGAGAACAAGCACGGCCTGGTACCTGTGCCTGGGTGTGTTTGGAACACCAGGACACACCAGTGTCACCGCTCCGAGCCAGCAGCTCGGCCTCAGGGATGGATTTTCAGCTGTGTGTGAGGTGAATCCCGTCAGGTCTGTGGGTGAGGCCCAGCTGCTCCGGGCCGTGCGTGTGTGGGGCTGCTCCCTGGAGGCGTCCAGGGCAGGCCGGGAGGTGGCACTCAGCGCTCTGGGCTGCCGGCAAGGTGGGGATCGAGCACAGCCTGGACTCGGTGGTCCGGGAGGTCTTTTCCAGCCTCGGTGATCCCGGGATTCCGGGATTCCCGCGCCGTCCCCATGGCGACGCGCCGTCACCGCGGCAACGCGGCGGAGCGCGCGGCGCGGCGTGTCCCGCGCGGCGGCCCGTACCGCGGGGCATTNGGGCCGCTGCCTGCGCCCGGTGAAGGCGCTGCGCGCCCCGGGTCCGTCCTTACCCGCGCACCGGCGAGCGCCGCCCCCCGCTGCCCTTGCCCCGTCCAACCCCCCTCCGGCCGGAGGGACCCCCGGCCCCGCTGGGTGCCGGGCTGGACATCGCTGCTCACGTGTTGCCCGGCGCTTCCCCGCCCATGGAGTCTGAGATGCTGCAGTCGCCTCTCCTGGGGCTCGGGGAGGAGGATGAGTCCGACCTGACGGACTGGAACTTGCCCCTGGCCTTCATGAAGAAAAGGCACTGCGAGAAGATCGAAGGCTCCAAGTCTTTGGCTCAGAGCTGGAGGATGAAGGACCGGGTAATGCTGCGGGGCGGGATGGGGTTTGGAGGAGGAGCAGTCGGGGGACAGGTGAAAAGGGAGCCAGAGCTCAGAGGGTGCTGAGCTGCTGTCAGATGAAGCACTGGCTGCTGATCCCATAGTTTGTGTCCCAGTCGTGAGGAATTAGGGAAGCAAACCTGCAGATAGGTCAGGAGTACGGATTCGATGCCCACGGCTCTGGGCTCTTTGAGCAGCTCCATCATTTAAGCTCTTTAAGTGAAGCTTGGGCACTTTGTGTGTTTTGGGCAAGGCAATGAAATGAAGGAGGTCAGAAGGAGCCCTGGAGCCCAGGAGGTGCAGGGGGCAGGCCCGGGTCAGTGGGTGCAGGAATTGCAGCTGTCTGGAGGTGAAGGTGCACGGGAGCTGTGTGCTTTTGGAGCCTGCCAGCAGCTCGTTGTGTGGAATGTAAAATGAAGGTGCTCTTGTGTGTGTGGAGAACCTGAGATTGGGGGGTTTTGGAGGCAGGAAATCACTGTCAGCTGAAAGTGTTGTTGTGTGACAGCAGGAGCCTCTCCTGTGTTTGGGGACGTGTTGTGTGTTAAACTGACAACGCTGAGAGTGACAGAGGAACGTCCCAGCTGGGAGTCTGGGATCCCCTGTGGCATCTGTGTGCCAGCTTGAATGTTTCAGTAAAGAGCAGACAAAGCACCTCAGAAATGTCCTGGACAATCATCTCCACTCGTTCTGTTCTTGGAACCTGCTCTGGGTTCCAGCCTTCTTCTGGGTCTCACAGTTCTGGTACCCATGACTCTGTGTTTATAGATATTTATGGATTTTTCTGGTGACCAGATTTCCGTTGTGTTTATGATCCCCTTGTGATAGGATGGAATACCTTTTGGAAACTCCAAGCTGTAATTTCTTTGCAGAGGCAATGTGACCAGGCTGTCCCTGACTCTCAGCGTTCCCAGGGTGGGGATTACCTTTCTCAGAAGTTCTGAACCAGGAGGAGAATCATGCACTGGAAATGGGACTTGGCAGATCCTTGCTGGGTTGCACTGAGCGTTTGGGGTGTGATTTAAAGACAGCACAGACACCACGTTGGGTGCTCTGCTGCAAAGGGTTCTGGCAAAGAGGAGACTCTCTCCAGTAGACTGTGGAGGTGTGATGAGCTTGCTTGTCTATTTTAGTTGCCTCTGCCTTCCTGGGACGCTTCCTGTTCCCCGATTCCCTGATCTGCAGAGTTGCCTGTTTCTAATTTGGGAATGACTTTGCCTTGCTTGGGCTGATCAATATCTCGTGCAGCAGCAGCACAAGTTCAGGGGGGTGCTCGGGGCTTCTCCCCGTGGTTGGTGTTAAATGTTTCACGTGCTTGTTACGATGACTGAACCTCACAGCCCCGCTCCCGCTTCCTGACCCCCCCTGGAGCCGCAGTTCCCTCTCCTGGGACACCCCCTGGGACTCTCCACTGCCACGAACCTTGTGCTTGTTGCTGCTGCTCCTCTCTGGGAACGAGCTCGGTGGGGTTGGGCCCTGGGTCACTCTGCAGGATACCGAGTCTGACTCTTGTGAAAGGAGAAAACAGAAGCAAACCTACAATTTTCTGTTTAGTCCTTCTGCTTTCACTGCCAGCTTGAGCCAAATAACTCCATACCAGGGCCAGTGGTGCAGCTCAGGTGTCGTTTGTGTCCGGGCAGCTGGATCAGGGATGGTTGGGACAAACTTGCTGTCGTGTGTAATGACTTTTTGTTTAAGAACAGCTGCACAGGAAGATACCAAAAGCACGTAAAGGCACCTGAGAGAGGAGGAGCAGCTGATTCGAGAATGCTCAACCTCATTAGTTTTAAATCTCAGCAGTGTTTTTTCACGTCTTGTGTTTTATTTCCCTTTTGAGCTGTCACTGGCTGTCTCCTGAGTGCTTAATGTGAGATAATGAGTGGAGAACCCCAGCTGGGGAGGGGAGGGGGTGAGGATGGGGTTTGGAATGCTGCATGGGTGATGTGTGTTAAATGTTTTCACCCAGCGATCTGGAGTTCTGCTAATCCTGCAAAACAGTTCATGAAATCGAGTCTGGTTTGACCTCGTGTCTGTGAGCAGAGGGTGGAGGGCAGCCCACTCATGCTGCTGTTTTCCCATGGCCTGGCTGGAAGTGGCAGCTGGGTGTGACAGGTTTGTGCAGTGAATCGAGCACCTGGAGAAAAACCCAGGCACGTGGGGTTTGTGGGGTTTTCCTGTGAAGCAGTTTGGAGTGGTGCTGTGAGGGCAGTGACCTGGCAGCCTGTGCCATCAGGGTGGAATCTGATGGGCTGTTGATTTTCCCCCTCTTTGTTCCTGAACTGCTTTGTTTTGCTCTCTGGCATCATAAATTAATTACTTCTTGTTTTAGCTGCCTTCAGGAAGTTTCCTCTCTTCCTCTTTCCTTGCCTTCCAGCACTGTCCCCCAGTGACCCGAGTGCTGCTGCAGCCCTGTCAGTGCCCACGGCCCCTGGTGTCCATCTGTCCCTCCAGCCCACAGCCCAGCACAGCCCCTTCCTTCCCTGCAGTCCCACTGGGAGAGCCTCTGTCCCCTTCCCCAGTTCTCTGCAGCTTCCTTTGACTCTTGCCTCCCTTTTCCACAAGCCAGGGCTGGTGGAATCCAGGTGTGCTCTTACCTTTGGGATGCTGCTGCAGGAGTTTCTGAGGGCTGGAGGGGGTGTGCCTCTGGCTGTGAGCTGAGCGTGGAAAACGTTGCATTGCCTTGAATTTGATAAATGAGCTTGTCACAGCCTGGGCTGGGGACCATTACCTGTCATTAAACACCCCAGCCTGTCTCTAAATGAAGAAGTTCTCAAAGGTCGACCCAAACAAGGCTCTGTCAGTCCCAGTGCAGGTAAATCTGTGGCATTTTCCCCTGTGAATCGTGAAAGCCACAGGCAGTGGCAGATTTTGCCTTATTCATCGAGGAGTCATGGGGAGTGATCCGAGCTCTACTACAGTCAGGGGAAGTGATTCACAGGTTTGGGAGTGGAATGACTCTTCTTTTCATCTTGCTTTGTTGCTCTAAAAACCCCAGAGTTTATATGAAGTTGAAGGTTCTTTAGAAGGCAGAGCTCTGATAAGGGGAGAATCAAATCAGCAGAGCAATGAGTGGTAAATCTAGAGAAAATAAGTGAGAATTCACTGGTGTCCCCCGCCCTTTCCTCCACGAGGGCTGCTCTGAAAACATTTAATCCTTCCTCTCCCCCTTCCATGGACTGCATATGCCATCAAAGTGACACTGCTTTGATCTATTATTTATTTAAAGAATATTTTTAACACGAGAGGGTTGGAATTATGCTTTGTGTATTGAATTAAATCTCCCAGCCTTGGTAGCAACCAAAGCATATAACTTGATTTAAAGAAAAAGACTCCAAGTACACCAGGTTTTACTGACAAGTTGCTATTAAATTCAGAATATTTAAATTAAGATCTCCTGTATTTATATTGATTTCTAAGATAAGCAGAGAGCAACAAAGCTGATTGTAATAGTTTTGCCACAACATTTTTTTTTTCCTGCTGCCTCATAACTTGCTGAGTGAGAATTAAATCCTGTTTTTATGAGAAGAGGAATCCACAATTAGGTTTCTCTGGAAATGCAGATTAAAGCAGGACTGCATACAAATGTGCTTAATTCAGACAAGCAGAGTTTACCTGCCTGGAAATCCATGGAAGTGTCCAAGGCCCGTGGGCTGGGTGGTTTTTCTGGGGAATCTGGCTGTGGTTTTCTCTCAGATGTGGTGTTCATGGGCTTAGTGCTGTGCTGACCTTCTCCCCCTGGCCTGTCCAGAGGTGACTGTCCCTTGGTGACTGAGGGGTTATTGATCCCTCTGGCACTCAGAGCTTTACCTGGCACTGCCACATTTGATAAACCAGTACATTTGATGTTTGTCTTGTTCCTCTGTTCTTCTCTACAGAACTCTCAGTAGATGCCTCTTTCAGTGAATTACCTAGTGAGATATTTAAGGCCAGGTTTGTGCCAATGACATCCTCCAGTGCAAGGCCACGGTGTGGGGTGTGATGGGTGACAGCCTCGGGGGCTGAAGGGTTCCTTCTTACCTCATTACCCCAGAGGCTCTGCCAGCAGCACCCTCATTAGTATTTTTATTTCTGTATTTATATTTATTGATTGGTCCTTGCTGAACTGGGACAGGGTGACCTCCAGCTCTTGTTGGGTAGGGATGGAGCAGAGGTGTAATTAGTGTAATTAGTGCGGTGCTGTGCAGAGTGGAGAGCAGGAGCGGTGCCCAGAGGAGGAGGCTGTGGGAGCAGCCAGGTCTGGGTGCTCGTGGCTGTCCCTCTGCCGGGTTTCCTGCAGCTGGCAGAGCCTGCAGCAGCAGCCCAGGCTGCAGCGAGGTTTGTGCCCTCTCCTGTCCGTGGCACAGCCTCAGGAAGGAGCCCCGGAGGGATGGAGAGGGTGAGCCCCGTGAGGCAGGGCCAGCGCTCCGTGCCGGCTGCCTTCGGACACAACCCGACACTGCACTTGAGTTCATGGGCTTGGGATTGTCCTGATGGCTTTCTCCTGCTCTCTGCTGTGAGCTGGGGAAGGTTCCTGCTCTAGGAAGTCATTTGCATGTGGAGCAGTTGGCTGTGGCTCAGGGAATCCTCAAACGAGCCGGCGGCTCCTGATCAAACGCTCCGTGTGCATCCCGAGTTTCTGACTCCTGGAAGATCTGAGGGGGCCGTCTAGGAATGGTTTGGAGGAACAGTTTGTCAGGAAGATCTGAAGCTGCATCAGTCAGTGCTTGGGAAGATGGACACCTTTTAAAGGCAGTGCTAGACAGGAGTGGGAATGGCGGGGAGCGATGAGGAGAAGCCTGCAGGAATGCAAAGCAGAGGCGAGGAGGAAACCCCCCGTCACAGATAAATGGGAATGATATCTGGAAGAACCAGCCTCTCTTTTGCAGGTTGTATAAAGAAAGCAAAGATCACAGGAGTAAAATGTTTGCTTTCTATTATTTTCATTATTTTTAAGAAGTGATTGACAGGGAAGGAACCACCATTTTGGTTGTAAGCATCCCAGAGTGGTTGGGAAGCGGTGTGTGGCTGCTGTGCTGTGACACAGGGCATCAGCCTGCTCCAGGCTGGAGATTTCAACCTGGAGCTCAGTGGGTCACACACGGTCACCTTGGATCTCTGGGGGCTCTGGGCCACAGAGATGGCCCAGTGTCTGTGGATGTCACTGCTGTGACACAGAGGAGCTGCTCCCTGTTGCCAGGGCAGGTGAATAGGAGTGGCTGTGGATACCTGGGGCGGTCACTGACAGCAGTAACCCAGCCACGAGCTCGGGCAGTGCTTCTGAAGTGAGCACCGAGGGCAGCAGTTCAGAGTGGGCTTTGTGAGGAGCTGGAGCCGTGTGTAGGAGCTGGGCAAACGAACACGTTGGGCGCAATAAACCTCTGAAGAAAATTCCGAGTATTAGTGCTGAATTCAGAGGCTGGAGAAGGAAAACAAGCCCTCAGGAGGAGCTGATCGAGGAACCTAGAGCAGGCTGGCACACCAGGAACCCACTCTGGGCTACAGATGGCTGGAGACAACCTGCAGAGCTGTTGAATTATTAATGTTAACTTAAAGGAGTTCTTTGCATTCTACTGCTTTTATTGCTGTGGAGAAGCACACGGAGATTTTTTTTTCCATAACAGTTTATTTATCTTAAACTTTACATTAAAAAAAAAATTCCTTGAAACTGAAAGCTCTTCTTTTTAGATGCTTTACCTTGCAAGGGGTACAGGAGCTGAAGAGGCAGCAGGGACCTCTCTTCCCCTGGGTGGGGGAAAGTCATGTCCATGTGGGATATTTTGGGAACCATTCCCTCAGGAGCCTTTCATTGGTTTTGTGTGCAGTTGTGTGACTGAGTGGAAGGTCAAGGCTTTGTTTGCCTATTCAATCCCTTCATCCTTTCCTCTGGCTGGTTTCAGACCTGCATCCCTCAGCGCAATGTGGTGCCAGAGCCCTGGGAAGGATGCCTGGACAGATGTCACCTCCTGTCACCTCCCAGCTGGGAGCCCAAAGTGGGAAGGTTGGCACAGAGCAAACAGGAATTTGTGGTGTTGCAGAGGGAGCTGAACTCGAGGGAGAACAATGTTTCCTCTGGTTAAATGTTGCTGTTCCTGCTCCCTTTGGAGATGTCCTTGTTGGAACATCTCGTGGCACGTCTCCAAAGGAGCCAGCAGCCAGGAGCTACCTGAGGAACACCTCCCTGGGTCTGCCTGGTGGGGAAGAGATTTGTATTAAATCTGTAAATGTGTGTAGAGAAGAGTGTCCTAAAAAGGCTTCAAGAAGGGAATGAATTTCCTGCCCAAGCAGGATTGAGCCTCCTGGCCAGTGAGGGTTTTCAAATGAGACTCATATGAGGATCTGGAATTTGGAAATTTGTCCCAGTGTCTGTATTTAAAGTTGATAGCTTCATCCTCATCTCTGTAAAATAACGTGGCTGCATATATTTCATGTTTAATGCTGGCTTAATCTTGTGTTTGTATTAACTCCCAGAAGCAGTTTGAACTCACTGGCATAAACCCAGGCAGGTTTCTAACACTCGAGTGTTCATCTGGGTGATGTTCAAGCAGAAAGTTTTCAGCTCGCAAATGGCAGTGTAAAAATCAAATATTAATGGGATCTAAAACATCCAGTCTGGAATGTGCCACCAAGTGCAGACTTTCCCATAAATGCACTGACTTGTTCTTGGTATTATTTGCACTAGAATATAAAGCAGTTCTGTGGGTGAGTTACAAACCTGTTCTCACTCAGGCTGAAATGGGTGTCTCTGTCTCAGCCTGGCCTGGAGTCACTTTCAGGGATGCTCCAGTGGGATCAGGTGGGCTCCCTGGGATGATAAAACTTCACGTTTTCAATCACACCCAGAACATAATGGTTTTTTCCTAGTTGAAAATACCTGCAGATACTGCACTGCACTCACCTGCAGATCTGTTTGGCCTCTAAATGAAAAAAGAGGTGAATTAGGAATGTTTTAAAAGGTCTTTAGCATAAGATGTAAATTTGAGTGTCAAATGCTTTAATAAGCACCTTCTCTTCTGAGCAGACACAGAACTCCCTCTGCTCCCTGAGTCCCATTTCCCGTGGCTTTGGGATGAATTCTCTGCCATCACTTCTCCATTTTGACCGAGTTGATTTTGCCATTTAAGTATTGCAGGTTCTGACCCGGAGTTATTAAATCACTTTAAATCGGATGCAGTACAAGCCTGGCACTTGTATCCCATTTTTTAACATACAAATGACACTCCAAAGTGCAGAGCCCACAGGAGGAGCTGCTGTGGTTTGATCTCGAGCCTTTGCTGACAGGGCATTTTGGATATTGGTTTACTTACAAACTTGCCAAATGTTCTTCTGCTTCATTTTTTAATTCTAACAAAAATCCATGGAAATGTATTCTGATGGATATACTCCTGAAATGGGGAAAAGAAAACTTCCACTGTCTTAATGACAGATGAGAATGTCCTCATACTGCTTGGATTCAGAAGCTTTAAATATGCACCAGAATATATATTCTGGTGTGTTCCAAAAGAGTTTAGAAATGGCATTATTGGGTTTTTTTGGGCTTGGGGTTGTTTTTTTTTTTGATCAGTCACATGCACTGGCCCCTAGAGCCCCCCTGAGCTGNACCTGGGACAGTGGAAGGTGTCCCTGCCATGGCAGGGGTGGCACTGGATGGGGTTTAAGGTCCCTGCCCACCCAGGCCATTCCATGATTCACTCTCAGGATGGATGTGGATGTGGAGGAGCGGTCAGAGGGGAGAGGAATGAGCTGTAGCTCCCAGGATGTGCTCCCTGTTAGCAGAACAAATGGTGTGGAGCGTGATGCTTTACATCCTTTGGGGGAGGTGGCAGAGGGGAAATCGCCCCATTTGTCTCTGGGATCAGCTCCTGTGCCTCTCATGGGTTTGCTGTCAGTTTTCCAGGAGAAACACTTATTTAAAACCTCAAACCTGGGAATGGAAAATAAATATCAGCCCGTTCCGTGTAAGCCACCAATCAGATGTTACCAGCAAAATACTGACAAATAAGTCAGTATTAGACTGCAAATGGGAAACAATAAATAAATGAGATGGAGAAGATTGCTTGGCAGGATGCTTTCTCTTGGAAGAATGATTTATGTGTTTCCATGTCTAATAAGTCATTGTGTGTGTAGTTTCCCGTGTCTCCCCGGGGGTGTTGGGTGCGTGTGTGGCAGCGCCTGACGCTCCTGGCAGCGCCCGTGCCCTGCCACAGCCTGCAGCTCCCTGGCTCTCCTGAGGCCCTGGGGGCTGGCAGTGCATGGGGTGGCTGGGAAGGTGTCCCTGTGGGCAGGGCAGTGCTCAGGTGTTTCTGGGTGGTGTTTTTGGGTGGTGTTTTTGGGTGCTCCGTACCGCTCGGAGCTGCTCGGGGCGATGAGGGATCTGCAGGACTGAGCCTCACCTCGCAGCTGCCCCTGCTTCTGCCAGTGGCTCTGCTGTGGCTGTGGGTTGTCCTAAACCTTGCTGAAAGTGCTCCAGAGCTCCTGTCCTTAGTGCTGAACTGCAGCTGTGGGCATCTCCACCCCATCCACGGGCACTCCCTGGGAACCCCGTGAAATCCTCATCAGGGGATTCCTGTTCGGGCTCCTGTTCTCATCTCTGTGCTGGGGAGTGCTGCTTAGTCCGTGGTAATTGCTGGTGTGAGGAACTCCTACAGGATTGCAGGGTTTGTTAGCAGGAACAGGGTTTGGGATGAAGCCATAAACCACAGTTCTTGCTGATTTTTTATTCCGTGTTCCCCGCCATGGCCATGGGAGTGAGGAAACGCTGCAGGATTTCTGTCCTGGTGTGAGCGGTGTCTGGCTGCTCCACTTTCTGTACAAACTACACATTTATGTGGCTCTGGGGTTTTCTGTAAGTGTGAAATTTGGGATTTTTTTTCCCTACTGTTGTGGATTGCACGGAGCACCCTGGGGAAGTGGGGATGTGGGTGGCCTTGCTGCAGGCAAGCCCTGAACGCCTGGAATCACTGAGAGCCTCGCCACTGCTTTTGTTTTCCCCCTCTGGTTTAGGTGTTGGCACGAGGGAGTCTAGGAAAAAACCATAAAGATGTGATGTAATAATTTCCAAGCAGTGTTTGTAGCTGGCCAAGGTGGTTTGCCTTTGGTTTAATGCAGGTTTTGGGTCCCAGGTGAGGCTGGGTGGGTTTGGGTTGGGTGCATTTGTGGTGCCCAGGTGGGAGAACCCCAAGTGCTGCCTGGGCAGTGCCAGGGGGATGTGGAGCAGCAGCTGGAGCCACTCCAGGATTTCTCCTTACAGGGCTCTCCAGGAAAACTTAACACGTGAAGAAAACAAAATAAAAAATGCACTGAATGGCTTTGTTTTGGTGTGTGTTGGTTTGTTTATTTTGTTATGGTTTCGTTTGTCACTTGGGGGTTTTTCCATTGTGATTCTTTTCGTTTCAATATTAGAGATCACACACTGCATTATAATATTGGTCAGGGCCCCTGAATAGCATTGCCTCATGTTTTAATAATGCATTTCAGTTGGACAATGGCTAATTTAAGATGAGTACCAGAAGTTCACCAGTGTCTATTTCCATGCTCAGAAAGAGAAGAATGGGCTCTGGAAATAATAACAAAAATAGTAACACAGAGTCTAAGTACTGTTCTAATAAAAAACATGAAAAATTTCATCAGTCAGACCTCACCTAAAATAGTCCCCATGGAGGAGCAGGTAAGAGGGGTTGGTTAAACCCTGCAGAAGTTCGGGGAGCGGGGAAGTTTGAGCCCGGGGAAGGTGCTGCTGCTGCTGCCCTCAGGAGCTGTGTTGTTGCCTGTCTTTGCAGATGAAGACTGTAAGTGTTGCCTTAGTTTTGTGCCTCAATGTCGGCGTGGACCCCCCGGACGTGGTGAAAACGACTCCGTGTGCCCGCCTGGAATGCTGGATCGGTGAGTGCCCAGAGCCCCCAGGCTGCAGCTCCCCCGAGTGTCACAAACACCGAGTCCCAGCACAGAATCCACCCCCAAGCTGTGCATTCCCAGGGCTGGAAACTGGGGCTGAGCAGGAGGAAATCCGGGATCTGATTTTCCTCTGGGTTAATGAAGAGTCCAGCTCCGGCTGCTGCCGTGGGTCATCTCTCCTGCTGTGTTCTGAAATGAGATACCATGGAGGAAAACAGCTGTTAATGAGCTGCTTTGCTTTCTTGTAATTGTTTTAGATTTATAAATACCTGAGGAAATCTCTGAGCAGAGACACCTTCAGAGTGCTGGGATCTGCAAAGCTTCCAGTCCCCCTTCTCTGCCTCCCCCAGCAGAGCAGTGAGGTTTGTGAAACACCTTGCTGTGTTTTGAGGTGGCTGCTCCAGGGCTGTTTTAATTGGAATCATTCAGAAGACCTGGAATTATTCCCAAGGATGTCTTGCCAGCAGTTCCAACACCTGGGTTTGCTGCTTTCATGCAGCATTGCACTAAATTCCTATTTTTTTTTGGTGAAGAAATTAAAAGTTCCCTTGGTTTTGGAGAAAAAAGTCTAATTATCAAGATGAGACAAATCTGAAGTAATATTAGAAGGAACTGTCTTGTGTACAGAAACTTTCTCAGAGAGATTTGGTTTTTATCTAGGAATTGGGAATGTTCAGCCTGCAGCACGTCCCACGCTGGGCACTGGAATCCTCAGCTCGGGGCTTAGACAGGCCCCAGGAGCAAATTCATCACTGCACAAACAGCATCTCTGAAAGAACTTTCAGAAGATTTTCTAACCTTGCCTTACCTGCTTTGTGAATCAGAGCATCTCAGGTTTTTAACCTAGAAATGCTGATGACTTTAAAGCAGCTGAAAGCCCTGAGCAGGCACAAAGAGAGCAGTGCAGAGCAGCCCCGGTGTCTCGTTGGTACACGAGCACAGGAGCATTGCAGAGTCATTTAAATAAAGTCATTAGTGCCTATCATTAGCAAAGAGAATTTTGAATGCAGTTTTGTAATTAAATTTTCAGTGTGTTTGTGTACACAAGTGCTCCTAACACTTCCAGACTACTTGAAATTTCTGAAGAAGGTAATTGGGGAAATGGCTGATGTTTTCCCTCCCGTCAGTCTCGGGAGCAGGGAGTGGGGTGTGCAGTGATGTCTGTGCCACGTGTGCAGGGCCTGGGGAGCTCTCTGGGGTGCAGTTGCTGCTGTTCACACCTGAGCTGGGGTCACAGCTGGTCACCCCTGGTGACAAATGGCCACTGAGCAGAGCCACGTGCAGGTCCTGCTGCACCTTCCACGTGCTTTTATTCCTTAAAGGAAAATAACTCTCAAATTCCTGCTTTCATCCTGCTTCATTACATTTTGTTTCTAGCAAAAGTGTATTTGCAAAAATTGGCAAAAACCCCTTCATTGTTCTGGTTTAGTGCTTTTAAAATAATTGATATTAAATAGCAAAATATTAGCTTGTAGGGTTGTTTTTTTAAAAAAGCTTGTTAATTGTTTAATTATATGTCCATGGTGTTTGAATAAAGCACATGGTCTGGAATTGTATGCTATGTATGGATTGTGGTAATTATCTAGCAATGAAATTAACTTCTTGAATATTACAAATGGCACACAATCTCTGAAGCAGGGGAAGTAAATGAAGCAGGATTTTACATTCATCAACAGAAAATGTTTGTCATCAAATATTTAACCAATTTAAGTTCTTGTCATTATTTACAATAGAAACCTTATTTCATTATTAAAAGAAACAAATGTAATGCCTCTCCTGTCTTTCAAAACAAAATTGTGTTCAGCACCTCAGTGAGAGAAATCTTCCACATCTGACAGTCTGTAATGGAGCTGGATTTCTGCTGGGCTGGGGAATTTGGGGATAACTTTTGGGCGTTGCCCCCACGGAAATTCCACGAGGAACGAGGTGTTCATGAGTTTGAAGCTGGTAATGAAAGGAACCTGCATGAAAATATCCCTCAGTGACCTGAGTGATGCAGCTGGGCTGAGAACTGCTCCCGTGTGTTCTGTTCCCAGATCCTCTGTCCATGGGGCCTCAGAAAGCTCTGGAGACCATCGGGGCCAACCTGCAGAAGCAGTACGAGAACTGGCAGCCCAGGGTGAGTGTTTGGGGTGCTCCTGGGGCTTCCCTGCTGGGGAACCTGGGCAGGCACTGCTCCAGTGCTGGAGCCTTCGCTGCCCTGAGCCTGGGGCTCCTGGCTGGCTTTTCCCTGCAGTGTTTCTAGGTGTATTTATGTCTTGGAGCCTTTATGGCAGATATTAGTGTACAGCTAAGACAAGAGAATTTCCTTTTGCGTTTTTCCTCATGGCACACTGACAACTTTTAAATCTCAACAGCCCAAGAATTTAGCAGAAAATTCCAAAAAAATGCCTGAAATCAAACAGGAGAGTAAAGCATCTTGGAGCAAAGGTGAAAACAGCCCCTTTGCTGTGCTTTGTATCACAGTCAGGGGAGGAGGGACAGGTCAGGAGCAGCAGGTTCCCTGTGTGGGCCTGGTGGAGGCAATCCCAGAGCTGGGATGATTCCCTGGTTCCTGCAGGAAATCACAGCCCCTGACATATTGCAAAGCCAAACACGTCCTGGTTTATTGCACTCCACAGGGCTCTGGAGCTTTCTGCAGTAATAAAGAGAAGTTGGTGTGCCATCTGCAATAAAACAATAGGAACATTATTGAATTTCCTAGAGCTTTCATATAAATACTAATACATCCAGTTCTGTCTGTTTCTTGGGGGCTTGGAATGGTTGTGGAGTGGATGGAAGGAAGACAATTTGGGGAAAACCAGGCAGTGTGAAGAGAAGAGCACATGATGAAAATGTTCTGAAATAGCCGAGATTCCCTGGCTGTCAGTTCCTGCCCCCAGGAGCTGCCCCCCACCAGGAGCTCGGTGGGAATGCCCGAGTGGTGCTGATTGCTGGCAGTGATGGGGGCAGTGATGGCCCCTGTGTGACCAGTCCTGAGCATCCCTGCCAGCCTGATCTCTGCTTCTGATCAAACATCCCCCTTCTTGCTCAGTACAAACAGCTGGGCTGAAAGAAAACTCTAAAAGGGGTAAAGCACGAAAATTCCTTGTTTCTGGAAGCTCCCAGGCTGCACAGCTGATGGATATTTCCTTCCAGGTCTTATTGAGCCCCTTTCTAAATAATTTATCAACTTGCCACTGCTTGAAGTATTTGTTCTGATTAAATTTAAGACTTTGCTTTATTGTTGTGTAGCTACATAAATTTGTGTGCTGCGGGAGTAAAAACCACTTCAGCTGTTGTTTCCTCTGCAAAATCCTGCAGTTAAGCAATATTCAGTCATTTCATGCAGTTCTCAAATGAGCATTGTACTGGGGGAGAGGGTAGGAGATGACAGAGCTGTGGGCTCGATCTGTCTTGATAAAGAGTTCTCTGAACACGTGAAGAGTTCTTGCAATTCAGTGCAGAGATAATTGAGATGCTGGTGGAAAAGTGGAAGGAAAACCAAGACAGCTCTACACTAACACTCCCTTGGGTTTGGGGCTTGAGTTTCACTGGGCAGGGAAGGGGTTAAACCTGAGGGTAATCTGGAAAGAGTCTCAATTACAGGGATCAGAGGGGCTGCTTAAGCAGCTGAGAATGGAAGGAGAAAAGGGAGTGAAAGTGAAGAGCACAGGACCCGGTAATGCCGGACTGGAGGGGAAAACCTTCCCTGGGACTGCTCCTCTGCTCTGGGAACCTGGGGGTGGTGGTTGGGAATGGCTGGAGGAGCTGGGTGGAACTGGGGCTGGCTGGGGGCAGGGCCGGGATCACTGGGGAGCCCTGGGAAAGGGGAGCCTTTGGCTGAGATGGAATTGCCCAGAACAAAATACTTGGAGTTTCTGTTGGAGGCTCCTCGCATTTAAAATACTTCGATAAGGAATTGATCATATCGAAATGGGATTTCTCTGCTGCTGACCCCCACTCAGGACCCCCTGCAGAACCCTGCCTGTGTGAGGTGCAGCCCTGCAGCAGGTGCCCAGCCAGAGCACGGCTTTGCTGTGCTGGCAGGGAGCAGCAAATATTTCCCCGTTGCTGGGGTGTAAATTCAGTTTTCTTGGCAGCACTGCATGTTGTGCCATTGCAAAGGCAGGGGCTTGCCTTAGTTTGAGAGTCAAGAGCCTTTGGAAACAGGACTGATGGACTGAGAGCTCCGAGTGCTGCTGCAGTGGGATGGTTTATGGAGATGCAGGAGCTCGTGGGGATTTTTATGAGCAGGAGTTACTGCTCTGCAAGTCCCAGTTTATCCGTGGAGCCGGGCCCTGGGCCCTGTGCTGCAGCCCTGCAGCGCTGGCTGGGGAGGATGAAGGTGCTCTGCTGCTCAGGGACTGCTCGGAGGGAGTGAGTTCTCTGCACCCTCTGGGCTGGAACTGTCAGAGCTGAGCCCCAGCACTGTGTGGAAGCACCCCGTGTGCACTGACCCTGTACAGAACCTGTGGGATGAGCTCAGAATGGAACTGCTGCCTGCCTCAGAAGGGTGCCAGGCTTTGTTCCCCCTGGTTCTCCTGGTGGACATCTCCTGCCCTGGCTCCCAGCCCTCCCTGGACAATCCCATGCCCTGTGCCTCCATCCCTGTGGATGTGCCATGAAGGGTTGGATGAGGCAGAGTTTACATAATTCAGGACCTGCTATGAAGTAGTCTGGAGCATATGCTTATTAAATTTACATGAAATTATAGATTTTTTTTTCCCCTCTTCGTTAGCTCTGGCTTTTGACCAGGTTCTCCCTTTAACTCTAAACTGACCAGAACACTCACAGGAGTTTTTCCTCCTTCGCTTCCCATTTTGATGCATCTGTTGGGATTTTACTGGTGCAGAGATCCCAGTGGCACTCCTGCACCAGGTGCTCTTTGCAATCCTGTCCCTCACTCTCTGACAAACTTTCCCAGTCCTGCCAGGAAGGCCAAAATCCGCAGTTCATAACCATTCCTAGGAGAGGTGGGAACGATGCAGACACACAGTTCCATGGCTCCAGCTGTTCTGAGGTCCTGCTGCACTGTTCCACTGGGATCTTGTGTACAGAGACCTTCCTTCTTCTGTGGAGTTTGGGGTTTTTCACATCCTCTGGGAAGTAGCTTAATGGAGTGTGGGAGGTCTGGACCTCTGTAGGATTGGCCCCAGTGAGGCAGTGATTTGCCACCACCACTCCCCTCCTGCCCTCCCACACCAGGAGCTCCTGCACCCTCTGTGCGAGGCCGAGGGCTTGAGCCATCACATCCCAAAGAATCCTCCCCCTTACACCCACTTGCCTGAATAAAACAAAGTCAATTACAGTATTGATTTTTTAATTCAAGTGCTACAATTTTGCCTCCCTTTTTCTTCTCTCGATTTTCTCCTTTTTCGCTAAGAGAGTCATTTGGGCTGTTTTAATTCTCTCCTGGAATGAGTTGATTTCATTATAGCTGAATGGATTATACCTGAACAAGCATCCCTGGGGTGAAGGAGAGCTGTGAGCCGTGAATGGGGATGAAAATCCTGGATGGGGAAAGGACTGGGGAAATCTAGAAGACAAGATTAAATAAACTTTTAGAAAGCCTTTGGGAAGGGTGGCTTGAAAGCAAGTCCTGGTGTTTGGGAATGCCTGCAGCTGGAGCATCCCTGCTGAGGGTGGCATGGGCACTGTAACACAGCAGTTCTGCTTCTGTTCTTGTGCAGGTTTTAAAGAAAGGGGTTTCCTTTTCTCTCTGATCCAGTCTCACCCGTTGTGTGGGGCCTCTTGCCTGCACCAGGGAGTGATGGTCTCTGAGGACACATCTCCTACAATATGGATAAATTATCTCTTTTGTGGTAGGCCTTCAAGGAAACAGTGATTTTCCGATCAAACAGGCTGCTTCTCCCTCTCTTGCAGTCTGCTTCCCAACAGTTTTCTCTTAATTTCAAAGGAAGTACAGCCAAGATATTTGAAATGGATCATTGAAAGCCTCTACCTTTTAGTGCATGTTGTCTGTTGTTGATGCTGTTGTTCCCCTCATTAGAGATCTCTGGGCTTTGATTCGGTGTCTGAGGTTTCATTCCTTCATTGCTTTTTTCTGCCTAATTAATTGGGAAGTTGCTGCTGCACATCAAAGGGGGAGCATTTCCTAAAGAGTAACTACTTAAGCATGAAAACTAATTGAACACATGACCTAATTATTGGTCTCTCAGTGAGTCATACTTTTCCTTTATTTCTGTAAGGTTTTTCTTTTAAAACAACAGCAAATACTAATTGCTCCTGCAGAAGAAATACTGTAGAATTCCAAAGGGGAACATGGAAAAACTGGTACTTGGTCTTCAGTAGGAGATATCTGCAGATGTAGGCATATGTAAGAAAAAATGAATAACAAGAAAAAAACAACAAAAAGACAGTGTGACCTTGTTTAACAAAACCAGGTTTTCCTTAGAGGACTCTGTTGGTTTTCATTTCCCAACAGCCTCTTGAATTTGGCAGCTATTTCAGGCTCTGCAAAATTCTGCTGTATCAATCCTTTGCTGTCTTGTTAAAGATCAACTGTCTTCAGCATAAACCAGCAGGGTTTTTTTCATGAAGAAGAAAAAAAAGTCTGCCACAGAAGTGGAGTCAACAAGTCTGATTGTGAAACCCAGTTATTCCTGTTCTCCCTCTGCCTGAAAACCTGCCCTGGTCAGGGTGTCACTGCCAGCCAGGGGCTGCTTCCCTAAACACCCCTCTGGAAGCACGGCTCATTTGGCCAGAAAAGCACAGATTTCAGCTGTGGTGAAGGATGAAACCCACGTTTTAATGCCTTGGGAGTATGGAGGAGATGCAGTCAGTGGTTGTAGCTCTCCCTTTGGTGGCTCTCCAGGTGCTCTGCATCCCAACCCTCCCTGACCCATGGCCTGGCTGGGGAGAGCACGAGCCCAGGGCTGGGTTCAGAGCAGCCCCAAGGACACTTTGAGTGCCGCTGCTCTTTTGTGCTGAAACCCCTGAGCTGGGGCACCTCTTGGGTGTGAGTCCTGGGGAGAGGCCGGTCCCAAACTCCTGAACCTCACCTGGGATCCCTGGAGCTGTGCAGCCTGGAGGCACTGCTGCTGTGCCTGCCTGCTCCGGGAGCAGCTGGGCACGGAGGGGCTCCTGGAGCAGGGATAACTGAGGATTTGGGAATCGGCTGTGCGAGGGGGAAGCTCCCTGCTGCAGCTCTGGGTACAACCCATGTTTTGATGCTTCTGATGGTGAGAAAAAAGCCCTGATAAATCTTTAACGCACCACTGAAAGTGGAAACTGTGAAATTGCAACAGTGGTGTACTTAATACTGATTTCTCGGAGATTCTCCTGGAAAAATGAGTCACAAAAAGGAAAAAAAAAACAGCTGCAGGCATGAGCTGCTGTGCGGAAGCGTGTTCAGAAGCTGCAGGGACCAGGAAGTGGCATTAAGCTGTTCTGTGAGCTGAGCTGTTCCTGCACTGCAGAGAGCAGGGTCTGGCATTCTGGAACTAAGTCAACAAACTTGCAAAGTCAGTTTAGTGGGAAAATCCTGAGGGTCTTGGCATCCTGCTGCGAGCCGGGAGCTCTGTGGGCAGGGTGTGCTCGAATGAAGGAGCTCACCCAGCATCTGAACTCCTGCTAATTTTGAACTCCCCTGCTCAAAAGGCAGCCCTTGCCTTCCTTTCCCCACTTCTGACAATAACACCATTTCACATGTTTTATACTTCAGGTCTGGTTTGCTTTGTGCTTTGTCATCAAAATGGGGCCAGAGTTGGCAGCGAGCAAGATTTGTGTTTTTGAGGGCATTTTCCTGTGACCATTGATGTCGGCTTGGCTGAGATGGGAAGAAAGAGCTGATATGAAAAGGCTCTTGAGGAGAAAAGCAGCTCTGCCTGGCAAAGCTGATTAAGGTGTTTCTGTAATTACCACCCAGCTCTGGGTGACCTATTTAAAAGCACCTTGTCTTTGTGCTGGGTGGGGAGTGGTGAATCCCTGGCGTGGGGGACAGGGAGGAGCCTCCTGCAGATCCGCTGGCAGCATCCTGCTCTGCATCCAGTAAATGGCACCGGGACCCAGTCGAGGGGATTCAGTGGTTGGAGACTGGGACATGCAAAGGATGCTGCATTAGGAGCTTCTTGCTAACAGACACCACCAGTTTTGTGCAAAACTTGGAGATTAACAGAGAAAACTACTGACATTTTTATTTATATTCCTGCTCCTCTCTGAGGCAGAATGAGAAAAGCCTGAGATGCTTTGGTTTTAACTCCTTTCCTACGGAGATTAGCAAAGCATAAACCTTGGAATGATTGGTTTTCCTTCTCCTGACTCGTTAAGGTGTTTTTAATCAGAAAATTGCTTCATTAAGCAATTACTTTGCAATCAGAGGAGAACTTGAAATTACTAAGCAATTATTTAGTATTGAGAAGATGAAGTTCTTGCCCTGCAGGGCCCCAGCCTTGCAGCTCCTCCCTGGAGCACGATGCACTCGGGCCAGGGTGTAAAGACACCCAGTCTGAGAATTCACCAGTTTGTGGTCCTGCAGCCTGAACTGGGCTCCCAGTAATACCCAAGTTTCTATTTAAGAAACAAGAAGATGAAGAGCCTGAAACTTCAAAGAGCTCTTAAACCTGAGGTTCTAGAGAAGGAATGGAACTAAACTGACACTGATGCTTAGGAGTTACCTTGTTTGACTAAGCAGGTTGGAAAGATGTGACCTGGGGTGTACCTAAAATCCTGTCAGGGCACCTTGTGGTGTGACCCATGGAGCTGTCACCAGGCTGAGGGTGCAGATCTGCCATATGAGAAGCAGATTTGAGTTCTTTTACAATTCCCTTTGTTTAAAAGTAGGCAATTATTTACACAGCCCTCTCAGAATGGTTATTTGAGCAGAGAGGGAAGGATTTGTACCAAACAGGGGAGGCTGGTGGGTGGAATTTCCGTGAACCTTGGCACAAACCTGCAGTGTGAAGCAGCTTGTAACTGCTGAGGAACACACCTGTCTCGTGGATGTATTGTAGCAGCAACTCAGGGTTGGTTGTCCTGATTTTTGTCTTCCCTGTCAACATCAGTTCTCATGAACAAACTGCTCAAAGGCGTTTTTTTGGAAGTGTTATTGGATCCCGAGTCTGCACAGCGAGGATTAGGTACTTTGGAATTCATTTCACATTGGACTTGAAAGCAAGGTCAGAGACTCTGCAGAGGGAAGGTAAAGTCCCCACTCTGCTGGCTCCAGGCAGGGGAGGGGATATGCCATGCTCAGAGCTGGCTCCAGCCACCATCCTGTCCTGTCCTGGCATCAGCAGGCCCAGGAGCCTCGAGATGCTCCAGAGGGGATTAGCACAGGGGAGATGGAGAGGGGTTTGAAATGCACCCAGGTATCTGCAGAGGACTTGCCTCAGACTGGCAGGAGTCCCCCTTTGGCTTAGTTTGGTATTTAAATTAAAGCATCTCTAAGTTATAGTTTGTCCTCACTGTAATTAATATTTTTCAAGTTAGCAATGACTAATAATTTTATCAGTAATGTTTTCTCCTGGCCTGTGTTAACCAGGTTAAGCTGCTGCCTGTAACGTCAATTTGGGATTTCCAGCACACTCCCCTGTACTTAAATATTCAGTTTTTATTATCTTGGCCTAATCCTCATGAATTTGCATCAGGGTAATTTCATGTGCCCGCAGCCTGAAATTAAAACACCTTAAAGGAGGTGGTGAGGTTTTTTTTTAATATAAAATTAAGAAGCTTGGAGTCTGTGGATATGGTTCAGAATAATTTGTATTTGCATGGTGTGTCCAACCTGAGAGTTACTGTGGCTTGAGATGGTTGGGTTTGTGATTGATGGACAGTGGGGATGGACTGCAGGCACTTTTACAGTGCTCAGTTATCTCTGAGCTTATCACACAGCAGCCTCATGCTGCTCCTTGTGCCTCTGCTCCTGTGCTCTGCAGCCAGCCTGGGGGGTACAGCCCTGTCCTGGGGTGGGACAGCCCTGTCCTGGGGGGGACAGCCCTGTCCTGGGGGTGGGATGTTTATTGTGGAATTGTGCAAACCCAGAAGTGTTTGTGTGCAGTTCTGAATCTGTCTGTCTGTCCTTTGATGTGTCTCCGAAGCCAGTGTAAGTGCAGGATCCTAAATCTTCCTTTGATGCAAGAAAAGAGCTGTGCTTCAGTCAGTGTTAGAATGAAATCACGGTGAATTGCAGGGTTGGGTTATTAATCACCGTTTTGGATGAACCAAAGAACAAAGTATTTTTGTTTGTGGGTGAAGCCTGTAGTTTTTCACTAGAACAGCTTCCCCCTCAGCAGGCCTGGAAACAGGCCAGCCTGGCATCACATGGAGACAGAACACTGGGAGAAGCCTGTAGTAATGGAGTTATGGAACAGAAATTGGTGAGTATAAAACAAGTGGTGGTGAAAATCCTCTTCCAGAGCTCTGCTGAGCCCTGCCCGTGGCAGGGTCTGCCTGCAGTGCCTCTGGAGCAGCCCTGCCAGCAGCAGGCAGAGTGTCCCTGCCCCCTCCCTGCCAGCAATGTTTGTTAATGTGTTGGATGAGTCAGGCTGAAAAACGGATCCTCGTGGAGCTTCCCAGAGATTTCCCTCCATGGACAAAATTAGGGATTCTCCCCCACCTGCCTGTTTTATCAGCAAGTCTTTATATATGGACTTTCCTCCAAATCTTGTGTTGAGATCTTGCTGAATTTCCTCTGGGAATCCAAATGGGTTTATATCAAACAGATACTTCCTCTCATCTCCGTGCTCTTTGATTTCTTTAGAAAACTCTACAAGATAAGAGTTTGATTTGAGAAGTCTGGCTTCTCATTAGAGATGCTGAATGGGCTCTTCCCCAAAGTGTTTGTTCTTGGTTCTGTTTGTTTATTATTATTCCATCAATGTGCCCAGCACAGAGCTCAGCCTGGGTTTCCTCTGGATTCCTTTAACAACTGCTGCCATTCTTCCTGCTCTCCCCTTTCCTGGTACCCAGGTGGTTTCAAAGGGATTTTGCCATCTACAGGTGGTGCTCAGTAATTCAGTGCTTGAGATAATTTAGTCCTTTCTGGTTCCTGGAGATGGGATGGGGGTGTGGGAACTGGGGGGGGTCTCACTCTGTGTGACCCACAGTGGTTGGGGATGGCTGCACCAGCTCTGGGCTTCTCATCTTGCTGGAATTGTCTGATCCTATTTTGGATTTCCCTTTTTTTTTTTTGGCCACGTTCCTGTTGGTTGTTTAGATGCTCCAGTGCGTTCAGGAGATTTAAAAAGTAAAATATGATGGTGTTGCTTTGCTGTGTGGCACCACATGTTCATCCTGGCTGTGAATTTTTGACATGTATGTGCCTGTTTTATGTGTCTGAGCCCCCGTTTGTTCCAGACACTCTCAGGAACACGTTGCATCAAACTGGCAGCTGCCTCATAAAAAGTGGAATATGAATTAATCCAATTTTATGCTCTTCACTTAAAGGAGAACTTAATCCAGGATTTTTAGTGTTCCAAGCATCTGAGAAACATCTCTGTCTGGGGTGGTTTTATCCTTGGCCTCAGTGTGGCTGAACTTCACATGGAACACCAGGGATGGGTGGTGAGCAGGGAGCTGGAGCCCGGAGCAGCAGGGCTGGGTTTGTGTGCTGGGCTGCAGACACACAGCCAGGAGAGGGGCTGGGGAACCTGCCCACCCTTGGGAGCTGCTGGTGCCATTCCTCTTGGGTTTTAGTCACTCACTTCTTTGTAAGGCTTCTTACATCTCAGTTTTTCCAAGTTGGGCATTGTTCCAAAAACCCCTCTCTTGGAATAATTAGCTTGCTTTGATTCCTTTTAATTAAATCATGTGAAGTGGGCTGGCTGTGTGCATGGCAGAGTCGCAGGTTTAATGTCTTCTCTGCATTTGGAAACTGGGATTCAAATCTGCTCCAAGTGGCAGCTGCACCCTGGGATGGTCCTTGGAATTCGGCTGAGTGAGGAAGAAACGTTCATCTTCTTGTTTCTTAAATAGAAACTTGGGTATTACTGGGAGCCCAGTTCAGGCTGCAGGACCACAAACTGGTGAATTCTCAGACTGGGTGTCTTTACACCCTGGCCTCGCCGTGTTTGGGATCCAGCACGGGGAGGCTTTGCTGTGGGGTGGCCGGCCCAGGCTGTGGAGGTGATGGATTTGCATTGGGATAACTGGGGTGGGACTGGGATCCTCTAGGAAATCCCACCCAGCCCTGCAGGAACCTCTGAGGTTCTGCAGGACAGGAAACCTTCCAGTCCTGTGGATTGTCCATGATATGGAACCATGGAAGGGTTTGGGTTGGAGGGGACCTTACAGACCATCCCCTCCCAGCCCCTTCCACTGAACCAGGGTGCTCCAACCTGGCCTTGGGCACTCGCAGGGATGGGGCAGCCCCAGTGCTCTCGGCAGTTCAAGAGGGAACATTAAAACCTCAAGCACTGCAGCTGTAGTGACTCTATTTTATTTGTTGTACCCACCACCGAAACTCACCACATGCAGTGCCTTGTGTGTGCCATTTGCATTTGGGATTCTTTGTCACCCAGAAGCTGTTTAAAAAAACCCAATCTCCAGCCAAATAAAGCTTTTATATCTCATTATAGATTCTGGGTAGGAGCATCCTTCTTCTGCAAGGAGGTGTAAAAGGCAGTTTCAGTATAAAATACTGAATGTTGGAGTAGTTTCTTCTGTGGATAAATTTGGAACACATTCAGTAAGGTATCTTAGGGATAAAAGGGGAGTGACTTGAGGATTTGTTCTGCTGAATGAGAAGAGGATGATGTTATACCTTGTGAAGAGCACAGGCTCTGGATGCCAGCAGAGACGTTTGTCATACATTTTTCATACACTTTGTGTCTGCTGCGCCGGGGGTTGGGGTTTTGGCGTGGAATCACACACACGCTGTGGTCTGAGGCTTTCTGGAACAAAGACTGAGGTCTTGGGCTGCAGGGAAATGAAAGAGGAAGACTTGAATTTTATAGCTTTGATGAGAAAATAGGTTTATCCTCATATTTTCTTAAGGGGAATAAATCCATCTCCCTGACGAAAGAGCCGTGGTGCTCCAGCAGTGCCTCTTGCCTGCTGGGCTGGGCAGTGCCAGCGGTGATGGGAACCTGGCCTGGCTTCCAGAACCTTCCATTGCCACTGGGAGTTGAGCAGCATCAGCAACTTCAGTCCCCTGTTCTCACACTGTCACCTCTGGCACTCTGCATTCCTTCCTTTTCACGGGACCTGATTCTGAGCTGAGTTTCCTGGACTCAGCAGCTGGCAGGGTGAGCAGAGCCGAGTCTGGGAGGTGATGACGAGCCAGTTCTGGTGGCTCAGGTGACAGCAAAGCCCTTTGGCACAGCCACGGAGCTGCTGCAGCCCCGGCTCCTCGGGAAAGGGGCCTCTGCCTGGGGCTCCTCCTCACTGTCGGACAGATGTCCTGGCCCCATTAAAAATTAAAGGAAAACCTGTAATTAGGTGAAGTTTCCAAAGCAGAGCCATTAATTTAAGCTCAAGATCCAGAGGACTGTGGGAATTTCTGCAGCCAGTGCATCCTGACGTTCCAGTGGGGTGGGAGTTGCTGAATGCACTGAAGGGGTTTTTCCTCTCCTGACAGACTCGTGTTGGAGAGGTCACTGCTGTGATGAACACCTGGGTGGTTCATTTTTCCTTTGAAAGTAAATCCCTTGTGAAACAAATGGGCAGTCATTTGGGAGGTCCTTCTGTGGGGGGTGTCGGGATGATTGGCACCACGGCTTCAGAGTGGCACCATCTCCCTTCCCATTTCAGCATTAAACATGGGTGATGTCCACACAAAACCACTTGGTGCTACCCCCAAGCTGGTTTATTGTCCTGGTTTGGGTGCCAGAACTCCTTTCTATTGAAACTCCTGCAAATTTGTCAATATAGTGCTTTATCAGCCCTGAAGTTTCAACCCTGAAAGGCGAAATGTCTTAAAGACTGACATCCTACCTGTCACAAGTGAACAGGGACAAGCTTGGATAAACCAGTGAGCGTTCCACAGAAGCGTGGCAATAAACAAGCACAACTTTTAACTTTGCCTGTGTGAGCAGAATAATGAGAATCTCCTGGATCAGGCCACCCCGTTATTGTGTTTGACAGGAGCTGTGCAGTGAGGCAGGAGGTGATCAGGAAATCACATTCCCAGGGAAGGGCAGCTGCCATCCCTGTCAGCACTTCCCTGTCAGCACCTCCCTGCCTGCCCATCAGGGCTCTCTGGCCGGGCTGTGACAGCTCTGCTGCTCCAGATGCACCACCCAGGTGAAGGCTGGAGCGTCCTGGCTGTAACTGCATCAGGAAGCACAGGCTCCTTGCCAAACGCCAGGAAATGCCTGTCACCAGCCCCTGATGGAAGGCAGGGAGGGCAGCGTGCTGTTCAGGGCCAGCAGCGCTCAGGAACTGGGCAATGGCTCATGAAAGCAGGGGAAAACCACCTGAACCCAGAGGGGGTGTGTGGGGTACAGCAGGGGCTGCTGAGGGTAAGCCCCACAGAGCTGTCGGGTTTGGGTTGGGCTCTGTTACCTTTTGCACTCATTAGTGCTGGAAAGCTCCTGCTGGGAACTGGAGGGGAAGGAATGAGCACCTTGACAGGGAAGGTAAAGGAATAACGATGGGAGGAAAGGGAAGGACAAAAAAGGCACCACCTGGGCTGGAGTGTTACCCACGTACCTGGTTCTTGTCATACCTAAAGCTCCCACCCGAGTCCTGAGCTGGCAGGAGGACTCACACTGTGCTTATTCACAGCCTCCCTCCCCTCCTCTCCCTCCTCCTCGTCCTCGTGTTTCCCCAGGCCCAAATGATCTGTTTGCAGTTTGGAAATTGAGATCTACAGACTTCAGTTTTAGAGTCTGAATCCACCTCCATTAACTGCGAGCTGTGTTTAATATTGATGCTCCAGGGACGTGAGGAGGGATGGAATGAGCCTGTTCTCCTGTGGGAAAAAAAAGCTGAAATTCCCCAGCCCTCTGGTTTGGGTGGCTGGTGAAGCTGCCAGCAGCCAGGCTGGGATTTAAGGGGCACATTTTTGCAAATCAGTGTCTTCATCACTACTCTGAGTGGAGAGAGGAGGAGGTGGGGGATCCGTGGGAAGATTAATGCAGCCTCTTGGCTTTCCTGAGTGCTGAGGTTCCCAGAAAGGATGAGGGTGTCACATCACTGCTTCTTGCTTCATATTTTTCCTCCTTTTGCTTGCTTTTCTTGGGTGTTGCCATCACTAAACGCTGCCATTCATTGTTCCCTCTCCTGCTGGCTGGAGACTCAGACTGTTAATTGAGCAGCACCGTATCTGCTCTTCAAGATTCTCAGATAAACAGTTTAAGTCCTTCATCCTCCTTTACTGTGACATTTTAAGGCTTTTTTTGTATTTGTCTGTCACAGAGAAAAACCTAAAAAGCCCAAGCTTTGGCCTTGGTTTGGTTTTTAAACAGGCTCCCAATGGCAGGTTTTGTAGAGATGTGTTTGTCCTGCTCTTAAACTCAGGTCTTTATTTCAGTACATCAGATTGAAGGTTTTTATTGTGATTCTGGGGTTTCAGTCTCTGCAGCTCTGGAGAAGAGAGAAAGAACCAGGCTTTTGTCTTTCAAAGGACAGTTGAAAGACTTTCTGTTATTATTTGGCCTTACTTCAAAAAAATGCACTTTTGAGCGTGACAAACCAGCTCCTACCTGGGTGTCCTGAACTCAGCCAAGTCAAAACGGGTTTGAAGCACTGGGGTTTTTGCCAGTTTGATTTTTCCTCCATCACAGCAATGAGCTCTGAGCTCGGTGCTCGTGGGAAGGGTAACGGGCTGTCCACAGCCCCAGCTGGGGGAATGCATCTGTTTGTCCCAAGGCAAAGGGCAGTTTCCAAGGGCTCTCCAGCACTTTGCCCCCTTTTTACCCAACTGTGTGAATGTCGAATTCCTGGGCCTTTTGCATCCTTTTGTCTCGAGAATGCTGTCGACCTATACAATTTTCTCTCTCTAAGAGAGGGAATTTGTTCAGCTGGAGGTGTAGAGGGCCTGAATTGGAGGATTAAATGAGGGGTTACTTTTGATGCTGGCTAATATTGAAACAGATTTCACCTTCCTAAGGCTTTTTGAATATTTGTAATTTAAAAGTGAGTGAGCTGGGTGGGAGCTGGGGGCTGTGAACCCCCTCCAGCCTGTGCTGTTGGGGGGGTGTGTGTGACAGTCCCACACAGCACCAGGGACACGCTTTGTCCATTCGGCCCCACTGTCAGCGTTCCGCGTTTCCTTTCCCCAGAGCAGCCAGCTCCTGCCCACGGCGGTGCCAGCAGCAGGTGCTGCCCGTGGGGACAGGCTGTGTGCAGTGACCCTGTCCCCTGCTGTGTCCCAGGCCAGGTACAAGCAGAGCCTGGACCCCACGGTGGACGAGGTGAAGAAGCTGTGCACGTCCCTGCGCCGCAACGCCAAGGAGGAGCGCGTGCTGTTCCACTACAACGGGCACGGCGTGCCCCGGCCCACCGTCAACGGAGAGATCTGGGTCTTCAACAAGGTGGGTCTGGGGCTCAGCACTGCCCTGCCAGGCACTGCAGCCTTCTGCTGGGGCACAGCTGGGTTTGGGAGTCGTGGAGTCACAGAATGGTTTGGGTTGGAGGGACCTCAAAGCCCATCCAGTGCCACCCCTGCCATGGGCAGGGACACCTTCCACTGTCCCAGGCTGCTCCAAGCCCCGTCCAGCCTGGCCTTGGGCACTGCCAGGGATCCAGGGGCAGCCACAGCTGTTCTGGGCACCCTGTGCCAGAGCCTCAGTGCCCTCCCAGCCAGGAATTCCTTCCCAATACGTACCCTGAGTTTCCCCTCTCAGTTTGAACCTGTTGTCCCATCACTTTTCCAGGTTTAGGACATGTTCCCAGGTGTTTGGTTCCCTGTTTGCTTTCTTTGTGTTCCTGAGGCTGTGTGGGCACACGGGCTGTCCCTGCCCTGTGGGGCACCAGGGGCTTCTCTCCAGTGCACTGAAGCAATAAATGATTGGCATAGAGATGGAAGGGGAACATTGAAACTCGGAATTGTGCCTGATTTACTGCAGGTTCCTGCTCTGACTCACTGTCCAGTGTGGCCATACCAAGAGAGCATCGAGACAGTCCCTGGGAACTGAAAATTTGGCATTTCCTGGCCTTTTGCCCTGTGTTGAGGCTGCAATAACATTTTTCATGTATTTATTGTGAGTGCTGCTGTATTAGTAAGGAACAATGTTCTAGTCTAGCTGCTGTTTCCTGAGACAATCTCAACATGGTTTCAAAAAGACAAAAATCAACATCCCCCAACTTCACATAATGTTTATTCTGACATTTTGAGGAGCTTCTCTGCAAATTCTGAAGGCCGGGTTTGTTTTTTTTTTTAATATCTGTGAGTTGTTCACTAAACAACTGGGGATGAAATCTGTTCACAGCCAGGCTCCAGCTGAGCTGTTGTTGTGTCACTCCCGTGAGGAGGCACAGAGGGGTGGTGGGAGCGGTGCTGGAGCAGGGACTTCTCCTCCAAGCCCAGGCCAGAGAACAAACCGTGCGTCCAGCCCAGCGTGGCAGCAGCAGCATCAAAGCATCACCCTGAGCAACTGCGCTGCAGAACTCTGCTTTAGCACCCCTTCCCGCTTCAAACTGCCTCATTTGCATATCATTAGCAAATGTGATGGTTTATGTGACCCCCACAGTAGAGCTGGAACATAAAATTCTTCTGGTTGCAAATACCACAATATTAATCAGGGCTATAATCCAATCTTAGCTGGAACAAGATGCAGTAGAAATATGAAGGTAAAACAATGCCTGCCCATAAAATGTCGTTGATGAGATGTGTCAGAGGAGGTTTTTTATGTGGAGCTTCCTGGGGTTGGAATGTGCTTCACGTGAGTGGTGACCTTAAGAAAGGGCTGTGCTGAGGACGAGCTCTTCGTGCCTCGTTCCACCCTGCAGTGATTTGCAGAGCTCCCAGCTCCCTAAAACTTTGGCTTTTAGCAACAGTTTTTCTTATTAATTTTAATGAAACAACCCAAAGTGTTATATATGGGCAGAGCTGGGTTTGGAAATGCCTTACCCCTCCCTACCTTATGTAACACATGGTTTATGATCCCTCCTGTCTTTATCGACGCTGATACGTGTCCTTGAAAATTTGATTTTTTGTAAAAAGTTTACTGGTTTTATTACAGCTATTTTAAGTCTCTTGAATTTAAATGAGAGTTATGATCCCATCCATCATCCTGCTGATGTTAATAGGAACATCACAGCTTTTCCTGAGGATTTTGGGCCGAGCTCAGGGCTGGAGGAACACCAGGTTGCCCTCTGCCTGCAGCTGAGAAGGATCTTGCTGGCAGCCAGTGGGTATTTGGTGGTGACTCTTTGCAGGCAGGAATCTGTGGTTTGTATTTTCAGCTCACTTGGTTCAGGATTGGCTCCTCATAGATGGCTGGTTTTTATCCTCTTGCCTCCAGTTATTTGGGGGCGTTAAGATGGAAGACAAGGAACAAGTTCCTTCCTATTTACAGAAAGGGAACTGTGGGTACTTCACTCTGTCGAAGGCAGCTTTGTTGGTTTTAATTTTAATGGATAATTTGGAAAGTTGCACAGAAGCTAAAGCTGTAATAAAATTATGAAGCATCTCGTTAGGCTCAGGCGGGGTAGCGCTGATGGGCTGCAGGGGCTTAATTATCCATCCTGATTTATTGATGGGGTTTTCAGTTTAAGATGTTTGATGTTAAATTAAAGACAGCTGGTTTGCATCCTTTATCAGTGTTGCAGAAATTTGGGATAAAATTGGACTATTAAATGCTGTTTGGAGTTGTTAGCACATATCAAAACTCTAAATATCTGATACTGAAAACTCTTGGCAGAGTTTTGGGCTTTTTTTTTTTTAGAGTTGGGTGTTTCAAATAATGCCACAGCAAAATCTGCCTGTCATTTGTGTCAGCTTGGGTTCACGTCCTCATTATTGGTAGGCACTGATTGATATCTGTACTCATTAATATGTTCAATCTAGGTTTTATTTTGGGGTTTCAGAGTTGGGATTTTGTGGGTGTATTTTATTGCCTCACCCAGTTGGGGGTTCTGTTGCCCCGTGGTAACGGGAGTGGTGCTTTTGTCGTGGCAGAACTACACCCAGTACATCCCCCTGTCCATCTACGACCTGCAGACCTGGATGGGGAGTCCTTCCATCTTCGTCTACGACTGCTCCAACGCCGGCCTCATTGTCAAGTCCTTCAAGCAATTTGCACTACAGAGGGAGCAGGAGCTGGAGGTGAGAGCTCAGGCTGCTCAGCTCTGCTGGGGCTTACTGAGCACAAACGAGGTTGAAGCCTGCTTTGCTGTATACACTGAAAAATGTGTTTAAAACCGTGTTGGAAGGCAAATTAATTTGCAAATAACTTTGCCACTCCGATCTTTCTGGTTCAGTTTGCTATCCCATTAAACTTGGAGTGATTTTTAATACGAGCGCTAATTAAATGTTAATGTTAATAGAATCAATTTGGGCCCTAATGGTCTTTTCTGCTGAGATGAATGCTGAGGTGAACAAGACATCATTATTTTGGTTGCAAAACTCTGGTATCTGGGGCTGTTTTGTGCTGTTGAAGTGAATGAGAAAATGTGAAACAACAAAAACCTGATCCACAGAGGGGTTGTCCTGGTGGTTCCAGTTCTGCAGAGTGTGGAATGTGTTCCCAATGAAAAGCTGTCTTTGGTTGCAAATGGAATTAGTAATAAATTTGTTGAAGCAAATCTGAAATGCAAAGTGGAAGGGAAGAAGCTGGAGTGTTCTGTGCAGCCTCCCCCTGCTGCCTGCAGCTCACAGGGAAAGGACATTTGTGAAGGTTCACTTCTCACACTTCTAAGACACTGGATTAGAAACCCCAAAACTTCAAGGAAGGAATATTAATTAATCAGGCAAGTGACTGTCACAAATACAACCTCCAAGCAGATGTTAAGTGTCCCTGCCTGTCAGTCCTTTCCTTCTGAATTCCAGTTTTTGGAGGTGCTTTAGTGGAGACTCTTTGGCAGGTGGGAATTCCATTGTGCTGAAGAAGACAGTCTGATAGCCTGGGATACACAGATCATTTCATTATTCCTTCTCTTCCATAAAATAATTCCATATTTTGTAGCAATAAGAAACTTCCCAAGTCTGTGGCTTGGGAAGAACATGAAACTGCCAGACAGGGCCCAACAGAATTGGTAATAGATGCCTTCTGAAGTGAAAGAAAGGTGCTCTGAACATCCTTTCCCAAGTTTCCCTCTCAGCCTGTGACCTCCACTGGGATATTTTGGGGGCCTTTCTCCTTTGTTATGCTCTCTTCAGCATTTTGGTCTTGGTTTCTCATTCTGTTCCCAAGCAGGCTGAACAGGTCTGACTTCACCTTCCCTTTCCCTGCTTTCTTCACCAATTTCCTTTTCCCCTTGGCTCGTGCTGAGCTCCAGAAGGGCTGCTTTGGGAGGGAGCAGCCCCAGGGGACTCTGCTGTGAGGCAGATCCACTGCTCAGGTGGAGCTTGTGCAGGAAAACCTCTGCAGGTCCGGCCCAGTGAGAGGGATGAGCACGAGTGATGATGTCAGTCTTCATTCAACAAACATTAAATTCCATCTTCTCTGGGATTTTTCATCTTGTGGAATGTGTGAGGTTACGTGGGACAGCTGCTTTAGCACTGCTGCTCCTGCAGCACAGGTTAACACTGCCAGTTAATTTGGTTATGAAAATGCTTTCAGGGTTATGTGTCAGCTTTTCATTCTGTCCTTAGATTTCATTAACTCCTGGTGCCTGACGGAGGTTCCTGCTCGTGGGGAATAGAAAGCAAAGCTGTGGTAACACAGAGAGCAGAGCGCTCACGGCGTCATGAGAGCGTGGAGGGGAATTCATTTGGAAAATTATAAATTATCCAATTGTTCAAATTCATGAAAAGTGAAGCAAAGCTGGAACTGGTGCTCCAGAGGGGCTGGCAGAGTGATCAGGATAATTGTTCCCCATCTCCCTGCAAGGAGATCAGAGGAGTTTGCTGTTCCCTTAATCTGCCAGAGGGATTCTTATCTTCTGATTCCGTATCTTGCTCTAATGAAAAAAATGCAAAATGTTGGAAAAAAATTTTGGTGGCTGAAGTATACTTTGTTTACCTGGTTCAGAAAGGTGCTGGAATGATTATTTATGTTTTCATTCCCCGAATTATCAGTCTCAAAGATCATATTCTTAGTGAAAATCTTAAACAGGAGAATCCCTGGGCTTTTGGAAAACGGGAATGTTGTTTTATAGGGTATTTTTACTTTATAGACTGAGGTTTGGCCTACAGGGCATTTCTAGAGTGACTTTTGGACTTGAGTGCTGTTAATTAGGTACGAGTTAAAGCTGTGCCTGGTGCTGCCCCACTCACAAAGAGCTCCAAACCCAGAGCTCCGGGGAACGCTGGCAGCTCTTCCTGCCTTATTCCCTGACCTTCCCTGACTCCCCCCTGGGGAAATCCCTTGTTCTCCGCAGGTGGCTGCCATTAACCCCAACCACCCCCTCGCCCAGATGCCTCTGCCCCCCTCCATGAAGAACTGCATCCAGCTGGCAGCCTGCGAGGCCAACGAGCTGCTGCCCATGATCCCGGACCTGCCTGCAGACCTCTTCACCTCCTGCCTCACCACCCCCATCAAGATCGCGCTGCGCTGGTGAGTGCCGGCCCCTCCCCGCACACCCCGGGCCCAGGGAGGGGTTTGGGAATCCGAAAGCTCCACCCGACCCGGAGCTCCCCTGCAGTACCGAACAGCAGGGTTTGAACTGTGCTCTGGGGACCGCGGCTCATTAATGGGGACTGGAAAGGTGAAAATATTGTTATCTTCTACTTATTGCGTTTTGGTTTCCAGCTCAATATGTGGGTTTGCTCAGATTAAGGGATTTACTGTTCTGGGAATTAAATATGTGCTTCCCCAGAGAGCAGGGATGGTACACAGTGCAGTGCAACTTGCTGTAAACTGTCCTTTGCACAAATCACATTCCAAATATTGCGGTTGCTGTAAATAATGCAGGAGCTTTAAACAGTGCTGGAGTGAGAGGAAGGGAGTGATAAACCAGGGAAGATGCTCTGGAATGACAGACCAAGTTAATTAGGCAGAAAGTTAGAAGAGGCTGCTCCAGAGAGCAGGAGCTTTCCTGGAGCAGTTGTACCCAGCAGCAGGGACCTGTGCTGGGCAGGAGGCTGGAGCCCCCAGAGAGCACAGGGTCCATTCCCAGGGGCTCTCCCAGCTGCTCCTCTCAAGTTTGTGCCTGGTCCAGAATGGAAAAACTTCCAGGGCATTTGCTGGATGAGGTTTGAACAGGCAGAAGCCCACGGACACTGCAGGTGGTGGTGAGAAATTGTCACCACAGCTCCAAGAGTTACTCACTGCCCTTTGGAGATATTTGTACTAAATTACTGTTCTTTAAACTCTTTCTGTTTCACATTAGCAGCAAACTGAGCGAGTTCCTTTGGCCAGGCTCTGGTTTGGGTATGTGAAGTAAGAGAGGTTTTTTGGTGGGTTTTGTTTGTTAGATATGCTAAGAAAGGGTTTTTTTTGGATACTGTTATCTGTTCAGGAATTTTCTGTTCCTCATCTCCATGGGAACGTGGCTGAGGGGGTGAGCAGGGCAGGTTCTCCACAGGCTACACCTGCACGAGCATGAGAGATTCTCTGAGTTGTGTCTCAGGGTGTTTGACAGGAAAGGTGTTTGTAAAACTGCTCAGGGGAAGGGTTTAAACACCTCAGCCTCAGCTGGCTGGTGCTGGAAGGTGCCATGGGAACCCCTGGATAGTGAAGAATTCCCTCCCACCTCCAATCCAATGATTGTGTGATGTTCACTGCACTCTCAGAAATTTTATTCTCTGCTGAAGGTTATCCTCCTTTGGTGTTCCCAGTTGATTGGCATTATTGCAGGTGTGGGTTTATCCATGCAACCCTGTAAATAATAAGTGCTGCTGTGGATCATTGGTTTTCACTGATGTTAAACACAACAAATGCAAAACCAGACCCTCTGCTGCATTCTAAGTGTTTGAGCCAAGCTGTGTGTTGATGTCCTAAAGCTGTTAACCAAAAATAAACACGGAGACCTTTGCCTTTAAAACCTCCCTTTTGCTTCATCTCAGCCCTTTTCCTAAAGCTGACCCAGAGCCCTGTGGAACTGCTTTTGAAATACAACATTTGTGCAGTTCCAGACTGGCACTCTAACGAGGTTTCATATGTGGAATTCATGGGCAAATGAAGGTTTGAATAAACATTTATCCATCCCATTTTGTTCTCTGTAGCGAAGTCACTGGAGGACAAAATCCCTCATCAACTGGGGCTGCAGCTGCAGCCACTTCTGTCTAATTTCAGGGGAAGTAAAACTGGTGCTGGGAGGAGCAGCACAGGTCAGCCAAGCCTTGGGGACACGGGGCACGGAACTCCCGGTGCCAGCCCGCAATTCCAGGAGCCTGGAGCGTGGCTTGGCCGTGTGGGCGCTGTCTGCCCTTGTGCGTGGTGACTGCTGCGAGCTGACGTGTTGCAGATGGATCCTGTGGCTGTCCAAAGCTGGCTGTGAGGGGGATTGGGAGCTAAGCTGCACGGGTTGTTAATCCTGACGGACGGCGCTGAGGGAGCGGCAGCGCTCCGTGCGTTCGGGGCCCTGCTTCGCGCACATCCCGGTGGCTCACGGTGCCCAGAGCCCAGGCAGCTCCCCTGCAAGCTGTGCTCAGGGTGACTCCCGTGCCTGCCTCTCCATTGCCCCTGGAAGGTGCAACCCAGCTGCGCTCACAGCTGGAATTCCGCAGCTCCGGCGCAGGCTGCGCTGGCCCCAGCTGGCTTCAGGGCCTTGGGGCTTGCAGCTGGGAAGTCTCGTCTGTAAATAGGGGAAGGGATCCTGAAAAGTGCTGGAGAAACCCCAAAGAGCAAGGAGCAGAACGTTTGGGAGGTGCTCAGCCTCGGGAGTTTGGGATGTGCAGTTTGTTGTCCAGAAGGCCCAGCCAGCACTGGGAGGGCACAGGAAAGGACTGGAGCTGTGCCTGCTGATGTCCTGTTTAAAGTGTTTTGTGAGCTTGTTCCCTAATGTATTTATTTTGCATTTCTGCTTGAGATTTTGGGGTTAACTCAGCCAATCCTCTGTCCCACGCTGGTTTAGGCAAACTACACTGAGTTTCAAAATATTCCCGTGATACTGAGCACCAGAAACTGCGTTTCTGGGTTTGGGTTGGAAGGACCCTAAAGCCCATCCAGTGCCACCCCCCTACCATGGGCAGGGACACCTTCCACTGTCCCAGGTGGCTCCAAGCCCCGTCCAACCTGGCCTGGGACACTGCCAGGGACACCCCTCTTTAGAGGCAGCAGATGTCACTGTGCAGAGCTGTGCTGCTCTCGTGGTCCTCAGGCACCATCAGAAGGGTTAAACTCCCCAGCCTCTGCCAGGCTCAGTCTGCCTGTGGCTGTTTGGGAGGGAATTTCCCTGCGTGGTTCTGTAATGCACTGTCGTAAGAATTTTACATTCCAGCAGATTGCCCAGGGATCCCACTGCAGCTTCCTGGGTTCTTTATGGCTGCTTTTTACGCTGGATGACGCACGCTGGGGAGAGCAGCCTGGGGGCCGGGAGCTTCCCTGAGCCTGTCCTGGTCCTTGCTCCTGTGGATGCCCTTCAGGCAGGGGATGCCACAGGAAAACTGGAGTGGTCCTCAGCATTTCAGAAATGAGGCTCTGCATGTCTTGTCTTTAATAAGGAATTGTTCTTCCCTTTATCTGGGGAAAAGCCTTTAGGACGTGGATAGTGTGGCTCTGGTGAGGAGAGATGTGGGAGATGGGATTGTTGGGCAGCCGAGCCCTTCTGGTCCCGCAGAACTCTGTGTGGTGTTGGGGCAAATGTCAGCTGAGGTTACACTGAGGGGCGAATTCCTCCTCAAACAACAGAGAGCGGATTCCCAAGGGGATGGGGCAACGGGCTGGGAGCGCGGCGCTGTCAGGGGAAGTCGTTTCGAGTTGGATTTGCCGGGTTTCCATCCCCGAGCTGCGTTCCCGCTGCTGCCCTGCGCTCCCAGGAGGGCTGGAGGAGGGAGGCAGCGCTCGGAATCCGGCCGGCAGCGTCCCCCCTTCCCACGCGCTCCCGGCTCCAGCAGCTTTGGGGATTTTCCAGGCGCTGCTGACGGGGCTCGGCGTTTTCCAGGGCTGCTGTTCCTGGAGTGGTGGGATTTGTAAGGCTGAGGAAACGCAGTCAGCGGGTTTTTTAATTAAATACCAGAGGTGTCTGAACCTGACGCGTTCCTGCCATCCCCTGCCGTCCCCATCCCCTGCCATCCCCTGCCGTCCCCATCCCCTGCCTGCGGTGCCGGGTCTCTCAGGGAAGCCCGGCCAATGCTGATCATTATTCCAGCAGCATAATCCTCCCCGGCTCCATCGTGCCGCTCCCGGGAGGCTGTGCTGGGTGCCTGGGAGCCCTTTTCCCCCGCCCTGTGTTGGAACACTTGTCACCCTGACAGCTACAGTGGCCCAGTTTTGACACCTGACGATGGAAATCGCCGCAGAGCCGCGAGGGTGACAAACGCCGAGGGCCCCCTTCGGCTCTGATCGTGCCGTGCCGAAGTTTCCCACCCAAACACCATTTTAAAGCTGAAACAGTGCAATAAAGAGCCCTCCTTCTGCCTCCTCTCCACAGAGCCTTGTCATTAAACACTCAATTAGTGTGTTCTGTTTTACTGTCTCTCCCCAGGTTCTGCATGCAGAAGAGTGTCAGGCTGGTGCCAGGAGTCACGCTGGATTTAATAGAGAAGTAAGTCAAATTTGATGTGTATTGGGGTGTCCTGAAAGGGGTTATGAGGACAGAAGTCTGGATAAGAAGTGTAAATTCTTAATAGGAAAGCGTTCCCAGACTCCCCTGGTATTTGGTGAGGTGCTGCATGGTGGGGGAAGTGGAGCTGCCAATGGCACCGTATCAGTAATGGGGTGAGATCACCTCAGCTCCAATCTCCTGTGCAGTTTTTGCATGTTTTCAGTCAGCTGAGGTTCAAAAAGCCCCTCAGTGCTGCCAGCCCTTCCACACAGGTGTGTTGGGGCAGCCAGGTTCATCAGCAGTGTTAAGGTTTTTAATTGTGCTAATTTTATATGGGAAAAAATTATCTCCTCTCAGCTGGGGAGGGTAAGAGATAATTTCTATAAAGCTGTGTTTCAGAGGTACTCATTGGGCCAAAATTAAAAAAAAATACAGCTTACAACTGACAGAGCAGGGGCAGACCCTGTCTCAGAGGTGTCAGAATGGTTTTCAGGGAGAGGATTCACCACTGGGTGTTGCTTTCTCTGAAAGCTTTGGGGAAAATGTGCTGGGGTTTGGGTTTCTTGTGGCCTGGAGGAGATGGGAAGCAGGAAGGAAACCCAGCACCTTGCTGTGCCTGAGTGCCAGAGGCGTGCACTGGTTTGGGGATGAGGAGGAGACTGAGGCCACCTCAGGCCACTGCAGAAACAATGGCTGTGGCGTGTTAATTAATTAACAATTGCTACAAGAGTGTCTCTAATCAAAGAGTGGTGAGGTCGCCGAAGGTCTGAGCCAGGCAGCTCAGCCTCAGCCTCACAGAGCACTTGGATGTGCTACTGAGTGTTAAATCCTCTTTGAATAAGGGTTTCCTGGCAGAAAAGGGTTTTTGTTCAGTGCTCTTGGTGTGTGCTGTGCCATAGCACACGTGTGTGTGTGTCACAGGCTTCTTCAGGGGAAGGGTGCCAGCAGCAGCTTCCTGTGCATATCAAATATTTAAACCTCATCATCTTAAGCTGCTCCTTATATCAATTATAGAAAACACTGATTTTTATTACAGTCTCGAGGTAGACCTGGAATACTTCCTGGATTGCCTATGTGAATATTGTAATTTATAATTCAGTTGTCTTTAAAACTGGGGAAGGAGTTTCTATTGCAATTAAGCTGCAGACTTTGAGGCTAAATGAAGCTGCACCTTCTCCAAAGGGCTCTGATTTCCAATTATCCAGGCTCAGCCCACATCCTGATGGGGGGACGTGTGGTGGATCCTGATGTGCATTTACATCACAGATCTTCTGAGATGAAGCCAAAACAATCCCTTAGCTTAGAAATAAAGATCTTTGCTGGAGCCAGACAGCAAAATACAAAGGAATTTTGGTGGAGTATTGGGAATTTGGGAACTTTTGGCTGCCACCTCATGAGACCTTTTGTTGGCAGCATCTCTGTCCGTGTTCCTCCTGCCTTGGGGGGACTTTTCTGTTTGATCCCAAGACTTCAGATCATCTCTGCTGGAGGTGTGGCTGCTGAGTGACATGAACTGGGCTTTGTTCTGCTTTTCAAAAAGTTGGGGAAAAACCCTAAGGAATGGTTTATGGGAATAAACCTGTGGTAGTGGGAATACAAAGCTGGGTGGCAAGAATTGGGGATGGGCAAGGGTGCTTTAACCTCTGTTGCTGCATTGGGCTCCCTCTCCCAAAATCCCGCCCTCAGGGGACCAGGAATGGTGCATGGCATTCCTGGCATCTTTAACTTGGGTCCATTGTGCAGAAGGAGGGAATTCTAAACAAAAATCCCACGAGAAGGGGAAAATGAAAAAAGCCTTGAGAGCTGTTCCTGCATCTGCTGGAGCCTCTTGGAGGAGATCCTGTGGCAGTCTGGGGACATGGCTGAGTCTGGGCCCCCAGCTCGGTGTCACTGTCCCTGGAGAGGAGCCTGGTCCCTCTGGCCCCTGCTCTCGGGGCTGCTGACAAAGGACCAGGACCCCTCTGAATGTCACAGCGTGGGGAAGGTCCTGGTCTGGAGCAGAGCCCGCTCCAGGCTGTCGTGCACCAGCACCACATCCATAAAAGTCACCAGAAATAACAAACGTGAGACTAAAATTAATGTTTTGTTTCCACTTGAAGCATTATCAAATGTCAGGGGTTGGAAATTGCTCATGTTTTGATGTCTGTTGGGTATTGATGGGTGATGGTTCAGTAGGAGCCAGTTTAAAGATGGAGGAGGAGAAGAAAATCCCAAGAGATCAGAGAGCAAAAGAGGAGGTGTCTGCAAGTACTTAATCAACCATGTGCTAGTCCAAACTCTGAAATACTGCAGCCTGTTTTGTTTTTTTTTTTTTAATATTTATTATTTATAGTGGGAGATGATAATTCATGGTTTGCCTTTGCACCTGGGCTAGGCAGCTTCCAGCCCCTTGGTTTTCTTGTAGAGAACTCGGTGGGAGCTGCCAGAGGTGGTGTCTGTGGCTCGGGGGCGCTCCTGGCCCCGGTGTCACCGGGCTGCTGTGCCCCGGAGCCGAGGCAGCGCCGGGCCCTGCGGGGTGGCACCGCGAGGAGTTTCCCTTCTGTGCTCGCTCAGGTTTGCTGTGCTGGAGCGGCTCCTTTGTCACCGCTGTCACGGGGTCTCAGGCAGGGCAGGCACAGCCCGCTGTGAACGCAGAGTGGGGCTCCTGCTCCCAGGGATGGTTTTCATGGCAACGCCGCGCTCGCGTCCTCGCTCCGGAGCTGCCGTTGGCGCTCGAGCCTCTGCAGCTCCTCCATCCTTTTGTCTTCCTCGGGCTTTGCCAAGGTTTCACAGCCTGGGCACGGCACACCTGGGTCAGCCTGGCTTTGGGGGTGGGCTCTGAGCACAGGAGATGTGTGGGTCCTGTCTGCACAGGCCAGGAGGTTTCACACAGAACCGTTCAGGGGGGAAGAGACCTCCAAGATCACCGAGCCCAAGCTGTGCCCAATCCCCACCTTGTCCCCAGCCCAGAGCACTGAGTGCCACCTCCAGCCCTTCCTTGGACACCTCCAGGGATGGGCACTCCAAACCTCCCTGGGCAGCCCCTGCCAATGCCTGACCACCCTTTCCATGGAGAAACCCCTCCTGCTGCTGACTGAAAACTGCTGTGAAAGTTGCCATTACATGGTGTGAGCCGAGTGTGTGGCTTGCTGGGGGAGCTCAGCAAGGATCCCTTTGGTTCCCAGTAAGCCCCCTCTGGCTTGGGGAGCTGTGCTCTGCTGCACAGGGTGTTCTGCAATGCAAATATTGACGGGGAATCCTCAGCAGAGCCTCTGTGGCCTCGCGTTCCCTGCGCGCGCTCCGGGGGATCCGTCAGCAAACACCGCTTCAGAGATGTGTGTTTTCCCTCTGATACCAAGACAGACAGGAATTTTTTATAAGATGTTAATTTCTAGCTGGTTTAGAACTGTGTTTATACGAGGGAATGTGCTGCCTCTGAACCTGCACAGGAATGGTGCTGCTGCACGTGTCACAGGAGTGAGTGGCCATGGAAAGGCTTCCTGTGTTGGGCCTGATGCTTCTGATATTTAAAAACTTGGAGAGACGAGGGTTGAATTGCTTCTCTTTCTTTTAGTGGTCAAGTGCTCTTCTTTCTTTCTTTCTTCCTCCCCTTGTGAGGAGTATTTCTTGGCACCAGGATTTCTCTGTTCTAGGTGTTTATCCCAGTGTTAACATTCTTCCTTGGTAGGGTGGATAGAATGACCTTAAATCTCCTGTTCTGTTGCACTGATTCAGTTTCCAAAGCTTTTTCTGCATCCTTTATGTTCTGTATCTCCTGGTTTTACACGGTTTAAATGAATGCCAGAGTGGGAATACTTGGCAAAGCATTCTAGGTCCAGTCTCAGCACAAGGCCCAATCCCCTCTGCCCACTGCTCCTTGTGATGTGGGTCCATGCCCAGTTCCCTGTCCATAACCATCCCTGAACGCCCAGGGCTCTCCCAGCTGGACTGGTGTTTCTTTGGGGTGTGGTGGCTGTATTTATCCTGTATTTACCCCCTGATGAGTCTCCATGTGACACAGAAACGTCACAGCAAAGAGTCCCTTTCTCTCCAGATCCCGCTCCAAGGCCTCAGAGCTGTGCATGTGTGTGACCCAGAATATCAGGGGGTTTATTAAGGGTTTTATTTCCCCCACTTGTAGGATTCCTGGGAGGCTGAACGACAGGAGGACTCCCCTGGGAGAGCTGAACTGGATCTTCACAGCCATCACAGACACCATCGCCTGGAACGTCCTGCCCAGAGGTGAGGCTGGGGCAGGGGAGAGGGGTGAGAGGAGTCAGATCAGTGAGGCACTGAAATGAGGAGAAAATTAAACCCTGAAACTGGAAGAGCAGATCAAGATGGATCTGGAAGCTAGTTTGTTTTTTATTTGTTCTTTTCACCAGAGCATTGCAGAGACCTGATCATTAGAACCCAGAAAGGGTTTTTCTGTGCTAACACAATTGTCGTAGCTTGAATAATTCTCTTTCTTACTGTATTTGTACAGAGCAATCTGTTTTCTTCCAGCCTTGGTTAGTAGCATGAATAAAGGCTTTTTCTTTCCTCTTTGCTGGTAAGGCAGTTTTGTTTCCCATGAGTAACTTCATCCCTCATTTCTCTACCCCTGTTCTGCTCTGAATTGGTACTTCTGGAGCACAAGCAGCCAAATTTGTAAACAGTTCTCCAGCCCTGCTCTTCCAACGCTCACATGGCATCAATTCTTCTCTGCCCTGTAGAGGAGAGCACATTTGCTATCTTTTAGGATTCATTTTGGCTTCTCATAAGCACATCAAACTGCCAGTTAACAGATGGATAGTTCTTGATTAAACAGTACACAGAGGTCCTGTTCTCCCTCAGTAATTTTCCAAAAACTTAGTCAGGCTGAGCTGAAATGAAACACCAAAAGGGGGATTTGATCCAGAAAAGGCAAAAAAGAACCCGAGGTAGAAAGTGTTTAGTTGTGCTAGCGTGGAGTGGAGTAGCTTTGGTGCTTTGAGGGAGCTCTGGAGGCAGAATTTCCCCTCTGTGGCTGTCATCGTGTCCCTGCAGAGCTGCAGGAGGTTCCTTGCTGCTGGAACGAAGTGTTAACGTGGTTTTAATGTCTCAAACCCTCCTTGCCTGTTACCTGAGGTGCTGAAGCGTGCACGTGGTGACTCCTGCAATCTCTTGGCAGATCTTTTCCAGAAGCTCTTCCGGCAGGACCTGCTGGTGGCCAGCCTGTTCCGTAACTTCCTCCTGGCAGAGCGGATCATGAGGTCCTACAACTGCACCCCCGTGAGCAGCCCCCGGCTGCCCCCCACCTACATGCACGCCATGTGGTGAGTGCTGGGAGCCCCCAGGGCTGCCACTGCCTGGGCTTACTNACCAAGGTAAAATCCCTTTTTTCCCTTCTAACCGTATTTGCCTCTTGATTTTAAGACCGAGAAAAGGCATCACTGGGACAGTGGAAGGTGTCCCTGCCCATGGCAGGGGTGACACTTTAGCGTCCCCTCCAACCCAAACCATTCCATGAGTCCCCTTAAATCTCTGCAGTGCTTCCCTGGTTGTCAGTGGATCAGGAGTGGAACAGCTTGTGGCAGCCTAATACCCATCTCCAAAGCTGCTTCTGCTCTGGGCATTCATAATTATCCTGTAATTCTGTGGTGCAGAAGCTTCAGTCCAGCCCTGTCATCTTTCACTCCAAATACCAGAGAAATGGGTCATCTGCTGCCTTTATTTTCCCAAAGTGAAGCTGGTCCCCTGGGGTTGTGCTGGGTGGGAAGAGCCAAGGCCTGAGGGAAAGATCCTTAACTTGTGTTGCTGAAGTAGAAGAAATTCCTGTTGTAGAGTTCCTTTACTTTTACTGTTGCTTTTAAGATGATTAATGGAAATGGAGGTGGCACAGTTATCAAAAAAGCTCTTAAATGTAGTTCTGCCTATCAAACCAATGTCCCACGAACAATTACAGTAAAAAATAATAATAATAACAGTAATTACAAAAATGCTGGCTTTTATTTTCTTACTCATTGTGATTAACAGAGCAGCACCAAATTGGGCCAAGTGCAGAGAGGTGCAGTGACACCGAGGGGGCTCCTGGGGGACAGAACAGAGCCTTGCTGAGGGCTGAGGGAGTGACAGGTAAAGGCAGCTGAGGGGGCTCCTGCTGCATTTCCAGGAGCCTTTTAATGGGTTTCCTCCATAAAAATGTGGAGGCAGGTGAGTGTAGAGGGTGATGATGAATGAGTGTAGCACTGACAGCAGCACTGAGGAGCTCAGGTTCTCAGAGCAGCCTGGGACAGTGGGAGATGAGCTTTCAGGTCCCTTCCAACCCCAGCATTCCATGGTGTGGTTTCTGTAGGGAATGGAGCCAGGCTGGCAGCAGGGAGCCCCAGGAGCTCTTGCAGGTGCAGGCAGACACTGAAGAGGCATTTGCTGGTACCACAAAGCTGCTTCAATTATTGAAAATCCTGGAGGAAACTGGGGAGCCTTTGGCTGGAGGTGTCCAGCAGTTGGGCAGCTGAACATTCTGAGTGCTGGGACGTGGCACACAGTGTCCCTGAGTGCTGTGGGGCAGCAGCTTCTGGGGAAAACTGCTTCAGTCATCTGTGGGTGGGGTGAGCTGTTCTGTCAGTGTCACCCCCAGGGCTGGGGCACGTGTGAGGGCAGAGCAGGAGAAGCCACCTGAGTGCCCCTGGTGACTCTGAGGTGCTGCTGGGTGTGGCAGAGCTCCAGCCATCAGCTGCAGCCTGCAAGTGCAGGAGGGTAGGGCCCGGTGTTGCAGGAGTTTCAAAATTAAACCAGTAAATTTCTGGAGTTATTTATAGCTTGCTTTTTGTCAGCATATTAAAAATCTATATTTTCTGTTCCTCATAGGGATATCATTCATTCTTATTGCCAGCCTATTAAAAGCCTGTGTTTCTGGTTTCCTGTGGGAATATGGCTTGGCTTGGAGCTGGTGTTGCCATCCATGGGTTGAACCCCAGGAATGAAACTGGGAACTCCTGGATCTCATTTTTTATCTCTCTCAGACTGGCATGGCAGCACCATGGGGTCTAGAAACACATTTTCTTCACTCATATTGTGGTTCTGGAGCAGAATGGTGCTGGGAATTCCTTTGGGAAGCTGCAGGGTGGTGCTGGAGACACCTCTGTGAAGCCCCTCAGAGCACAGCACGTTGGTGCTGCTTTTTAGGATTTACCAGAAGAAATTCCTTAAGAACAGTCACCCAGAGGGCTCTTTTCCTTGTGAATCCCAAACACTGGTGAAGTGGAGAACAAGGGAGCAGGGAACTGACACACTTTATTCGGTGCCCTCCAAAAAACGTGCAGTTTGCAGCAAATCCAGCAAAGGGGAAAATTCCACTCTTGTCCGAGGTGGCTCAGTGTGTTATTAGGAACTTTTTGTAAGGACAGATTTAGAAACTAATTTAGGGCTTGTTTAAATATTTTCTAAAAATAATCCCTTGTCTATCACCTTTCACTCAGGAATCTTCTAACAGATCCCTGATCTGAAACCTGCAGACCCATTTTACAGTTTGGATGAGCTGGGTGATGAGATGAGGGCAGGGGGGTGGCCACAGGCTGCTGAGAAGGATGAAACTCCAGCCAGGGGGTTGTGGGGATCCCATGGAACCTGGGTCTGTGGCTCTGGGTGGGGGCTGATCCAGCAGAGTTTTCTGATGGGTGATTTATCCAGACTTTTCCCAGATTTTTGATCCCCAGGCAGTGTTTTGGGGAGCAAGTCTGGCTGCACGTGATGGGAGCAATAGCAAACAGTCCCTTACATTTGAGCATCAGTTTTTACCTCCTGAATGATTCCCTCTGCTCCTTCTGGGGCATGAAATCACCCTGTGCTCTCTGTGTCCTTTACTTACCCACATCCCTGCCTCTGGAGAGTTCTCACACTGGGGTGGCTCCTGATCTGGGGATCTGGCACAGGTGTAACAAGTGCTGAGGCTGCTCTGCCTTTGGCTTTAGTCCTCTTGAAAACAGCTTTTTAAAGTGTTAACCTTTCAAGTTGATGTTCTGGCCAATTCATTTAGGAGATCACAGTATCCTTTTTAGCTGGAACTTGAGGAAAGGTGAGAATTCCCATTTTTTGAGGGAATATTTGACCCACGAGCTGCCAGTCCCTTCCCTCCACCAAGAAGATCAGCATGCTTTGGAGTCAGGAGAGCTGATCTCTGTGGCTGTGCCCTCCTGGGCAGAATCTGACATGTTGCTTCTGTTTCTCCTACTTTTATTGTCTCTCTGAGTTCTCCCTGCTCAGCCCCTTCCCCTGGGGCACGGGCTGGCTGTGTTTGTGTGGTGCCTCTCACTGCAGGGTCTTGGCTGCTGCAGGCAGTGCTCTAATACAGGATTAATATTTACATTAATATTAATACCCATTGATTGGCTGGCTGTGCTGTTCAGCTCGAGTCTCTCTGTCTATTGTGCACGAGAACAGAGCTCTGTCAGCACCTTGATCTCTGCCGTGATGGATTGGGGTTTATGCATTACTGCTGGTGCCAGCTGCTTTTATTCATGGCCTTTGAAAAGGCCTAATAATGTGTTTGGAAATATTTCCTAACACAGGTCATACATTAAACCCCAAGTACCTTAATTATGCTTTGGAAGAGCTACAACCCGTCCCTGATAGAAACACCGTGGTGCGTTCGCAGGCCGTGAAATTCGGGCTGAAAGGAGTCATGATGTACTGCAAATACAGCGAGCTGGAGGTGCTGGCTGGAAACAAAACCATAATGCAGCAACCAACCCAATTTCAGGTGGAGCAGCCTGGGGAGGGTGCAGGATGGATCGGGGCTGCTCTGCCATCCCTCAGGGAAATGGGGCTCGTGGAGCTGCGCCGAAACGCTCGGCGGCTCTGCAAGAAGAAAGTGATTGTTTGAAGAGGTATTTGGGGCTGTTTGACGTTTGAAGGATTAGATTAGTTCAGATTACACTGTAACCAGATATTTTTTTGTGTCTATGTGTTAGTCTTTAACATCTCCCAAGTCCCATTATCGGACTACGGGGACTCTGTAGGACGGAAATAGCAAAGCCTCCGCTCCAAGTTGTGGCTGGAGCAGGGGGATGTGCTGGGAGAAGAAAAGGATTTCAGACTTGTGCCAAATATTCGTAGCAATAACTATTTTTTTTTTTTAAAATAGCTGTGTCTGAGCAGCTTCCCAGCTGTGCCCAAAGCAGCTTAGGGAGGTGACGGGGTCGCTGTGGCGCAGGTGAGCGAGGCTGGGATCTGGGGTTCAGTCACACGGGGCATGGCTGGCACTGGACTGGCTGAACAAGTGTGGGGTGTCTTGTCCTACAGACTCAGGAATATTTAATGGCTCCAGAAACAGGGTTCAGAAGGAAGGAGCTGCCCCGAGCCCCAGGACTGCACAGCCTCAGCTCCCTGCAGGCAGGAGCTCTCCTGTTCCCTGGTACCTGTGTGGTGCCAGGTAATGCACAGCACTCCCAGGGGAAAAGAGAACGTTGAAAGACGTCAAGAATACATTATTTAAAAAGGGACGTGAGAGTTAAAAGCATCAGACATTGAGTCAGCCCCGAGAATTTGAGTGTAAGAAAATCAGCCTCCACGAGCTGCCAGCTAATGGGTACCCGTGGGTGCAGGCAGACACAGGCTCTCACTGGGCTGAGTTTCTGCTCTCTCAAGTGTTTCTGGGGGTTTCCATTGCCTGGCAGTTGGTGGGTTTGGGCAATAAACCAGTCCCTGAGCAGGGCTGGGACTCTGCCTTCTGTTCTCTGCGTGAAGTCCAAACTTCGCAGCAGCTCTGGGAAACAAAGAGGCAGCTGATGAGTTCACGTTAAATTATTAAACATTTAAACAGTTCCCTAGTGTAGGGAAAGGGTATTGGGCTGAGCTGGGGTTCCCTCCACAGACCATTCCTGTTGTGGGGCTGCCTTGGCTTTGGGATAAGCAAAATCACTTTTTTTTAACTGAGTCAGTCTTCCTGCTGAGGAGAGATTTTAACTTTGTGCCTACAGAGCAGTTAGTTCAAGGTAGTATTAAAACCACCCCTCTTTAACACCTTTTTTCATAGATCTCAGCTGAAGCACTCGGATGTTTCACAGGGTTGTCACCCTGTGGATACCTCACTGTGTCACCCTGGCAGGGTGGAGGGCCTGCAGTTACTGGAAGAGAGCAGTGAGGAGGGAGGGCAGAATGATGCTGAGCCCTTTTTGTCCCAAATGCAGTGAAAACAAATCTTGCAGAGCACTTTGCAGACAGCAGTCTCTGCCGAGGGGGTGCACTGATCTCTGGCTTGGCTTTCATAAATCACCTGTGGGATGCAGCACCTCCCATCCTGCTTCCCTGCTGCTCCCAAATTTATCTCTTGTTTGTGTGATAGCAGCTCAGGCAGCACATCCACCGTGTGCCCACCTTTCCCGTTCCCTTTGGGATATTAAAGCTGTCAATTGCTGCTCCTCCTCCCCCAGCCATTGCTGTCACCAGCACTGGGACTCTGTTTTCCCTTCTCTCCCTCTCCCCACCCTCTGGGGTTTAGTCCTTTCCCTTTCATTTGTGGCTTGGTTTGAATCTTGTAATTATTGTAACACGTGTTTAATGGCACTGTCTGTGCAGCCAGCACAGTGAGTTACCTCTGTGCAACCTCTGTGCAACCTGTGTGTAACCTCTGTGCAGCTCTGAGGAGGGAGCAGCTGTTCCAGTGGCTGGAAATAGAAAAGTTTTACTTTGGGCAAACCTGTTTGTTAGTGTCCCATTGGCTGGGAGGATTTGTGTTTTCCACAGACAGAGCAGAAGCAGCATTTTGGGTGGTTTGGAGGGGCTGGAGAATCGTTTCAGGGCTGGTTTGGAATGGCTGGAGAAGCATTTGAAGTATTTGACTTGAGCAGAGTCTCTTCCACAGCTGACATTAATCAACAGCCCTTGGAAGGTGGGGTAGGTTTGGGTTGAGAAGGTTGGCAGAGGCTGGAGTGGTTTGAGTAACGTTGGCTGCGTGGCTCCATTGGTTCCCAACAGCCTGTTTTTAGCAGCGAAAAAAAGATTTTATTTTAATCTACTCAAATCTCTTTTTAATTTTTTTGTTTGTTCTTTCTGATAACACTTAAACCCTTTGAGATCTGACCTCGCAGGGCTGCTTTGGGCGTTTTTGTAGCAGTATTAGTGCTGCTTACCTAAAATTACAGTGAAGAGCTCAGCATCTTCTCCGTGTGCTGCTGCAGTGAGTGACCCACAGAATCCTTCTGTGGGCAGCCAAAATCAGAGCAGTTGTCTCTGATCTCTAAACCATTTTCCTTCTGTGTAGTAAAACTTACCTCAAAGGCCCTGTGGGTTGACATTCTCCAGTGCTGCAGAAAATTTCTTCAGGTGTTATTCCCATTCCTCCCTGAAAACAGGGAATATCGAGCACTTCCAAGCCAGTCAGACAGCACTGTCTACGTTCTTGTACGGTCAGAATTTCAATTTCCCTTGCTGTTCATTAGGGATAACTTGTAATGCCTTCTCTTCCCTTCCCTCCAGGCAAGCCTGGGACCTTGCTGTTGACATTTGCCTTTCCCAGTTACCCACAATTATCGAGGAAGGAACTGCCTTCAGGGTAAGTTGGGGAGTGTCCTGAAATGGGGGCCTGGTTTCATCCATTCTCTGACACCTCAGTTCAGCTCATCTCTTCTGCTGCTGCACTTTAAGGGTTTGTGTTTTGGAGGAGTTGTGAATGTCTGGCACAGGTTGCCTGGAGAAGCTGTGGCTGCCCCATCCCTGGAAGCTGGGCAGGGCTCGGAGCAGCCTGGGACAGTGGGAGGTGTCCCTGCCCATGGCAGGGGTGGCACTGGGTGGGCTTCAAGGTCCCTCCCAACCCAAACCATCCCAGAATTCTGTGATCCTCCCTTAGAGGAACAGACAGGAATCAAACTGAAGCTCTTCCCTGCTGCATGGTCCAGCCCTCACGTGGGGTGAGCAGGACACTCCTGTGAAAGCAGAGCCTGACACCTGACTCAGAACGTTCCACAGCCCTCAAACTTGACCCAAGGTGTTGTTACCCAAAAGATCCCAACACGCAGCACGATTTTTGAAATTAAAGGCCTAAATGTGAAAATTATCTCTTATTAGAGTCCTTTTCAAATATAAAAGAGAATTTGGGGGTGTGTCCAGAGAGTTCTCCTAAGCTCAGTGTCGTTAACAGGAGTCACTGGGGGTTTTTTCTGCTTTATTTAATCTCAGAGAGCAGAAAAGTAAAACTTTTAATATTATATTTAGCTTAAACTCCTTTATTGAGAGTGGATTTTTCTTGATATTCCTTTGATATTCCATGAAGTGAAACCTTTAAATGATAATTACTGTACAAGCCCAGGTCCCTGTTCCACCCTGATGTCTCTCTAATTTTCAGTAACATTTTTGCAGTTTATTTATGTTACCAAACTTCCCGAGGTTTTCTGGCTGTTAATTGCAGGTTGTCTCCAAAGCCCTGAGTGCAGGAGGAGAGCTGTGGGCTCCTGCCAGGCTGGGGGATGATCAGGATGCCCTGAGGCCTTTATCCTCCCACCCCTTGCCTTCCTCACTCTGTGCTCTGGTTTAGAACGTAAAAAATACGATTTTTCTTCTCCTGGCTTACGTTCATTTTTACTTTCAGTCTCTAACAATGTCATTGGAGGCTTTTTTTATTAGTGTTAACCCTCAGCTGGGCATTCTCTGTCAAGTGAGCTGAAATTCAGGAGATTTCTGAGTGTTTTGGGGTGGGAAGAGGCACAGGCTTGCTGGGGATCAGACGGGAGGTCAGCGAAGAAGAGTGGCCATTCTCAGCTGGAGATCGATTCGGGGTAGGCTGGGAACAATTTACAAGCTGGTTTTCGGGCCTGACAAATGTGGTTTATTGTGTGTTTTGGCTGGAATGGAGGCAGGTTGAGCCATCAGTGTGCGGCTGGGGCTGGGAGCCGGAGAGCGGCGAGATTCCAGCGTGGTCAGGGGTTGGCTGGTGCTGGCCAGGGGGCAGGGAGGAGGGAAGGGGACAGTCCCTGCGGTCACTGTGGCCACTGCCAGCCTGTTCCTGCCTGCCTGGCAGGGCTGGGAACACCCAGGTGAGGCACAGGGAGCTGCTGGGGGCTGGTGGTGCAGCGTGCCCTGGGTGCAGCGTGCCCTGGGTGCAGCCCTGGACAGCCCCCTCAGGGCTGGGCTGTGTCAGCAGCACATCACAAACCCCTCCTGGGTATTCCCAGGCTGTTCTTGCCTGCTCAGACCTGGAAAATACAATAACCTGGTGGAGAAGGGCCCGGGGGCTCCCAGTGCTCGTACAGGGATGGGTTTGGGCTGGGTTTCTCTCCCTCCTCCACCTCTTCCCTCTCTCATTCCCCATTGATTTCTGTTTCTCTGTGGATTCCTGTCTGGAAGCTGCTGCGTGCTTTGGTCAGTGCATTCTCACCCCGAGCCTGCACCACCTCCTCAGAGTGATGGATGACATGGGGAATGTATTTTCATTGCTCCTGGGTTGTGTCTCTGGGCTGGGCAGAGGCAGCTCCGAGTGCTGCTGCAGGAGTGGAATGGCCTCTGCAGAGCAGATAAATCCACTGCTGCTCCATCTGCTGCTCCTGGGCACAGAGCAGCCACGCTTCCCTAACACCTTTTGTGGTCACTTTTCCTGTTTCTCTCCTCTTTCCTTCTCCTTTCTTTCCAAACAGGTTTAAAGGGACGTGTGTCTGCTCAGTCTCTGGGAAGTTTTTATGCATTTAGAAAACCCCAAGCAAACGTGCCTCAGTTACAAATCACAGCTTTAGGAAACAATGAAGTCCATAGGTGTCAAAACTCTTGGCTTCACTCCTTGTTGTTTAAGCCATGCCTGCATTCCCCCTTTGCTCCCCCAGCACAGCCCCTTCTTCGCCGAGCAGCTCACGGCCTTCCAGGTGTGGCTGACCATGGGCGTGGAGAACCGCAACCCCCCGGAGCAGCTGCCCATCGTCCTGCAGGTGAGTCCTGGGGCTGCCCATCGTCCTGCAGGTGAGTCCTGGGGCTGGGGGTCCCTGCCTGTGCCAGGGGGGTCCCTGCCTGTGCCAGGGGGGTCCCTGTCTCTCCCTGCCCATGCCAGGGGTGTCCCTGCCCATGCCCGGGGTGTCCCTGTCTCTCCCTTCCCATGCCCGGGGTGTCCCTGTCTCTCCCTGTCCATGCCAGGGGTGTCCCTGCCCGTGCCAGGGGTGTCCCTGCCTCTCCCTGCCCATGCCAGGGGTGTCCCTGCCTCTCCCTGTCCATGCCATGTGTCCATGTCTCCCCTGCCCACTCAGCCTCGAGCTGCCAACCCAATGGCCTTTGGGAACATCAATTCCATGGGCTTCTCCAGGGTGCATGAGAGCTCGTTTCATGTTCACCAGACCCATGTGGATGAAGCCAAAGTGCTTTTCCTGCCCTGTCCCGTGGCTCTGGTTGAGCCAAGCCCCTGCTCTGGTCCATGCCCGGCTCTGCTGCCTCGGGAGTCACCACCTCTCTCAGAGCAGCACATCTCCATTGTCCCTCTGGCACCTCCTCTGTATCCCAGCTCTGTCAGGCAGGGACTTTTATCTTCCCTGTTTTCAGAAAGTGGGAGTTACTGCAGTGTAAATCGTTTGGAAATGGCTCTTTTATCCACCTGGTACAGCCTGGGAAGTGTTCCCTTTAATGTGGGGCTGAAGCCTCGATGCAGGAACACGAAAACAACTCTGCAGAGCGTGCCTGGGGAATGTGGGGTTCTGTGGGCACTGCTCAGACCAGACAGAGGTCTCGTGTTTGGAGGAGAGGTAAATCCAGGAAAGGCAGAACGCGGCGTTGCAGCGATGTTTGATGGCAGGGCCAGGATTGCAGTTGTCATCTGTCAGCCTGCTCTGGCCTCCCCTGCCCTGGAGCTTGTGCTGACAGAAATACAAACCCTGGCCCAGGTGCCTGTGGGCTCTGCTCTACCAGCAGCACAATTTAAAGCCTTTCTTTGAAAGGAACGTGGTCCCAGTCCCTTGTACAGAGAGCTGTGAGGAGACTGCCCTTCCCTGTCAGCTGGGTCTGTGACTGACAGCACCATCCATCTCTGCAAGACCAGATTTTAATTTCCTGAGTCTCCCAAGCCTTGAGAGATGAGGTGGATAAGCAGATGTGTGGTTTGTCTCTGTCACTGCGATGGAAGCAGGCAGGATTTTGCTCCAGCTCCAGCTTTGCTGCTTTCCAATGGATTGCTTGGCACCAGCAGGGCTCTGCAGGAGCGTGACTGCAGTGGAACTGAGAGGTCACCTGGCAAAGGAACCTGTGTTCCTGCCTGGAGCAAAACCGAGCTGGGACAGCGTAATTGTTGTTATAATTATAGCAAATTAATTGTACAGTGGAATAGGATTGGTTGGTAACAGGTCTGAGGACACTTAGAATCCAAGCCCAGCTGATCCAGGCCAGGAAGGGAGGGAGTTTCAGACCCTTTTTGGGTGCCTTTTGCTTTGAGCCCATGGGAGTGCCATCAGAGAGCAGGCAGGGCTCCCAGCCTGGCCGGGCCCCGATCCCTGGGGAGATTCCCTCTCTGTGGGATTTCCTGTGCACAGAGGGCTTGTGGGGATCACTGCAGTCCCTGACTTCATCCTGCCTTTGTGAGGAGCTGCCTGCTAAAATATGGACTGTGACATGTAGATGATCCCCCCGCGTCCTGCTTCACCCCTAATTAGTGTGTGTGGATGTAATGAACTCCCCAGTTCCTGCCTGGGAACCGCGCCGGACGGACGCCGGTGGCGCAGGGCTGGGGGCGTGGGGTGGCACACGAGCACTTCCATCACCCCACCAGAGGGTCCTGAACTGTGCACTGACCCCCCCACCCCATCCAGGGCTCTGGGATGTGTCAGCCTGGCTCAGGGTACTGTGCACATCCTCTGGGGAGGGGGGAATGGGGGATCCTGTGAGACCAAGGGCTTTGTTTGGGTTGGACAAGGGCAAAATGGAGCTTTTTGAGTCAGACACAGGCTGCTCTGGGGGAATGTCCTGGGGGATGGCAGCAGGGTGCAGCTGGGGTTTGTGTCTTCACCCAGGCAGCCTTTTCAGTTAGCTCCATTCTTGACAGAGTTTGGGGTTCCTTGGTTTCTCTGCAGGCTGGAGGGTCCCAGCTGTGCCATGTCTGTGCCTCCTGCCCCTGCCAGGTCCTGCTGCTGTCCCAGCCCTGCCCCAGCCTCACCTGCCCTGCTCTCTGCTCCTGCTTTAATCCCAAACAGCTGCCCCTGTTATTCCTGGGCTGCTTTATGGAATAGGCTGGTGCCAACTAGGGCAGGATGACCAAAATCCTTTCTCTTGTGACCTGTCCTGAGATCTGAGCTCTGCTGTTCAGAGTGAAACCACAGGAGTAGTTATCACATCCCCCTGCTTTCTTCTGGACTTTTCCTGCACCACCTCAGTATCCAGTACCAGTCATCCAGAGTGTGAGACATGAGCCAAGTAATTTAGTTATTCTTCAATACTAAACATGAAAAATAATCTAATTTCGATATGCAGCGTGCAAAAACACTGAGAAGGGGATGGAGCTGGGGAGGTAAATCAAGGAGTCTCTTTCCCTGAGATCCATGCTGAAGGATGTTCCTCAATTTAAACTGAGGATTAAACGTTGCATTCCAATATCTTACATCTGTTAAGGAGATTAAGAACTGCAAGTCTATCTGTTAATATTTCACACCAGGGTAGGTATAAGCCAGTAAAGCACCACCTCATTAGCGATGTCAGACTCCGTTTTAATGAGATTTTTATTAACGACCAACATGACCTTTTGCTCCCTCTTAAGTCTCTGGTATTGACTTGCCAAGGAAAGCAAAGCCTCTTCTTGTTCTCCTGAGCTGTTGGGAGCAGTGGGAGGCTGGGCTGTTGCTGCTCTTTGGGTCCTGCTGCAGGAACCATCACGGGCTCGGCTGGGAAAGGCAGCTGGAATCCTCAGGGATTGCCTCCCCGGTGTCTGGAGCGTTCCCAGGGCGCGACCCCTCTCTGGCAGAGCCCCCACAGCCAGGGTTTGGCAGCGTCCCTTCCCTGCAGGCCCGGGGATGTGTTTTCCCTGGACAGTAACCCCCGTCCCTCTGCCCTGCAGGTGCTGCTGAGCCAGGTGCACCGGCTGCGAGCTCTGGATCTGCTGGGGAGGTTCCTGGACCTGGGGCCCTGGGCTGTCAGTTTGGTGCGTGGGAGCTGCACGTGGGCTCCGACCCTCCCGGGTGTCCCAGCAGGGGCGGTGGCTGCGGCTGGTGCTG
>VZTH01001067.1:0-129709 GCA_013397815.1 Aleadryas rufinucha | reverse complement strand
AAAAAAAAAAAATTAAAAAAACTAGTGTAAATTGCTTCAAACAAGCCTATGTGGCTGAGGGGGGAAGAAGTCTGAGATTTCTGGCTTGGGCCCTTTCCTAGGGGAATGCAGCTGCCCCTGACTGTTGGAGCCGGTGGCTGTTGCTGCTACATGGCAGTGGAGCAGTGGAGGCTATGGACAAGGGATTTCAAAGCTTGGTGTTGGTCCCTCTGGGTGCTTGTGCTGACATCATCTGCTGCCCCTTTCCCTGGTTTTTGCTATACTCTGATATAATGTGTTATCCTTGTTTTCTAAACACAGAAAAGACTCTGTAAGCCATATTAAGCCATAAATGTGCTCAGTCCTCACAGGCTCACTTGTTCCCTGCTGCACCTAACAATGGGTTTCTTGTGCATTACCAAAATATTGCTTATTTACCGTAGAACCTTCTCATTCTAGTTCCGTTCAGAAATTTTATATTACCAGTGTGCAAGGAAGGAGGCTAACTAACCTTCAGTGCAGTATATCCCAAGTTATATCTAAAATACTATAGTCTACAAACTTTGATACTTTATATTTATCAGAATTTACGTTTAAGTTCCCCTATTTGTTATGAAACAGTTTGGTCAAACTTTATAAACAGATCAACTTCATTTTTAAGGGATGTGCAAACTGTGTGATGGACTTGCTGATGCATGTTGAACTGCCATTTGCAATATGAGTGTTGGAGAGGTAAAGAAAAACATTTTTTTGGTTGGCAGTTAGTGATTCCTTGTTATACTGCAGCTGTGTTATTGTGTGGTAGTAATATTATTTTTTTTACCTGCAAATGGTGTGCCTTTAATAGGTATTTAAATGATGCAATTGTCATTGTTTTTTGAAATGTCTCTAAAGCAATGGTGCACCAGGGAGATAAAACAGAAGCTTTTTCCACCCCTTCCTTATATTTCAAGGCTGTATCCAGAGTTATGAGGATAAACTGAGCAGAAGGTGCACAGTTTAGACGAAACAAAAACATGTGAGGAGGCATAAAGGTGCTCTTAAGAGAAGAAGATGCTTGTAGAAAGTGACACTTCAGATTGTTTGGTGTTGTCTGATCTGGAGATGAGATGAGTATTCCTGAAATATTGGGAGAAGATTTGATGGGCTTCTTTTGTGTGAACTTTGGGAAAAGAACTGTTACTGAAAGTTTAAGATTGATCAATTTGACAGTTGTGGTTGGAAAGGCAGAAGATTAAGCAGGCTGGTAACCAGGCTGCATGTGTAGTGTGTTTTGTCTTCCTCTGGATGCTGAGAACTTTCCCTTCTGCAGTAGTGCTTAAGCAGTAAAACGTGAGTGAACGGTAGTTGAGAACAAATAAATGTTAAGTTTACTATGGATATCTTGCCCAGCACACCATATAAAAAACATAAATGGAAAAATAAGTGCTCCTTATGCACCTTAGGCATTTCCTATTTGTCTGGTCTCTTAAACTTTCTCTTGAAGAAAATGTAGTTTAAGAATCAGCAGATAGCTGGAAGTTTTAGGGAAAAAATTGTAGGTTTTTGTCTTTCTGCTTGGTAGGACACCTTACAGGACAGAAGCTTATAGCTTACTACAGTTCTTATAGCTTACTGTAAAATGGCATTGTACTGAAATTTGTTATACTTAGAAGATAATGCTGATGCATTTATACTTCCTGAAATACGTACATTTCCTGAGGGAAAGCTTTTCCTCTGCAGTAACACTGACTTCTGCATGCTCTGATCTTTCTGTCCCTCTCCGTAACTTCTAGGGACCATGCTAAAGGTGGTGAGCGCTTTCCTGACTGTTAATTTTTGCCTTTTCCATTTTAAAAAATCTATTTCATTTATTGTTATTACATGTTTGTATTACATATTCAGACATTGTTTGCAAGACATGACCTGGTCTTTTCAAGTCCCAGAAGGGTAATGACTTTTACAGCACTCTTCTGACTAGAGGGAAAACTCAACACATTTCAGTAAAAGAAGTTTAGTGGTCCTGGATAAGGGCGAGGTAGAGCATTTCCAGTTTATTGAATTTTGAAGTGTGCTGGGTGCAGCTTTGCTGGGCAGCCTGGTATTCCATTCTACCTTCAGGTCTGAGAAGTGGGGGTAAGCCCTAAGAAACGGGGAGGGGGTTGAGAAATGGACTGTCATACCAAAGACTTGGGATGGCTGGAGCCTTAACAGGATCTGAGGGAGATCTACAGAGAGGATAGGGATGGTGATCACAGACATAATGAGGAACGTATAACTTCAAACAAATAAATTAATCCAATGATATTTGGATTCATAGTGGAAACCAGTTTTTTGGTGAAGTGAGTTTCGGAAGTGTATCCTGTCCTGTTCAGAAAGCTACATAAGGCTTTGGAATCAAGTGCTGCTTTTTCAGGAGGAAGGGGAGAGTACTGACTTGAGATTAATATTTTAATTCTTTTTATTTTAGAACATTGGAGACTTTATTCTACAGTGAATCAGGCAGGGAAGAGATAAATTGAAAAGTAAAACAAAGTATCAGATGACATATGATAAACCTGAATACTTAATGCCGTGTTTGTTTTGGTTAGTTTGTATTTAAAATTCAGGCAATTAGTGAAATAAAATTATTTCTAATACTTCCTGTGTTTGTTATTTTTACAGATGACATGGCAGAGCTTCTTCTTGGGGAGTCCAAACTAGAACAATTTTTGAAGGAAAATACTCTTAAACACAGTAATAGTCCACGCGGCCCCCAGCCAAAGCTGACTGAGGTCAGGAAACATCTCACAGCAGCGCTTGATAGGGGAAATCTCAAGGTATGTAAGTTGGCATGAGCAAGAATTAGAAAAGTTGAAATTGTCTGGACTACTGAAGAAAGGTTCCTTAAATTATATTTGCAGATGCTGAAAGTGAGATTAATACAAGAGAACTTTTTCTGTCAGAACCTTCTAATGTTCATAACCATTCTGGTCCTTCTTTTACTTCACTATTGTTGTAGATACTACATCAGCTTGCCTCTTCTGTTCTCAACATGCATCTTTTGAGAGACCAAAAGAAGCTTATTTTACAGTCATCTATAACATTTTGTTTTCTGTGGCTTCAGGGAGTTTTAATTTCTCTTTCTTTTCTCTCTTCATTCTTCCATTAATTCATTTTTTCAAGACATTTATTCTGCTCTCATACTTTGAAATGATGTGATTTAAATATGTAGGCTGTGGAACATATATCATTAAGTTTTGATGCTATGTTATTTTCAACTGTGCTTGTGGTGTTAGAAAAAGAAATCATTTGAGTTATAATGATAGGCTGCCTTTAAATAGTTTTATCACCTGGCAAAGCTGGTTTCCAGCTGAGAGGTATTTCTGGTGTAAATAAGTATGTGAATATCTGAAATGACTGGTAATGCTTTTCAGCAGCTTGCTGGAATGAGATTTAGTGAATTCCCCTCTACTTCAAGCTTCTCAAATATTACACAAGACAGGATTTTGTTCATTTGTTGCTCTGTTAGAAAAAATATTCTAGGGGTGACAGAAAACATACCTAATAATTATCAGAAAGAATTAGGTGTGTTTTCTCAGGGAAAACTCTTTCTTATTTCTCTTCCTTCTAGCCAGAATTCCTACAAGAAGCCAACCTAATAATGGCCAAATTAAACTATGTGGAAGGTGATTACAAGGAAGCTCTGAACACATATGCCAGAGTTGGTGTTGATGATTTGCAGCTGACTGCAGTGCCACCGTATCGGCTACGGATGATTGCTGAAGCATATTCTACAAAAGGTAAGATTGCTCTTTCCAGTATCATAATATGGAAGTAGTTCTTTAAAAGTTAATTTTTACCTTGTCCAAAGATGAAGATTTTTTTAGTGTGAATGACATCTATGCAGTAGTGGAGTGCCATATTTGTAGATAGATAAAATAAGAGGGTGGTTTGGGTCCTTTAAAATTTTCAGGGTTTGTTCTAAGTTGACGAAACTTTTACCCCAATTAATATTCTTAATATATATTAATATGTGCTGTCACCTGATCAAATTTTTTGAGTCTATGTATTTAAAAGTCCTTCCATATATAAATGTCACAGAACCTGTGGCTGGATACTAAAAGTATTATCACTGTTGCTGAAAGTTAAGGGTTACGAAATGCAGTGCAATTTTGTGGTGGCTGTGGGCACAATGGAGAACCTTGATTCATGGTGATGCCTTTTACTGAATGTTAAAATGCTCAACGTAAGCTAGGTTGCATAGCTAAATTGCCACTTAATTGAGAAGAGTATTAATAACATGATAACTGACTTAAAGCAATGCATCATTTGTGCCATTTTACTTTTTAATTTTTCGTGTATGAATATAGGTTTTTTTTAATATTCAGAAAGTGAAGGTAATTAAAAACCATTTTCTTTACTACTCTAGTATAGTGAAAATTGTAATGCTGGCCTTGTGTCTTAAGGTGGCAGTGCCACTTCAGTTTAGAAAAGTCTGTAATAGACTTAGGGCTGGTCAGTGTGTTGGAGAAAATGGCAGTTTGGATGTCAGGGGTTTATTAGGATTTACTGAGTGAAGTGTTCACTTTGATCTGCTGTGTTTAAGCTGGGGTTTGGTTGCATATGTACTTTTTGTTATGGTAAGAGGAGTGTCAGAGACAGCGAACATTTTTTGAGAGAGTTCAATAGCTTTGACTGACAACTGATCAAGGATGGTTTCTAACTTGAGTCTTGGAAAAGAGTGACTGTTTTCCACCAACACAGTCCTCTAGTAAACGTTAGACAAGCATGAATCATGTCCTGTAAAGATGTCAAGGAAATAAAGAAACTAGCTGATAGCAGAGACAAAAGGATGCTTCATAAGTCTGGTCACTAGATTAAAGTGGGAAGTGGGAGTACAGGGAGAATTCTTATATATGATGTAAATCTGGCCAGTTTTCTCAAACAGCATCTCTGTGGGCTTTTGGGCAATGTCTGGTTTGGGTACACTTCCAGTCAGGCTTGTGGATTTTGGCTGTTCTTTTTGTTTTGTTTTGTTTTGTTTTTTAAATCTGTGGGGATGCCTGTTGAATTTGTCAGGCATCAGAACAAATATGTTCTTTCCATGGACTTGATCAACTTTAAGTACCAAAATTTGCTTTTATCTCCAAGGAATTTAACTGAATCTTTTCCCAGAGCTCAGCTCTTCTGTCTCTGTTTTATTTGGCCTCATAAGGATATAAAACAGTTGAAACCATAGTAGCATAAATCTTGCAGAAAATATTACTATTATTAATTTTACTTAATTTAAACATAATGTATTAGAAAATAGAAAAACAGGTATCTTTTCTACTCTGGAATGTTTCATAGGTTCAGAATTTTTTTTAGAAAAAGACAACAGAAAACCAGTATATTTTCTGTCTAGATGTGTGTTTTTTCCTTCTGATTTCAAATTTTTATTCTAAAAACGTTGAAATCTGTCATATGAGGCCTGATTTATCTTGGTGGGACTTCATTACTTTGGTCACTTCTATTGGGTGACTGGCTATCCAGTTTACTGAGCAAACTGTTGGAGCTTTTTTGTTGTTTTGTTCATGTTCAGGAACATCTTTTTTTGCTGTTGTGTTTCCAGTTTGAATGAAATTGTAGGATGGTTTGGGTTGGAAGGGACCTTAAAGATCATCTCATTCCAGCCCTCCTGCCATGGGCAGGGACACCTCCCACTAGACCAGGTTGCTCAAAGCCGCATCCAACCTGGCCCTGAACACTCCCAGGGATGGGGCACCCACAGCTTCTCTGGGCAAACTGTGCCAGTGCCTCACCACCCTCACAGTAGACAATTTCTTCCCGATAGCTAATCTAAACCTGCCCCCTTTCAATTTAAAGCCTTTATCCCTTGTCCTATCCCTACATACTCTTGTAAAAAGTATGTAAAAAGTACTCCAGCTTTCTTGTAGGCCCATTTAGGTACTGGAAGGTGATTTAAGGTCTGCCTAGAGCCTTCTCTTCTCTGGGCTGAGCAACCTCAACTCTCTCAGAAGATTAAAAAAATTTCAGTTCCTTTCCCTGTGGAAGATTGCAAGAATGTAGTCTTCTGTGTGTTATGGAATGAGGTGGTAATCACAGAGCAGTCTTAAATTTAATATTCAAAGTCTGGACCGGTTTAGAATAGTTGACAAGTAAATAGCATATGTTTCTATCCAGTAGTGTACATTTAATTCTCACTCTCTTCCCCCTTTCTGGTGGATTTTTTTCTTTTTCCTTTTAAGAGTGAGCAGTACACTTTACAGTCTGAATTCAAAGTCTCTTTAAAGGTGACTGAGGCTTGTAGGTATTACCCAACTAAATACAAGTTATTCTTACAGAGATTTTGTACTTCACTGCGATTTGTATTTCTGCTTGTATGTTCAGGGATAACTGGATTACATGAAGATAAAACTTTTCAGAGTATTTAGATTTTATTTCTTTGGCAGTAGTAGTACCCTGTTATTAAGCAGTGAGGGACTGTCCATGCCTGTTTGCAGGCATTGGCCCAGCTGCACCATTTAGTGCTGCAGTCTGCAGAGGCAGTGAAAGATACCTGCTGAAACTGCCCCATTTTGATCCAGTTCCAGTGGATTTGCAGTCTTGTATACCATTGTGTAGTGCTCCAGTATGGATGTTCTTAGCCCTGAGAAAGGCAAAAGGCAGATAACAAATGGTAGTTTTTAATTGCCTTAAATTTTTTTTCATCATTTAAGGTGGGACCACCTCCAAGTACTTACCTTTTCACTCTGAGCCTTCATTCTGTAACCTCAGAGGTGAGAGATGGAGAGGAATGCGTGAGCTGACATGTTTCTTCTTCTAGTTGTTACAGGGTACTTATATGAGCATGTTGTACTGTAATCATAGGCAGTTCCACAGCTCACAAGAAGCCCTTGGAAATGACCTGCTTTCCAGATGACTTATCTTACTCTTGCACGTGGAACATCAAAGTGTGTCTCTGTTCTTCACAGCAAAGGAAGGGTCACTATGTGTGTATTGATGCAACAAAGTACAAAATGGATTCAGGGTCAGCTTCAAGCTAAGTTTTGCTGGAGTTTTGTCTATTGATAGCTAAAAAGAAGGGGAAGAGGAACAGTGGTAGTGGCAGTGCTGGGGAGAAAAAATGGAATTGGAATGTGGAAGGGGAAACCAGAGAACTAAAGCCATCTACTGCCTGTGGTACACTCATGAAGGACGTCCTCAAATTTTTTATTACATAAATGAGTTAAATGCTTTTATGTATATATCTTTAAAAGAATGTTTTTAATTCTTTATGCTTCTTGTAGCTTTAGTTGAGGGCAGCATATTTAGAAGACTGTATATGAGAAGAGGGATCATATGGAATGACAGTAAGTCAAGCCAAGGATTCAAAACTCTCAAACCCAGCAAGGAAGATTAAATGATTATTTTTAATTATTTAGTTATTATTTTCTTGGAAATATCTACTTAGTGAAATGCTGCTTCAGATCTTCCAAAGGAAGTTTCTTGCTAGATTTCTCAAAATGCAACATTGTAAAATTTCAACAAAATTTTAAGAAAATCCTATCAACTTACCTTTTGAAATATTTTCTATTTCCATTACATATGGCTCTTTGCCAGCCTGTGATGTGCAGGGAATAACAGGGTCTCAGTGCTTGAGAAGTGATGGAAAGTGGTTCCTTTCTGTTGCTCCTTCTAGGGAAAGTGTTCAAAATTGTTAGTGTGGTGATAAAGGTATGGCCGTATTTTATCAGATCAAATAGCTCATGGGCAAGTTGTTTGGTTTTAGTTTTTTCCTGGCTTCTGGCAACAAAAATTGCTTCTGGTAGTGATGTCTTGTGCTTTATCTTGACTCAAAGGAGATGTAGGATGATCTGATGAAAAGTTATTTGCTGCTGTGTCCATTAAAACAACAGGGAGCAGACTAACCATGTGAATGCATGAGGCAAAGCCTCAGAAACTTGGTTAGTAGAATTCAAATATTTTCCTGCCTTTCTTCACACTTTTCCTCAAATTCACATGTTAAAAACAGAGTTGTAGTAGAAGATGATTTTCTTTTATGTAGTTAACTTCATGGACTAGCATACTTTTTTGACCTTACACTGATGTTTTTGTGTGTGTGTGCCCATAGAATACAGTTCTGATTACACCTAGTGTTTTCTTTAAGGAAAGAGCTAATTTCAATGCTGTGCTTCTGAGTAATGATTCTCTATGGGTATTAGAAGGTGTTGTGTGGGATAGACTATTAATAAAATCATAGTTTTTTTATTAAATACATAATTTTTTAAAATTCAAAGGCTTACTTGAAGACATTCAGTGGGACATTTTTAAAATATAGTATAAAACATAAATTGAAAAGATAGAGCTTTTCAAATCAATGGAACACTTAGTATTTGCAAAAACATGAGAAAACTTATTTGGATCTGTTGGTTAGCTTTTCCCCCATGTGCTTGTAAATTCATTTGACACATAAGCAGAGGAGAAGCATCCAATAAAACAATTTTCTCTAGCAAAATGCCTGTGGTTGGAGTTGCCAGCTTGTTTCAAGAGGGTGTGATGAGGGAGAGAAAAATAGGTGTGAAAGGATGACATTGCTGAGGAGATGGGCAGGTTTGCATGAGTCTGTTGTGGCAATGTATTAGCCTAAGAGCAGGTGTATGAAATTGCTGGAGCTGGCTCCCTGAAGCTGTTGCCTGTTGGTCACAGGAGCACGTCATACCTTTAGTATGAAACATTAAGGAGCAGTATAGAAAAAAGCAGATTTTGTTTCTTGTGCCACAAATATAACTTGGATATCAGTACTGGTTATTACAGCTGTCTTATGCGGATTGAGCAAAGATAAGAAATGAGGCTGGGCAGGGGGAGGAGGAAGGAAAGACAGTCTTGAGATTGTGGTGGCAAGTCTTAGCTCCAGGTAAAATGTAGAGGTATTTGGCACATTTTTGGCTATATTAAATACTTGATATTTAAGCATCCTCATAGGAAGGACTGCTTTCTGATAGGTAGGGAAGGTTCCCTTGTTCAAAAGTTAAGTTTGTCTCCTTAGGGTCTATTTGTTTATTTTCTTCATTAGATCAGTTTAATTGGCAGTGCTCAATTCTGAGACTGAGGATGATCTTGAACTCATGAAGAATTGAAATAAGTTATGAATCCATGAAGAAGTAATTAATGAGTGTGTACATCTTTTTCTTTTCATGTTAAGTTTGTGTAACTAGCTCCAACTTTTCTTACTTCCTTCTCTTACAAGACCAATCAGGAAAAAAAATGTTGTGTGCTATTGCCATACAGAAGCATGTATTTATAATCCATTTTAATATTGGCTAAGCTAATAATCCTCTAGGGTTGTGGCCTCTGGGATCAGAACAATTAAGTTTCTGCAAGTTTTCAGCAGTATGTGAATGAGGTAATATACTGGAAAGCACACATAGGCAGTATTCAAATACCGTGCAGGCAGTATCTCTGATGTTTCTAAGCAATTTTGTTTGCTTACGGAAGCAGAGATAAAATGCATGCACAGCAGGATATTGAGGTGTTATTTTGGGGAGGAGCAACTTGTCAGGAACTCTGAAATAGCAAGTATTTATTTAACTAGGAAATAAGCTTATTGAAATTTTAGGTAACATAATTCTGATACAAAATCAAAAGAGATAATTGAAAAAATGAGTTTATAATACTTGGCATTACAAATTAGCGACCCTTTCTAAAAATGCTTATAGAGGAACAGCGATTTACAGGTCTGACATTTCTTAAAGTCTGCAACTTTATAAACTTGATTTTAGTAAAGAAAATGTGTTTATAATTAACACAGTATATAGATTCATAGACTACTTCAGGTATCTGTCAAGATGACTATGTTGCATTGCATGAATGAATTCTTGTTAAGTGTGTGAGGGATGTTGTTTTATAAGTTAGATTGTGACATTACAGAATTTTAGCCTTATTGCCACGGGTCATTTTGCATCTTTATTGCCTACATCTTTATTTGAATAACTGTGTTTACATTTAGATGATGTATGTTGAGAAAGGTGAGACTGTCTTTACTGCTGCTGACCCATATTCAAATTTAATGTTGCATTTACCAAGTTAAATGATTGGCTATTAATTAGTTCTGTTTACAGAAACATGGAAATACTCATTAGGGTTCAGTGGCAGTGTCAGGTGCATGTGGATTGCTACTTTGCAGTTGGGAAAAGATGCTGCCCTTAACTTTAATCATATGCAATTGTAATGGGATCTTGTGCACTGCTAGCCCGTGTCAGCAGACACCGAGCAGCTCTTCATGGAAGAATGCTAAATGAAAACTGCTTTAGTAATTATGCTGGGGATCTCTAGACTCATTAGGCAATGGGTCAAGAACTCAGGTTCCTCTTCCTCCTGTCTTGCTGTGCAGATGTTGCAGACTGTCAGTGAGCATTTTGCAGACCATGGCAAGGAGGTCTGTGCCATAGGGAGTTCAAATTTTCTCCATTGAAGTTTTTCTTTCCCCAGACTACATTTATGACTTCTGCCCTGCTGGAACAGGGACTGGAAGGAGCCCAGGCATTTGTCCTGCTTTCCTCAGTGCTGCTTTTAGCTCTGTTATTTGAAAGCCAAACTCTGAATGAGAATACTATGTTTCTTATTAAAATAGAATTCTTTAGGACTTGAATTGGTGATGTCTTCTTAGTTTCTTCAAAATCTTTAGAATTTCTTCAGAATCCTTCCTTCGGCAGAGTGAAGAGAGATTAAAAATGTTGGGCCCAAATTAAAAAATAGTGATTCTGGCCTTCTTTTCTCATGCCATGGGAAGAACAGGTATCACAGTGGAGCTTTGTCTTTTTTCCTTAGAGGTGCTTGTAGGAGCAATCCTGACACTTTACAGCAGAACAGTGTAAATTCCATAGTTAAATAATTTCCTTTCTCCTGAGCAAATAGCTTCCTTGATGCCCATTCCATACACTGGTGTGCAGCATTTCTGCTTTGGGGGAGCATTCAGCAGAGAGATGTTCACTTGCTATGTGCAACAATAACTAGTACTTTTTTCTTACATCTTATTTCTCTAGTTTGAACTTTTTCAGCCCCGACACAAGATGCTGTCCTGTTCAAAGGCTATACTGTAGCAAGAATTGCCTGGCACATGGTTATTAAGAAACAAATGTGTGTGCGGAAAAATACTGATCTCTTCTGTTTAAAAGATACTGTAAAAGTCTGTTTCTTAAGAAAATACAAAAATTGGAATGCATTACATTTAGAGGAAAAGTGTGACCAATTGTTTCACAACAGTTATCTCAGATGATGGTAAAAGAAATCCCCAAATATTGTTATGGTTTTATTGACTGCTTGGAGTAATAAGTAGGTATTCAATTCAGAAAAAGAGGTGAGTATTTCTGGGGTTTTTTTTCCCTTTTTAACTCTGAGAAACTTCAAGATGCTTAGAAGCACTAGCATAACCATGGCATTAGAAAAGCTGTATTAATGAAATGACACTGCAGTGTGAGAATGCGTGATAAAATGCTCTGTTCTGCCTGAAAAGTTGCGCTTATGTTACTCGGGGTTTAGTCTAGAATAGAATTTAATTCTCTGTAACTAGTTCATGTTTGAAAGAGTGGGTAGCCAGAGGAACTTCCCTTAGTCTCTAGTGTGCTGAGAGAAGGGGATATTGGACTTTTTCCTGGTGCCTTTTCTGGAAAGCATGTGTATGAAACTAACCATAAAGGAGGAGACCTTGCATTCTGACAGTTGTTGGAGACTTTTTCCCTTGAGTATTGGCATAATGGGATGGGCAGTACAAGGTACTTTAAAAATTAGAGTAATTATTTTTATTTCCTTAAATTGTCTAAAGCAATAGGCAATCCCTACAGTGTATCTTGAGTAACTGTAAAAGTAAGAGGTAGTTTATTATAAATATATTTGCTTACTCTTTATTATTTTTCTCTTTTCCTTTATAAAAATTATTTTGCAAATATCACTAGGGAATTGATGACAAAAACACTCCCCATGCTTTGCTTTCTAAAAAAATTCTCTAAAAAAATTTTCTGCGAGCAAGTAAAAATCTTTGATTGAGGACTTAATAAGTCCTTCCCTTCAGTGAGATTAGCAGTGTGTGTTCTAAGTTCAGAAATAAACTGTGGGAGTTCCTTGATAGCAATAACAATAAGCTAAACATGAAGTTTCTTTAGAAGGAGGTGAAAGGGGGTTTTTGTGTACAGCATTTGGAACACTTACCATATCATGTGTCAGCACTTTGCATAGCATATAGGGAAGACAAAGTGCTGTATACTCAAATACACTCTGGTTTTACATGTCCATGTAAGAAAAAAAGGAAGCAAACACAGAAATCTTTATGTATCGATGCAACTCTCTCTCTTGAAGAAACATGTTTATTTACTTAAGTATAAAATAGTAGTTCACTGTTTTTCCTCTGTCCTTTGCCTTGTCTACTGGAAACAGTAGATAAACAATGGGGTCCATTATTATTTGTGGTCTCTAAAATTTATACAGACAAGGTACTGGCTGGCATCATGGATAACCCTCAGATACACAATGCTATAAGTGTGATAGGCCTTACCCTTGTGGCTTTGTTGGTTTTTTTAAAATCTCAGTAGAGGTCTGTGTGATGAGAGTACTTGGTAAAGATGTGAACTGTGCCATGGATTCCCTTTTGACCTTGGAGTAACTTTTGGTTTACTCTGTTGGTTATGGTGAAATGGGAGTGTGCCTTAATCAGTTTTCCTACAGAACTGAAGTCTGGGGTTTTTTTGACATAAAAATGGTTGATGAACTACTTGTGTGGGGGGACTTCCTAAAAATAGTTCCTTACTTGTTCTTGCTGAGGTATCTTTTTTGGGCAGTGGTCAGTTTCTGCAAATGTGGTGGTAGGGCTGGCCTGGTCTTCTATTTGTAAAAAATGTTTACTTGGCGTAACCTTGGCCACTGATTTGAGACTATAGACACAAGAATGCCACTTATTCCAAGTGATAAAACTGTCTAGTGTTTGCTTTCCAAATATTTTACAAAACTTATAAAGTTTTTGAAAATTTAAGGAAAACTTTTGCAAGTTACATGTAATTTAAATATCAAGAATATTCTTTTCTTGTCCAAATACTGTTTGTTGCTCTTCTGCTCTTTTGACAAGCAATTTTAGAGTTACCTTGCCAAACATGGAAGCTTAATTAATATGGACTCGTATTCATTTCACTGCTTCTCACTTTCTTTTCCCTCAGGAGTCATCTTGCTTGATATCAGGACTAGATATGTATGCGATAAGTGTCTTCCCAAATTAAAACTGACCCAGTTTGTTGGAAGCTTTTATTCGAAGATGGTTTTAACTGGAAGGGCTTAAACTTAAAAGCCTTGAATATCAAAGTCAACTTGTGATACCAGTTGTCATGATACTCTTGAATACAGAATAAAACAAAATAGTCAAAAGTTAAATAAAGCAATAGCTATGTTCTTTACAACAAATGCAGTAACATTTTATAGCAGTAACCTGTACCTTATTTCCAAATATCTCTAAGCAGTGTATAAACAGTTAAAGAAATGCCTACCCTTTTGAGGGAGAGCAGCAGATTCCTGCCTGGCAGGTGTGGGAAGAATCACAAAGGGGAGAACTGACTTGTCTGATTCTATGACAAGTCTTCAGCAGATATTTAGGGTGATACGTGTTTTTCTGAACTTCATGCGTTTCTCCATTCTATATGTTAACGTGTGCTTGTTCTTGTTTTTGAGGGCCTAATATAATGATCCCTATTTAAATTAACTTCTTAATTAGAATTAATTAAGAATTATCATCTCTCAGTATTCTTATGAAGAAGTGGGCAGTATATTATGTAGTTGTTATTGCTGTGTTGCTATGTATATATATTTAAAATTAAATAGTACTTTTATATACTTTAATACATTATTTCTTAAATTTCATCTGCATTTAAGAAAAAAATGACTAGTCTGGAGTGACTTGTTTTAATGAAATCATAATTACAGAAATCATAATTTCTTCAGGGTTTTTCCTCTAGTTATTGTGTTTTCATTTTTAACACAGCATTAAACTGCAACTTTTACTTGTGTCATCAAAACAAATACAGCATGCAAACCATTCTGTTGAATGGTCATTTCAGAATAGATCTCCAAATAAACTTCCTTCTCCAAAGCATCACATGCTTAAAATTTACATAATTTCCTGAGTTTGGTAAACATACCAGAAAAAAAAATAGTGAGTACTAGTAATATAGTAGAGTTTCTCTAAGAGGTAGTATTCTGTACTTCATCAAAGAACACTTAAAATTAAGTACTTGCCTGCTGCATTACCTAAAATTTCTGGCTGAACACTAAGGTGTTTTCACCTCATAATGATAATTCTCAGCTAAAATAAGAAAATGTCCTTATAGTGAGTTTTTCAGATTTAAAAGATTATAGTTATGGCTATAAACTGTAAAAATAGAAAGAATAAATCTGAGTCAGATCTACAAATAGTCAGTTGAGTAATATGCTTTGTGTAGGAGATGGTTACTCAGGGGCGTTGGCTGTTCATAGTATGGGAGAGAAGGAAGGGGGAGGAGTGGTCCACACACAAATTACCTGGTGCTTTCAGTCATTTGGTGTGTTTATTGCAGCTCATTTATTGTATTCTTTAGTCACCTCTGAGTTTGAAGGTGTTCGTGTAGGACACTGCAAACTTTCTATCCAGTATCAAGCTTACATTTAGATCTTCTTTTCAGAGGTCTCTTCAAACCTACTGTAGTACAAGGAGATCTGACTTTTTTCTGTAGTTAAGCCTTGCTGATTTGGGGTCTATTGTTACTTTAGGGACTTACTGTTACTAAAAAAATTTCTTGGATGTTTGTGATTTGATTGAAAAATTTAAAAAAAGCAGATTAGTTGACTACTCTAGACTATTTGCAAATATACTTAACTTTTAGAGGTGTGCTAGGTGAAAACTATGACATGTCAGAAAAACCTAGTGTCTATTGTACTCAGATTTAGCGAGTTTTTAAGAGACAGATAATTTGTGTGTTTGCTGCGCTTTAGGAATGCATGGATTTTTGAAAAGTATATTGGATGTTACTTTGTCTTTAGTAGGGGTCTTAGTACTGGAGTCAGGATTTTGTCTTAACTGGATGTATAGTACACAGAGTAAGATATGTGTTGTTTGTACTGGTGAAAGGGTGGATTGGAGGGTAAAGGTGGCCAACAAACTGTCATACAGACTTAAGGAATCCTCTCAAGCCAGAAATCTGGCTTTATGGTTTTTTATACAGATGAGCTACACTTTCACAGAGAGATTGAAACTTAATAGATGTTCTGAAATAATCTGGAGGCCACAGACATTGCACAGTTTTGAGTTTATTAATAAATAAACTTCAGGTTATGTATCTGTATCTTCCCAAGTTATTTTTTGGCGGTTTTTTTGTAATTGTAATGAAACATACTGTACTGACCTTACAGTGTTGATTGACAGAAATCCTTTGATAAACTGTTCTTCAAACTGGATTTGTACTACCTGGCATTCTACAGACATCTGCCCAATATATAACTATGTGTTTTGTTGTTGTTTCTGGTTTTAGTTTCTCCAGCAATGGATTCTCTAAACTTTCAACGATGGATTGAGAATACAGGAATTTAAATTTTAGATTATATTAATGTGGGAGCAGTTGAAGGCACTTTAGGATTAGCGTTTACTGCTGACAAGCTGGAAGAATGGCCTGAAATAAATCCCCTAACATGTGGCAAGTGCTACCTCAAATGCAATTAATTATTCAAATAAATATAAGATGAAATAGTTGGCTTGAAGAATATGAGCTGGTTGCAGATCGTAAATGGAAGAGAATTTTTACTAATATGTAAGGGAAGGCACTAAAGTTCAGCTGATTTTTAATACCTTTTTTTTAAAGTATCCCTTATGAAAACCAGGAAGTCTTTTATCTTCTCTGCTCAGTGCTGTTGAGGCCTCAAGTGAAGCCATGTACCCTGTTTTGGCACAGTGAGTCAGGGTAGAGGTAACCAATTGGAGAGTGTCCAGAGGAGATAAAAATGATTAGCTGTCAAGGAAGCATGAAAAGAGAAATTAATGAGAACTGACTTTTTTTGTTGCGAGCATGTCTCTCTCTCTAGATGAATCACAGAATATTCTGAGTTGGAAGGGACCCAGAAGGATCATGGAGTCCAGCTTGTAAGTGAATGGCCCATAGGGGAGCAAACCCATGACCTTGGCGTTATTGGCACCATGTTCTAACTTGCAGTGTTTTGTGAAGAACAGAATAACCTCTCTGTGAGGATGAATCAAAGTAATTAATCTAGAGAGGGAGATTTAGGCATTAGAAAAAAATACTGCTTGTGGGAATGGTTGAGTTCTGTAGTAATTTGCATATGAAGGCCCAGGCATCCCTATCATCAAAAGCTTTAAAGAACAGGTTAGACAAGTGTCAGGGGTTGGTTGATTCCTCCATCAGATAAATGGATTCATATTCTTGAGGTCCTTTCCAGCACTTTAATTATCTTGAAATTAGCTGTAATAAATGTGACTTGTGTAGGAGTTAGTATTGATTAGAGTTGTTGGAGTTTAATTTGAGACAAGCAAGGATTTTTAAATTTTTTTTTTTTTGCTTTGAAACACCACATAATGTATTTGTTGGGTAAGTCCTGAGCAGAAAGGGCTTTCATGGCCTTGATGAGAGTGAACTACTTCTTCTAAATTTAAATACAAGAATTACACTTTCTAACAGACTGGTTTTTAAAAATGTATTTAATATTACCTTGAATGCCTTTCTTCACTATGCCTTGGTTTCTGTGATCACTCTGGAAAAGTGAAGGCATACTCAGTAATCTAAAACTGGTATAGAAAGACACTATATACTTTTGTGGTAGATTGTCATAATGTCTTTTAAATCAAAATTGCTTTAAAAAAATTGCTGCTTCTGGATTTATAATTATTAAGGAGGAGTCACTTTTATTTATATATTATTATTATTAGTGTCTGTTTTAGAGGATCATACCTTCGTTTCCTTTGTTTCTTCTCCTGACTAAAGGGGCTTAACCTGGACTATGTTTTAGGTATAATATTATATGACATTAGTTTTTAACGCTTCATTTGAATTTTTTTTTTTTTGCCTCCCAAGGTCTCTGTCTTGAGAAGCTGCCAATATCTTCCTCAGCTAGCAATCTTCATGTAGACCGTGAACAAGAAATTGTTACATGCTATGAGAAGGCTGGGGATATTGCTCTCTTGTACCTCCAGGAGATAGAAAGGGTAAGCTGGGGTGATTTTCTTAATTGAAGAATTGTGTGGCCCATCTTTCATTGATGTGGTGTTACCAACATCTTGGTAACTCAACAAAAAGGTGTCTGGTATTTCTTTTCATAGGAATTCAATGCACATTTACAATTCAACAATAAATTAGTATGCCTTGCTGGATGTCTGGTATCTATCCTTCTGACTGTTCTCTCATTCTGACCTCTTGGGAAATGTGCTAATTGACAAAAAAGGGACAGAGCTCCTCTGAACTACTCTGTGTATTTAAGATGCTGATCTGTGGCCTCTTGTTACTCTGTGATAGTTCATTCAGAATCATGGGATTATGGTGTCTTTCAAACACATATGTTACAATATGTATGTTGCATGTATATAATTAGTAGCTTTTCAGACAATTTTTTAAAAGAATTTAATTCAAAATGAAACTATGAAGATAGAAAATGAATCTTGTTGATGGTTTTTTTGAGCCAATAACATGACTGCGCCTAAATGCTCTTTTATAAAGTACTTGAAGATAAAATTCTGACATAACATTGTACCCGTCAGCAAGTTCAGTGACATATCAGCCAGAACAGTAACTGAAAGTGTGTTTCTTCAGCTGATAGGCACAGTCCTAGGGCAATGAAAAAATCATCAGATGTCATATCCAGATAAACATATGATTTAGAAATAAAGATGAACTTCAGATAAATCTCAATACTTCTATAAATTGAATCAGGAAAATGTTCTTGGATTTGATAGCCCATTTGTCCTTTTGTCTCATTAATATATTCGTTACTGTATGTATGTATGGAACTGCAGTCACTGTCAGACTCTGGGGTTCTAGGTGTGTAGTAGACTTGGTTTTTATTGATGAAAGCTGTTATATCTGAGCTTCTTCATATTAGACAAAATACAACAAAATATGGACAGTTCTGCAGAATATTAAGCAAGTTCCTGTACCTCCCTGCCTTTCAGAAGTTATAGCTGATGAATTATGGAAAGTTAAACTTAGGCTCTTCATTTGGTAAGAGCGTAACACTTCACGATTTAAATGCTTCAAGCTTTTTCTGAATTTAAAGGGATACATAGGCTCTTTTATTTCCTCCTCTTGATTTCATTTATACCATTAACTTTTGTCTTCTGTTTGTTACCACTCAACAAAAATCCTTAAGTGATATAAATGATTTATTTTTTTAAAAGAAATTTGTGGTACCCTTTATTTCTAGGAGTTACACACTATTGCTTTTTATTTACACTTTGAGGTACATTTGGACAAAATGCAATACGCTTGGGGCTCTGTTCTTTGGCTTGTGAATGCTGTTAGAGTGAAGTGAGCTGGCAATATCCATCTGATCCTCTTTTTCAGACCCATTGCTTGCAAGCCTCAGGCCTGTCACCTGACAGCTGTCTTTGAAGGAGTTCTAATACACATTTAGGGTCATGAAAAACAGAAGAAAGGGGGAAGAAAACTAATGGGATGGGGGAAAAAAGTAATTCACATTGTTTTTAAAATACATACAGATTTTTATTTTCTGAGAGTTTTTGCTAGTTTTGTTATCATCTTTTAGTGGCTGGTAGACTATGTGCACTGAATATGAAGGCAAATGAAAACTGGTAACTCCATATTTTGACAGCATTTTTAATGCTGATGTTATACAGTTATTTCTAAATTGTTTTTTGGAAATCAGTCTGGACATAACTTTTAATCTTCTTACTGCTCTCTGCAGCAGTCTTTTCTAACCTAACAGGAGTTTTAGATTTTTGAATACCATCACCTCCTCCTACTGAATAAGGTTGCAAATATTATTTTTCATATTCTTCTCTTTTGTATACCATTCTTCACAAAAATTTGTGAAAAAGTATTATGAAATTTTGCTTAGCAGTATTTCTGCTTGGTAAATAAATTATCTTTAAGGGTCTAGCCAAGAGCAAAAAGGTTTCTATTTAGGTGGTAAGGGAGGTAAAGCTAGAAATGGTCTATTAGCCACCACCTGCAAATGGTCTACTAGCCACCACCTGCAAATTTTTTGAACATTAAATATTAGCTTCCATGTAAAAGTGTGCAAGCCTTGATTTTATGTTTTTTTTCTAAATACACTTTTTTCCCCCTTTTTCTTTTGTTCTCTTAGATAATTAATGCCAATATACAAAACAGGAGCCCTAAGCCAGGGCCCACTGCACATGAACAAGAACTTGGTTTTTTCCTGGAAACAGGACTTCAAAGAGCACATGTTTTATATTTCAAGAATGGGTGAGATTTGATTCTTCTTTTATTGTTTGCTTTTTTGCTTAGGTTTTGTATTTGTGATTCAACTGGGCATCATTTTTAGCAACTGTGGATTCTGTAATTATGAGGTCCCTTATTAATAAAGTAGTGATATTTTGATTAAAATAATAAGGCTGCCCATTTTGTATTTATTTACATATTAGAAAATTGTTTAGTCAAAGTATATTAAGCAGAAAGCATTTTATAGTTTAACTTACTATATGTAAGAACTTAAAGTACCTTAAGCTTTAACTATTTGAAATTTACTTTATTATCGAACGCTCTTAAAAGTAATTGTCAACATATTGAAACTCTTGATTTTTATAATTTTGATTTTGTATAATTTTTTTCCAAATCTCTTCAGTTATCACTTATTTTAACATTATGCTGCAGGATAAATGTGCATGAAGATCAACAGTATGTATACAAGTATACAATCTTCATTGTACCTGCTCTGTAGATCCCTTTAGATTCTGCATGGGAGTTCCTTTGTAATTTATTTTAAATAAGGCTTTGCTTAAAGCCTAAAAATAAATTCAGTTACCACACAGAATGAGAAAAAGAATACAACTCTCCATTTTTAAGAACTTCAAAACTCAGCACAAATGGGTTTTAAGTACATTTCTGACATTTGTTGAAATAACACAGTTTAAAAATTTGTTCCTGAGGCTTCTTATTTCATTTGGAAAATATAATTTTATTGAAATATTGGAACTCTTGATAGGACTACTGTTTTGTACCAAAAATGTTTCTTATTCTTTCAAATACATGAACCAGAGATGAAGGAAATCATGCAGTGTCTGTAAAGAGTTCGAGATTTTAATGTACTGAAGGCAGGGTAAAAAAAAGGCTATCCAAGTTTTGAACTGTTCAGGAATTTCAACGTGGAAATGATCACTACGCTTTTGAACTCTCTTTCTTAAAGTATTGAAGTAGTGGTGCAATAACATGATCTGTGAGTTACACTTTAGTTCTGTTTTCATAATTTAATTGCAAGAGGAATGGAATGGTCTGAAAGCTAATTTTTTTCATTTACCAGAGCTAAAAATAAGATCTCTGTTTTCATGCCTGCACAAAAAATAAATAAAATACAGTTACTGAAAAAATCCCAGTGGCAGTCATGGTTAAGAATAAGCTAAATGTTCCACATTTTAAAGAATGTTGATTGAAGGCCAGGGATGGAAATGGTGCATTTAATCTGACGTGTTGTGTGTAAAAGCAATCAGCAGTAGACATTGCCTTTACACACAACATGTCAGATTAAATGCACCATTTAAAGCAGGCTGTGATTAATGAAGAAAACAAAGAGCAACTGCACAAAAAAAAATCATGCGGTGGATTGTTAAGGAACATCCAGACAGGAGTGTTTTTCCTAGACCGTGTCAGCTGGTCTGGTGTGAACTTTGAAAGGTGATTTTATTCCATGTGCATTTTAATCCTTCCTAGTGAAGTTGGTGGTGGTCTTGTTAACTCCTACATAAGCATATAATTTTTTTTGCAGTCTTTAATACAGTGATTCCTTGCAGTTTATGAGCTAATTACACATTATATATAGAATTTTTGAATTTCTTCTTCTAGTTCCATTGGCCAGTGGTACTTTTTTTGTGGTATGATAGGAAGCAAGGTGTTAGGAAAAATAGCTCCATGACAATCATTATTTTATATATTCCTGCTGTTGCATCCTTTAGTTTCCTTACTTAATTCAGAGTCAATCACAGTTCTTTCAATATTTCCTAATATGGTCATTGTTCCAGTCTGCTTGTTGTGTGGCTGCTTTTAGGGATTGCTTTTTTTATTTTTTTCATTTTTTAACTTGGGTTTACCAGAACTGAAGAGAACTTTAAATATATACTTTTTCTAATAGGGATTAATTTAATTTATAGCCTGCTCTTTCATACATCTGTTTTAAGGATGTTTTGTTTCATTTTTAAATATGTCATCTCTCCTGATGTTAGGTTTATAGAAAGATTTGAGATCTTTCCAGTAAGCCTTGCAACGTACTTCAAATGTTAATGTAAACTAAAATAATTTTTGCACGTGTGTCAGTTTCAAACTCGAAAAGAAAATAAGATAACTTTTATACCAGCTGGAAGACCATAATTTCAGCAGTAGCGTAGGGAGTATTGCTGCCTACCCATAAAGCTGGTTGATCTACTTCAAATCTCCCTTTCGTTTGTTAACTGTACAGAGATTTTCTTTTAAGTCAAGTAATCAAGATTTTGTAGAGGTTTAAGTGATTATCTTTCAGGTATGCATTATCTTGTTTGAAAAGCTAGGAAGTGTTTGAAACTTAGCCTTTCTGCTAAGTGGTGGTATTTTGAAAATACATGGAAATGCAATTAGCTAAAAAAAAAAAGTTGAAGTGGAAATAGTCTGAACCAGAAAAGTGTTAGTTTAGTGCTATTAAGACACAAAACTGAAATGAATGGTTGCTTCTGAAGCATACAGAATTTTATTAAAGGAACAAACTACACACCCATGTGTCACTTGGGAGATGCGGAACATTTCAGCTTGGAAATGTGTAACAAGGAAGTTGAGGAAGTTGTTCTAAAACTTAGGGTAGGGTTTGTGTATTTTTTAAAAAATATTCTGAAATATGTAACTTTATATGTCTTTCAGGCTGATTACATAATTTGTGTAGTAGTTGCTTTTTAATTTCATATTGAAGGAGTTCAAAGTCCTGATGTTTTTTCAAGAAAAGCTGTGAACACAGAACTTTGAAATTGGTATTTAACATAGCTGTTTTCAAGTAGAATGCCCCTGAGAAAGAGAGGTCAGCTGTTTATGTACCCAGTGTTTCTTCTATCCTAGCATTTGCTTTGTATTCATGTTATGAGATTTTCAAATTAATTTTGTCTTTTTTTATGGTTTTTATTTTTGAGGTAATAATGTTCATAAATATACTGGAAGTGTATGCTCTTGAAGTAAAATGGCATTGTGGTTGAAGTCTAAAATCAGGAGGCCATCATGTGAAAACCAGACTTCCCTAGCTTTCAGAGCTATTTTTTTGGCTTATTTTACACCTCCTCCAAGGATATTGCTCTGGATCCAGACTGCAATTTGGTCTAGTCTCCATCATGGTTCACACACTTAGTCAAAGCCTGAGGATCCCAGAGAAGATCTGTATTCCTCATGGGGCCATTACCTGTGATGGCACAGCCACGGTGAAGCAAGAAATTCCCCGTCTCCCCCAGCAAGTTGTTTTGTATAGTCTGGCTTCTTCTCCATAGAAAATTAGCTCTGAAAAAAAGTAATAAAAAAAAGAAACCAATTTTTCTCATTTTTTCATATGATTGATATACTTGATTTATATTGACTTTAAATGTTTGACAAGACCAACAAGAAGCCCTACTTAGAGTATGGGATTTATCTATGTAGAATTTCTTTTATCTATTTTTCACTATAGCATAAGAATATTGCTCTCTTTCTGGTACGGGAGGAACCGTGGATGGGAGGCAATCTGTAGGTGCTTCTATTCCACGTTTATCTATACAGTGCTCACAGCTAGAGATTTTAGAGTGATGAAATCCATTAGAAAAGGATTTATGTAAGTGCTTGACATAAATGCACATGAAGATCCTGTAAGATCAGCTCTATACTGTATTACAATACAGTGTTAGATACCTATCACTCTGCATCTCTTGAGATCTTGTTGCACATCCTACATCAGTGTCAAAACAAGTTGGTGTTTAAGTAATGAATAGAAAGTCAGATGAAAACATTGAAATCCTACAAGTATCACATTCCTTATATGTAAAATACCACTTTTGTATGTCGGAAGGCAAGCAAAATCACTTCTGTTGCAGTTTTCAAAACAACTTTGTTCTCTGTATACCTGCTTTCATGGTATGGACCATGTTTGCGTGGTTAGGAAGCTAAGGCAGGAATATATTCAAGACAGGAACAAATATCACTGCTCTGTGATTCCTAACAAAAATAAGTTTTCAAAGGATACTTTATTATCTGTCATATCAGATGCTCTCCTCATCCTTATTTCCAATACTGTTCTTACCTGTTAGTTTTCATTGAAAAAACTTTATTTGAACATGAGAGGAAATTATTATTCCCTCAGATATTCAAGATAAAATCATCCATTAAAAATGCTTTCTCTTTCAAACCTTACCATATGTTTATTGCTCAGAACTCTGTCTTAACTTCAAGAGTTTAAAATAAGATTCCACTGTGAAGTTACAGGTAGGAAACGTGGCAGTGTTCCATGGAAGACTAAGGTGGAAATAAACATGAAGGAATCACTTTTATTCAAAATCTTATCAACTTTTGTAGTAACTAGTTATGCAATGGACAGTCAAAGAGTAATGGTAGTATCTGAGTTGATGTTCAAGGTTGATACTCGTAAGAATTTGTGGTTGGAATTCTGACTCCAGCTCCTTTTTTCCAAGAAGATACTTAGCATTTTTTAGCCCATGTACTACATGTCTTGCTGACAGTGGCTGTTGATTGCATTTGCAAGCAGCAGATTGAAGGTTTTGGTTTTATGGTGAGTTGTGATGGCTGGCAAACAAAATGGTCTTGGATCCTCAAACTGGGGAGTTACTATTTTGTACGCTTTCCTTGCTCCCCTCAAAATGCTCATTTTACTGCTGTAGTTAATTCTCTTGTTTTTCCACTGTAAAGAGGAGTTACCTACTGTCATCTTCCCCAGACCTACACTCCTAGCGTGCATTTTCCTTGTTTGCCTTTTGCTGGTTCAGGTGCTTGTGTGGTTCATCTGTGGTGGCTTTTTGTTCTCAAAGAAATCATGGCTTTCTGTCATTCTGGTGAGAAGAATTGATTTACTGGAAGGTATGATAATGGCTGATGTGGCTGTCAGAAACGAGATGGGACCACGGCAAGTGAGAGTAGGAAGATATCAAGAAGGAAGAATGGTGGGAAAAGGGAACAAACACCAAGAGATGAGAATGGGGAGGATGAGATCTTCCTCTTCAGGTCGTGAACCATTAGTTGGACTAACTTCCAGTGGAACTGCAGTCTAGGCAGTGTTTTCATTTTGAATGCATGAATGCCAGAATTGCTGCTTGATTGGGCTCTTTCAAATACTTAAGCTTGTGTAGCTCTAATGGCACACTGAAGATGTTTTATTTATAAGCCCAAACATCAGTTAAGAATTTTCAACCATCAAGCAAACATGATCTTCTGTCATGAATTTGAGATATCTGGGATTTTTCTTTCTGCATGAGGTAACAATGGATAAAATGAGAAGTGTGCCATGATCTTTTTTTTTTAAGTAGACTTTAAAAAAAAAAAGAGTAGTTTAGGTTCTGGCAGGAAATTAGGGATTTTCTACATTTTATTCACAAAGTAATGCCCAGTGTTAATTAATGTTTTATGAAAATTATATGGTATTGTGGGTATACTGAAAGTGTAAGTATGAATGGAAGAGAGCGAAAAGAGAACTGTCTGAAGTTGTAACTATGTTGCCTCTCGCAGACAGATATCTAAACGCTTCCCATGGTGTTTTTTTAATTGTGGATTAAGTTATACTACTTCTCCACCCTCTTAAACCTGATGGAAAACAGACACAGACATTAGTCACGATCATCCAAAGCATCATCCATTGTTCAAAGTATGTAGCCTTGTCCATTTGGGCAGGCCTTTTATTAAAGTTATGGAAGAGAGCCATAAAATTTCAGTCCTTTTTAATTTTCTTTTTAGTTCGTCTTGTAGGGCTATACAAAGCAGTATGGTAAATGGCATACCTTGGCATTAGGAAGTTCTGTTACTGCTTAAGAGTTAATCTCTTGATTTGTCACATTTCTTGCTTTTTGCTTATGTAGTAACTTCTTTTAGTGTGGAATTGTTTCTGGCCTTAATACTGTGCAAATGACTCTTAATTGGCTAAAAGTAATTAGTTAGAATGTATGGATTTTAATACTTATGGTTTTTTGTAAGCATGTCAGTTATACTGAAGTTACTGAAATGTCACTGTTCTGATTGGCATGCATATTACGAGTTTTGCCTGCCCTTACTCCTTACCTTCAAAGTAATTCCTTTCTTTACTTTCATATTTGAGTTTTTGGGAGGAAAAAAACAAACTTTAAAACTTACAGTGTACCTATGAGTTTACAAACATTGCATTTCTTTTTCTGTTTATAAATATAGACAAAAAGACAGAAAACACAAGAGGAAGTGGGAAATGAGCTTAATCTTGTATCAGAATAATTAATTAGGTTCCAACATGAATTGTTGTAGTTTAGGGTGCAAATATGTAGACACAAGGATGCAAATAGGCCCTAAGGGCACGTCTATATAGACTTTCAGTAGATCTTGGTTCTCAGCCTAACTGGCAGAGTGCTACTTTAAGAGCCAAAGTAGGTTTGTTTTTTTCTTGAAGATTTAAAGCAGCAAACATTCTAATTGTCTTTAAAAATGAGGAAGATGCAATTCAAAGGAGTTGACTTGAGCATGTTCTGACAGGAGGCAGTCATATAAACGTGTATGTAACTATCAGTGTCCATCTGTGTGCTGTCTTTGTCTTGTCTGAAATCACTGAAAACGTGTCAGTTCCAAGTGAATGTTAATGTACCTTAAAATTCCTTGTCCCGTGAAAGGAAGGGATCTCAAAGTTGTTTACAGACACTGTGGGACATTGTCTAAGTTAATGTGCCCTTTTGCTCTGGCATTCAATCAGCACAGCGAGAACTGCTGACATGAAGGCACATCGTAGTGGAAAGCAGGTAAAAGCTGTGTGTGTCCTAGGCTAGGAAGGAAAACCATGTGCCAGAATAGCCACCACTCTTCTCCTCAATGTTACAAACTGTTAACAAATACAGGAAATGTACTTTGCTAAAAGCAGTGCAGTGTGGAGATCTACCCTATTATTCATGGCGTATTTTGCTTCATTTCTTGTCTCTCAAAGCATTTAACTCAATTTTAGGGTGATTTCGATTGTAGTTCTGAAGTCTGCTTTTTAGTAAATTTCATGTAGAAGATGTTTGACAAATCTGTTTTGTTTGTGTTGACTTGTGCAGTGGATCACTGTTAAATGCTTTGTGAAGCAAAAGCTAATTCTGTATTTTAACTGCTTTTTTTTCTTGTACAATCTTACTGCTTTTCCCATGATACAGTAGAACTTCAGTCACAAGTTTCAACTTAAAAACCTAAGTGTTTAAGTTAAAAAGGTGTAAGAGGTAACTAATAGCAACCTGTCATGAAGTGTCTAAGGGCTTGTGAAAGTTGCATGCTTTTTCATAAAGTGTTTTGTTATTGTTCTTGTAACATATCAAAAGACATAAACTTCATATGGAAAACATGCCAATTCCTAAAATTTCATGAACTTATTGTGATTTGAAGTTCTACTACATAGTATATGTTTCATCTGCACTGGGAAAAGAAAGGTTCAAGCTGACAAGTTCTTGCTCATAACTCTTTTTTGACAATTTTTCAGGGAGCATTTCAGGTTTTTGGCAAGTCTGCTTTGGTTGGTTGGGGTTTTTTTTCTTGGTTTGTTGGGTGTTTTTTTTGTTTGTTTCTTTTTTTTTCTAATCTTATTATAAGGATCCATTTGTGACTTTGCAATATAGTCTTTGAGAGAGAGCTCCATTCATGGGAAATACACACTTAAACCAGAGGACTTAAAGCTCGGATTCCAGTGGACTGGTTTTGGCTCTCTAAAATATTTGGAATGTGGTATTACTGAATGATATGTATTCTGATTTTCCAAAGGTGCCAAAGGTATCCAGCTTCCAGTGAGTTTGTAGGTTTTCTTGAAATTTGGCCTAATGACTTTCTGTCCTTCATTAGTGTATGAGTTGGTGTAATAGTCATCAGCCTGTGTGAAATGTGTAATGTAATCTTTCGCACAGTCATTTTCATGCAGGTGTTTACACAACAGGAGTTTTCTTTAGTATGTACTAGCTGGTCACTCTATGGTCAAGCTCTGCTGTAGCATGTGGGCTTTTTACAAACAATTTTTATTTCTTGTGTGACTGGTGATTATTTCTTTTTAGCCAACTGGTGGCATACTTTGGCATAACTTTCAACCTGTTCATACAGGTTTTGTTATTTGGAAATGCTACTTCTTTTAAAATGAGCTTTTATGTAAAAGTATTTTAGAAGGTGAACTTGTGCCAATGAAAGATGTCATGCTAGTGAAAGATGTGTGGAAACGAAAGTTTCTGAAATATCCTGATAATCCTTTATTATGTAAAACAGAACAGAGATGAGTGCTGTCATGTAATCTGAAGAGTAAAATAAATTAGTAGGTCTCTAGGTAAAATGATAGGAGTACTACAGTCCTATAGCAGTACTATAGCAAGGTCTCTTGCTTCAAGCACTAATTTCAGGTATTCTGCAACTAAATTGAAAGAAAGTATCCCTATAAAAATGCTGGCTTTTTTTGAATTTGTACAGAGTTGCAATTCAAAAGATCAGTATTTTGAATATATTTTTAAAGAAAGCCAGCAGACTAAGGAAGGCAGTTTTAACATCTGATTTATAGTGCAGTGCAATAGTGCTTTTACTTACAGAAAGCTCACACAATGTGTAATATTTCTTGTCTCTGGGCTCTGTCTTAGGTAAATGCTATGCAACTTGCACATAACATCACACCTTAAGACAATATATGATGTAACAGCAATGATTTGAGACAAATTACACTTTTGATCAAATCATTTTGTTTCGCAACTAAACTTCAAATAGTGAAATGGTTGTCCTATTGTTGTGTTCAGGTTGCAGAATTCAGTTGTTCAGGTCAGCAAAAAGCTGACTTAGTCCTTCACCAGTTCAAAGACAAATTGTATTAGTGAAAATAAAATACTCTCAATTGCTTTTATGTGCAATAAAACCTCCAAACAACTGATGAAGAGATGAGAAAAAGGCAAAGCTGTAAGACCATTCAATAGAATCTATTGTTTGAGAAGAAAGTTCAGGTCTGCTAAAATTGTTAGTATCAATGATGCCTCTGAGGGTCTTTAATCTCTGCAAAAGCTGTTTAGGCAGCAGGTGTGGAAGAAGTGTAGATGGAGAAACTTGAGTTGCAGAAGCCACATGAAAAGCCAGTCAGAGTCAAGAACAGAACACTGATCCCCCAGTCCTCTTCTGGACACACAGTGGGCCTTAGTGTGTTTGTACTCCTTCCCTTCTGGAAAGGAGTTCAAAATTTTATGTTTTATATTGCTTTCAGGGTTACAAGATTTAGTCATGTTTGCTCTCCCTGTTTTAAGGTGTCAAGAGGCAGCTAAAATGGATTTTTTTTTTCAAAGTTTATACTTGAAGCCTAATATAATTCACAACTAAAACTGTTGTAGCAAAGAGAACAACTTAGGTTTTTCTTTTTGAGGTGGTTGCTTCTTACTTTTTTCCTTGCCTTCCCTTAAACTGTCTAGTGATCATGAAAATGTTTCTTTTCTCAATAAACTGTCAGGGAATGGTGTTATAGTAATCAGTGGTGAGGTTCCCAGATGAATATATATATATATCTCTACATATCTATCTCACAGAAAGGCAGTGAGGCTATGAAGGAAAAAAAAAAGGTAGCATGGATTTTAACAACTTTATTGAGAAATATTTTAAGGTGTTACTTCATCCAAGTTGGAATACTGTCAAATTCTTTGTTTATATACAGGAACTTGACAAGAGGAGTTGGTAGATTTAGAGAGTTACTAAGAGCTGTCGAAACAAGAACTACACAAAACCTGCGAATGGTAAGTTATTCTAAACCACTTTCCTATTGTAGCATCTGAATTTCAGTAGGCAGGGAAAGCATAAAAATCGTGGATGAGTTAGACAAATAGATACGCAGCATATTGATAGGGACCTGCTATCCAACACTATAAGGTTACATTTCCCGGCCTAAGTGAATGATTAAAGTAAGGAATGTTTGGTACCCAGTCTCTTCCCTATTTCTTTTTCCTATTTGTGGTTATAATTAGAACCCGATTGGTCTCTGATTGACCATACTTTCAACCTTAATTATAATTGCCCTATTTATGAGTCAATGTAGTTTCATGTTTTCGTAAGATAGTGGGGGTGAGAAAAGAATGCATAATTTTTGTGTGGTTTCTATTAAGTTGAAGGCTATCAAGTTATAAACCCTCTTAAAGGAAAACCATAAAAGCAAAATCATGAAGATTTGTTACTTATATTGTCAGAAGCTTGAATCTTTTACATAATAAAAGTACTGGGCCTTTAAAACTTCCAAACTGGTAGTAAGGAAGGTAAGTAATTTCTTAATTCAGTAAAAAACCTGATTCCTAGTAAATATATTAAAATTATTTTAAAATGGACTTTCAATGGAGACAGATAATATTGCAAATTTTAATGAAAAAGGTGAAGGGCTTCTTATGGTATAGGAGTTAAGGTGGAAGATGCAGATTGTATGATGCTGTCTGTGACATAAACATTACACATCTGGTTTTGGGAAATGCTACTGGCAAATGCTGCCAATTCTGATGCAAATCTAGATCTTGCCTTCTTTCTACTGCCCTGGTGGAAAATATTTGAGTTTTCATCATCGTGATATGTAGTTGTGCAGGTTCTATTCATGTGTATGAAACATTAAAGAGGAGATGAACCTGATAGTTATGGATTATAGGATGACTTAAAAGCTTTAAATTAATATTATTAGTATTATTTAATTTAAAAATATTTATGTAAGTATTTCTGTAGTTAAATATGTGGTGACAATAGTAGTTGGTCAAAATAAACCTTTTCAATGCTGATTTTCAACCTTGTTTCACTCTTGCTGAGCTGTAACAGTAGCTAACACCAGCACTTTCTAGTACAAGTTGTCAGAAGCCCCATTCAGCCCACAGACCATAACTGTCTGTGGTGGGTTAACCTTGTCTGGCTGCCAGATGCCCACCCAGCTGCCCTCAAACTCCCCTCCCTTAACACATGGGGAGAAAATAAGCTAGAAGAGGTCTGAGATAGGTCTGAGATAAAGGCAGGGAGTTTGCTTACCAGTTACTGTCACAGGCAAAACAGGCTCTTCTTGGAGGAAATTAACTTAATTTACTGTAAATTAAAAGAGAGTGGGATCATGAGAAACAAAGACAAAAACTAAATCATCTCCCCCCTCCCTCCCATTTTCTCAGGTTCAACTTCAGTCTTTGATTTCTGACTCTTCTTCCTCCTCTCCCTACCCTCCCATTCCCTGAGTGGTGCATGAGTTGGGGGAGGGTTGTGGTGAATTCCTCTCTGCTGCTCCTTACTCACACTTTTCCCCTGCTCCAGCATGGAGTCCCTCCATTGGGCTGCAGTTCCTTCAGGGAGGATCACCTTGTTGCACCATCGTTCTCTTAGCAGGCTGCAGTGTGGACAACTGCTCCAGGTCTGGAGGCAGTAGAGGTTATTGTGCATCTTAGGTTATCGATTATCTTAGGAGCAGCAGAAGTATCTGAATTTAACTACCAGAATTGAAAAATTGTTTGTTATTGCCATTATTTTTCTTTGTGTTTAGAGAATTGAACTGGGTACTTTTAAACAGCAGCATGCCTGGTTTTTTGGATGTTGTAGAATAAAAAAAATCTATTCTAAATAAGTTGTCTTCATTAGAAAAAAGCTGAGCATTTTTTAAGAGTTTGTATTCAGCATTTCTAGGGAAAATATTTGTATTTTGCTTTTACAGACAATAGCAAGACAGCTTGCAGAAATTTTATTACGAGGTATGTGTGAACAGAGTTACTGGAATCCACTGGAAGATCCGCCTCACCAATCACCCCTCGATGATCCACTTCGAAAAGGTTCAAATACTAAGAACTACGCGCTCAGTAGAAGACCACGGGTATACACTGGAGAAAAGTATGGCTGAGTTTACACCCCCTTTGTTTCTGTAACTGCAGTTGTTATCCAGTGCACTGAGTAGTTTATATTTTTGAAAATGTGGAAGGAATTTGGCAGTGTGAATGGGGATGTTTCCCATGCTATGTCAATAGATAGATAGATGCCCTGAAGAGACCTAGGGAAGAAACATGCTTCTCCAAGTGCAGGTTTGCACTGTATACCTTAGACCTTTTGTTTTCAATTGTAGCAATATTGGTTTTTTCCTGTCCTGGTGTATATGATACACTCAATATCGCTTATTATTCATGGGGTACAAAAGAAAACATGAACTGGATGGCAAATCAGATATTGCACATTTTAAAAGTTGTGTGCTGCTTCTAGGCATCTATTCTGCTTTATCACAGAAAGGAAAGATTCAACAATATGGTCAAGTTGGTCCAGGAAGCATTATGAAAAAACAAAACATATCTAGAAATTTATCTAGCAGTTTCAAAGGTAGTTTATTTCCCAAGGCAGCTAGCTTTTGGCTAATCATCTTAGATTAGTTTTGGCACTTCTTTCTGATGCCACCTTTTTTTTTCAGTTTTAATCTTCCACTGAATCAGGTAAGTGATACTTTTTGGATCATTTTTGTGTGGTATATCTCATAGTGAATTCTGGAGTAGCTATGGTGTATTTCTTCCTTCTTGAAAATGTAACTTTTTTCTCAAAACCAATCACCATTAGGGTTAGTATTAAATATAGGTAGCCATTTCCTTGAATTTGAGATTTTTCTTTGAAGTTAATAACTCTGATACCCAGACATCCCTTCCAACCTCAACTATTCTGTGATTTTGTGAAATCAGTGTGATCTGGGAATATCTTTTGAGGACATATTGTCTGTTCCATGGGAAATTTTTGACCCTCTTTCTTCAAAGAATTTATTATTATTGTTTTTTGTTTATATTGTTGTCCAGCTGGATTAAAAGTCAGGCATTGTGGGATTTTAATTTCAGTCTTGTCTGGCTACCTCTGGGATGTGAAGTCATTAAAAGCAGTCTGTTGAGCTTTAGGAAAAGATGCAGGCATGGAGTTGAACAATCAATTTGCCTAAACAACGACTGTGTTTCCCTGCAAGTACATAATAATTAAACTGTACATGCAGGCAGCCTTTTTTGTAAAAAGGAAATACCTTTTTTTGTGAATACACCTTGATCACTGCTCTTAGAAGTGCATTTACTGCCCAGACATGAGGAAATCTCTTTTATGCAGCTTAAATATTTTCTTACTCAAACGACTTGATATTGCACAGCAAAACCTAAAGAACAGTCTGTTCCTCTCTTACAGTATATATGCCTTATTAGTTAAAATTAAAGGTTTTTTCCATCAAGTGACCTTGTTATGTGCCAAAGAGTCTGCTTCTGTGGTAGATTGATTATAGAAGTAGCCCTGCTTACATAACAGGGGGATGTTTTGTTTTAGTGTTCACAGTATCTTTATATTGTAACATAAATGCCTGCAATATGACACCATTTTGAGTTGTTTAGCTGTATTTATTGCAGATTTCCATTAAGGAATATTTTACATGGCAGCAAGCCCACATAAGTATGGTGCGTTTACTATTACTAAGTAGAATGGCCTTTATCTTCAAACACTTCTAGCAATTCTCCTTCCTGGATCCAGAATAGTTACAGCAGGTTTCTTGGGCTCAGTCTTTCAAACTTATGTTCTCCATTCTCAACTCATCCTACACAGCAACATGCTTCCTGCAGAAGTGGGGCTTTGTTCAGTTTAGCTCTGTCATTCTTGGGACATGCAGGTGAGGAGTTCCACAATTTCAACAGAGCATGTAATAAGGTCCTTTCATCACGACAGAGTGTGACCTCATAAAATACCATACCACATAAAATATGTCCAGCCAAGTATCTCATCTCCAGTAGTGACTGAAAGCAAGTATCAAAGACAATGAATAGCAAGACAGATATGTAGGAAATTTCTTCCTAGGTATTCTTCTGACCACCAACTCTGACTCTGCAATGCACTGGTTTTTTTCTGTGTTGCTTGACGTTAGATAACTGCATTGTGTTCTTTTGAGGATTATGGGTGTGATTTGGCTAATAGCATTTATGATTTTGTAGATCTCTGTGTAATTGCCTCTTCAGTTTTCTTTAACTAGTTCTTCAACTGAGCATAACTTTCATGGTTTGCCTTTGGTTGATAGCCACTTCATGCTTTCAGTTGCCTCTTTTGCTCTGCCCTGTTACACTGAAATTGCTCACATGCCTGCGTCTATCAGGAGACACAGAAAATGTCTGAGTTCAACCAACTTAACTGAGCTTTTTGCTTAGACAGGTCAAAGGAGTTTCTCACTAATTTCTGCACGGAGAGGATCTTCACTGTTTTAGACAAACATCAACATATCTATGAAAATATGTTTGAAATTGCAAGAGAAAATAATGTTTGCTTTTGTCTTGATAAGTGACTTTTTAGTAGTTCTCTTTGGGGCAACATCCTTTCTTTCTCTGAGAAAGTAATTTCTCCAGCAGCTCTTTCCAATCATTATTCTGCTTTCTGGGTGCCATTGTCCGTTGGTCAGGTTAAATCTTCTTCCAAGTTGTTAAATTCTGCATAGAAGAGTGGATTGTTAAATAAGGAGCGCTCTCATGCTTCCTCATCACTCCTCATTCCTTATTGTGGGTGGTTCTTATTCATGACTAACTGTGTTTTGAAATTCCTTTGTTATGTAATAATAAAAATGTATTCTGAGATTTAGAATACTCTTAAAAATCTGGTGAGCAGTTGCATTGATTATAAAATAAAAATACAACAACAGAACAGCTGCCCTGGGGTCTTAGCTGTTGTATAGTACCACAATACATTCACAATGTTGCTTTCCAACTGCCTGGAGTTCAGATGTCTTTTAGTTTCCATTTTCTTTCAGGCATTTAATTACTGCTTATATTTCTAGTGCTTTAAAAAAACCTCAAAGGATGTTTTAATGTTAGACAAGTTTTGTTTCCTGTCTATAATGTATTGTAGTTTAAACACCCTTAGGACCGTAGGAATTGATTATTAACAACAACAAATTGTTTTCTACATTTAAATAGTCAATTGTGGAACTAATGGTCTTAATTAACAGGAAATAGTTATTGTGCTAATTCAGAAGTAGTATAGAGGAAGAAATCTGAAGAGATAAGACATAGTCACTGATTTGGGGGATTTTTTTGTGTGTATGAGAATGGGTGAATGAATTCCTGCCAGTCATGTACCCAATGCAGATTACTGTTTGTCCACCAGCATAGAAGAGTGTTCAGAAAGTGTCCAGTATTCAGAGAAAGCAGTAAAGTCTGGAAACTAGTCCTATGCAGACCTTCAGCATTAAGTTAGAAGGAAGTGTGCTTCATTACAAACAAATAATTCTATTGCTTGGAAGTAAGAGTGGGTATGGCAAGTGGGTGGAGATTGTCATGGCTCTATTTAAAAATATTCATAGCTATTGAATGCATCAGGAAAAAATTCTCAAGCATATCTCATGAAAGACTGATAGAAGTATTTCTCCATATATTGCCTAAAACACAAAAGTTCTCCTGTTCTTGTGTGAGAGTTTCTTTCCTCTTGCCAGCATTTGAGTCAGTGATGTAGATTCAGCTCAGATAGATTTGGTGTAAGAGGCTACTTAAACTATGGGTTTAGTGTTTACAGTTGTCAAATTATGTTCAATTTTGGGATATTTGAATGAGTTCAACTCTGACAGCTGTGGTAGTTTTGTTCTTTTATTGTGTTCAGCCAACTTTTCTGAAATGAAAATACAGAGCATTGGAAAGAAATGCATTTTAGCTAATTCATTTTTCTATGCAAGTTACTTTCTATTTTCTTTTTTGGACATTTTCCAGTTTTTACAGTGCTTTTAATGTGTGAACTACTCATAAAAGTAATGTGTTTTGCTTAAATAATTGAATTCTCATTTTGAACAGCATCTTCTGTCCTCAAGAAAATACAGAAGAAGCCTTACTGTTGCTGCTTATTAGTGAATCTATGGTAGGTAAAATAGAGTGAATATGCATGTGCTGTATGTGTGTGTTTTCCNCCGCCATGCCTTACTTTGCCTTGTCTTTCATTTTCTGTTAGGAAAGCAGGTAGTTACTGCTGAAACTCAAGTTTTTGTTCCTCTGAGCCAACAAGATGAGGTCTGAAGTGTTATGGTGTTTTTCTCCTTTGGACTGGCTATACCTTGGCTGCTTCCAGCCATAGGCAGGTGACCAAGCCAGGTCCTTCATTTGACATCACTTACCAGTATGAACCACTGTTACACCAGTTGGTTGCTATTCAGACAGACACAAAATCTAAGTCATTTTTGTTGTAAAAAGCAAATCAAAAACTACTAGAAGAGTGTGATAAACATTGCCAAAAGGTACCCTCTGTTGTGCATTAAACTTCAGTCACTCAAATTTATAAATGATTTTTGATGATACTGACATTCAGTCTTTGCTACTGGATTATTTTTTTTAAATGTCCCTATTTCCTCAATAAATGATTCCTTTTAATGGTCTACTTGTGCCCTTTATCAGCCTTCCATATTTTCTGCTAATCATCAATCAACTGCCACATACTGACATTCTCATACTATGTCAGTTTTATGTTCTCAGATAAAATGAAATGCGGGAGTTTTTGCTGGTTTTTTAACTGGAGGGGTGAAAATTCTACAGTCTCAGGCATCATGAAGTCTGTCTCACTGCACATCAATGAGATGCAGTCTTTTAAGTTCTATAGGTGATTCAAATGCTTACATGTTTTACCATAATTTCTGTTTTGCTACAGTTAAATAGGATCTGAACATTTTAGGGAACATTGTCCTAGTTTAACTGTTTTAAAGTGGCAGATATTTACATTGTAGTGCTAACTGCTTTCTTCATTCCTCGTGATCTGCCTTGCAATGTTCATGACAGAATCTAGAAATTCTGTCTAGATTCTGGTTCTCAGAATACAGAAAAACCAACTGAGTAAACATTTTCACATATCATATGTTGGTTTTGCTGCAGTATATACTTACCACTGAGAGGTGCTGCCTGTGCCTCTATAATGTGCCTGAGCAGCAGTGAAGATGTACAGAATTCTGATGTGAACTGTGGTCTTGGTGTGAAGTGAAAGCAGTCCCAGTTCTGTAAGATCTGACTACTGATTGCTGTGTTTGCATGTGTAGTTCCTTACATATCATCATTAAGAAGCTAAAAACCAAATTAAAAGTACTGCCTTGTTAAGTGTCATTTCAGGTTACTTAGAGCTTTTCCTTTGTGAATTAGATCTGCCTAATTATAGCAAATGCTGTCACTGTAGAGCATATACCTTTAGCAAGCTTTCAATTTATTTTTTTTTACAGTAATTATTGCAGATTATTTCAGGCAAAAGAGTTTTTTTGGGGGGGGAGTGTAAAATCTTTGACATGATTGACTTACTTTGGCTAAGTCATTTGTTCAAATTAGTTTTAGAGGGGGGAAAGGGGAAGATTGGGCATAAAAATATTCATCATTACAAACTTAACTTTCTGAGAGTGGAGACCTGTTATTTCAGCTTCAGTGCATGCTAACTTTCTAGCTGTAGTAGTTTTGAAGTAGTATGTGATTTATGATTCTGAAACCAATATTTGGGAAAGAAATAACACTTAGAGAAGACTGAGTAATTGTTGGTGTTTTGATATGCTATTGCGTTATTAAAGTAGTGTGATCCCTTACTTTCATTATCTGTGAATTAGTAAGAAAAAGCCCCATTCAAGGCCAGGTCGGACAGGGCTCTGAGCAATCTGGTCTAGTGGAAAGTCTCCCAGCTCATGGCAGGATGATCTTTAAAAGGTCCCTTCCAACCCAAACCATCCTGTGGTTCTGTGATCTGACATCCTCATGTTACAGTGCATGTATGTGTTGCTGCATGTCAGCTGAGTTGTGATAACAGAATCAGAGAATGATTCTGGTTGGAAGGGACTTGTGGAGGTAATTTTGTTTTGCTCACACAGGGCCATCTGGAGCAGGCTGCATCTCTGTCCAGATATCTTTTGAGTAACTCCAAGGAGAGAGACTCCACAGCCTCCCTGGACAGCCTGTGCCAGTGCTCATTAACCCTCACAGCAAAAAAAAAAAAAGTTTTCTGATCTTCAGAGGGAGCCTTCAGTGTTTCAGTTCGTGCCTGTTGCCTCTAGTCCTGTCACTGGACATCCGTGGAAAGAGCCTGGCTGCCTCTTCCTTGTATCCTCTCTTCAAATATTTCTGACATTGATAAGGCTCCCCTCCTGAGCATTGTTTTTTCCAGGCTGAAGAGTCACAGCTCTGTCAGCCTTCCCTTATAGAATAGATACTCTGGTGTCTAATACATCTTAGTGGGCATTTGTTGGACTCTCTCCAGTAGCTCCATGTCTCTTGTGCTGGGGAGTCCAGAACTGGACCCAGTAGTGCAGGTGTGGCCTCACCAGTGCTGAGCAGAGGGGAAGGATCCCTGCCCTCGACCTGCTGGCAACACTGATGCTAATGCAGCCTGGGCTATCAATAGCCTTTTTCCAGCTGGGGCATCTTGCTCACCTTGAGTGTCCACCAGGACCCCCAGGTGCATTCCTGTCAAGCTGCCTTTGAGCTGGGGGGCCCCCAGCATGTATGGTGCCTGGGTTTGTTCCCTCCCAGGTGCAGGACTTTGCACTTCCAAGTCTTTTCTGAAGGCTTTGATGAGGTTCCTGTCAGCTCATTCCTCCAGCCTGTTGAGGTCCATCTGGATGGCAGCACAACCCTTTGACATATCAGTTCAGCAAAAGTACTTGGGATCATGAACAGGATCAGGCCCCATATCAGTCTCTGGGATACACCGCTAGTTACTGGCCTCCAGCTGGACTTTGTGATCACCACCTGCTGGGCTCAGCTTTAGGTGTGATTCTTAACCAGTGGGAAAATGGCTGAGCATATCCTTCCTTCCACTGAGGCTGCACTGAGTTACACTGCTCAAGTGTGTTACAGTCTTCAAGTGTGTAAGTGTGGCCAGATGACACATTGCAGTTTAACTGTCACCTTAAAGTATCTGAGACCATGGCAGTTCTGAAATACCGAGCACGTAAGTTCCTACGTACATTCTATTTTATAATTATCAAGAAAATGATTGTTCAAATACACAAGATATCTGTAATAATTATGAGACATCCTCGGCTTTGGCATTGTCAACCATCATGTCACAAGAAGTACTAGTTAACAGCTTGTTCAAAACTTGCAAGGAGCTGAGAGTCAAATAGTGATTAGAGGTAGAGTTAAAAAGAAGTTATTGAAGTTGACTAAATATTTATGCAGTGTAAAAAGGAAAAGCCAAAGACTTCTTGATCAAAATAAAGCAAAATGTATGTTTGGAGGTGGGTGTGGGGTGTGTGTGTGTATGTGTGTATGTGTGGGGTTGTTTCAAACAAAGATGTGGATTATTCAGTTGATAATTCCTGAGATTACCCTGTTAAATTGGAGAAAAATTATTTATCCCTTATTGTGTGTCATTTTTTTGTGTCTGAAAGAGGGGGAAATAAGCTGCCTATTAAAATTCAGTGTATTTAAGTAAATGTACTAAGGGGGCCATGCCCTGTGAAATTGAAAATAGAGAGGGGGATATGGAAAGAGAAGTATCTTTGGCTTCTGATTTCAGACTACCAGATACACTAGCGTTTGTACCAATGGGAATATTAAACACCAAGGAAACTAGAAATAGATAGGATAGCAAGATAAGCTGTTTTCAGAGGCTTGATTGTAAAGTGGGAGAAACACTGGGCTGTTCAGTGACGTACTAGCTACTCTGAGACCCAAATTTTGTTCTTTACTCTTGAACATGATTTCTCGGTGAACATGGTCAATTAATTTAATCCATTTCTAGTTCGGCTTTCTTCTTCCTCAAAAGGAACACTTTACTTAAGGAATTAGGTTTGCAATGTGCCTTTCAGAAAACAGGTTTGAAAGAACAAACCCTTACTGCAAACATGGCCTGATTCCAAAGCTGTGCGCAGAACCAGGATCAGTTTTCACTTCTCAGTAGTAACTCCTGAAGGTGATTGTGCATTATCCTGGGCATGTTACCATTCACAAGTTAGCTGATAGTGTCATAATGTTGTGAAGAGAAAAGAAGTTGATAGCCTTATTTTACGAAAGCTGGAATAGAGGATTTGAAGATCCTCTTAATATGTTTTACTAGCACACAAAAAGTAAAAAGAAATTTTAGAAGATGAATATCCATTATATTGAAAATATACCTTCTTTTGTTTCTGAGAACTCTTCAATAATTTTAAATACATAACTTAGTTTATGGAATTAGAATGAAGTAATTAAAAATAGGCCCATGTAGAAACATCAGTCTTGCCACGAATATATAAAATTGGTGATTCTTTCTATCTGTAAATTAGTATCAGATATTGTCTCTCTGTATCCCTTATAGCAACTGCTGTCTGTGAGGTTGAACAGAATGGTAGTTACTTGAGTGAAAATATCACTTGAATTACTATGGCTGACTCGATTTCTTTCTTTGTGGTGTGTTTCAGGCTAACCGCGATGCTGTGCTGAGCAGAATACCAGAACACAAGAATGACCGTATCATCAGTTTGCAAAGTGCATCTGTCGTCTATGATTTACTTACGATAGCTTTGGGAAGAAGAGGCCAATATGAAATGCTTTCGGAGGTTTGTTGATTGTAGTGAATAGTCCTGTGTCATCAGTGCTGTTTTCTGTTAATTATGTTAATTGTGGTAGTAATAAAGGGCTAAAGCTAATATAGGACACTTATTCTGACTGTTTTATAAATACAGGAGGTAGTTTCCACCCAAAATGTTTACTGTCTAAATTTATACGAGTGACTTGAGGTGGCCAAACAGAGCAGTTGTGTGGAAGGTGTGGTAAATGTTTAATGCCACAGAAATTCACACGATTTTTAGGTGGGGATGCATGGATCTGCTTAAAAGGGTACACATTAAATGGACAGAGCAAGAAGGAATGGCAAAAAATAAAAGCTGTTCTGGATATAAAAATGATAGATATAATTTCCTAGGAAAAATATTTGTAATGAATGAAAAAGGATTTCAGAAGAAAACTTTCTTTTGCACTTCTTAATATTTGAGGTGATCCCTAGTCCTTACGGTTTGTAATCGTTTTGAAGTTAATAAAAAAGGAAATGAAGTTAATGAAAAATTTTTCAGGTCTTTGGGAAATGTGTTACTTACCTCAATGTCTTATGTTTCATTATGTAGCATGCTTGTGTTTTGTTAGATTGTGGCAACTTCTTGAGGAAACTGCCAAGTATTGTCAACAGTTTTATACCTGAGAAACAGCTACAGCTCTTTGGGCAGAGCCGATCTTTCTGCTGCTCAAACAGTGCTCACCCAGCAGCAGGGTACTGCTGCCGACCACAATTAATTACTGATATCCAGGAAGAATACTTCAGCATATGGGCTAGGAAGGCATACCCAGGAATTGGTTTGTTGAGAAACGGTTTCTCTCTACCATAATAGAGGACTTTATTAAGAAAAAGATGAAAAAAAAGCGCTCTAGTTCTTCTCTGGTATGTGTTGGTAGTCACCCATTAATCTGCATCTCATGTGATGTTAAACCCTCAGTTGGGGTATTCTTTTTCTTGAAAGTATTTCATAGCTGCCAGTTGGGATACAAATCAGTTTAAATCAGTACAATGGAAGGTGTTTCACAGAACAAAGGAGTACAAAGTTTACACAGGACCAGCCCTACAACATAATCTAATCAGGAATATTTCCATTTACTTGCCACCACTGACACTATCACCTTCATATGGTTTTAGGCAGGTGCACCAAAGGTGCAAGAGGTGGCCCGTCCATATATTTCAGTTCAGAACTTCTGAAACAAGAGACAGCAACAAGTATTATAAAAAAACCCAAGAGACCAAAAAACTTTGAAAACTTTGGTTTCTTTTTTTCTTTAAGTGACTGGCATCCTTTCCATTTTATATAGTAGCCTAGCAACTGGGCAAGGATAGAGCAGCCCTGGGTTCCAGATCAGATTCGTACATTTTGTCTGGTGTCATGATGGTTTTGTTGTGGTTTTGATGTTGTTGTTGTGGATTTTTTGTCTTTTTTAGAATGTTAAACAACCATTATATTTATGGGAACATCACAGGTTCCTGGGATTCTCTACTGTCTCTTTTGGGACACTTTGGGTGGCATTTATGTCACAATAGATACAACTTCTTGCTTCCAGTTGTTCTTACATTTTTTAACAGGGAAGGGTTTTGGCTTCATCAGGAAAGCTAGAGGTATCTCTTAGCCATGTTCTTAGCCAAGTGTCTTGAAGTGTAGGACATTGCCCTGAAGGGTAGAAAGAAAGACTTACAGTCCCCTCACACAGAGAAAAGCATAGCACTTGTTTCCCTCACTGCTTGTGTGATTGCTCCTGTAACTGACAGATGGTACTGCTTGTTCCTTCTGTGCTTTGAGCACAATTGAATGTTCTACATCATGGAAGATGTTTTAACTTGACTTAGATCTTTGATTTCAGTGCCTTTTTGGAGCTTCTTGTGCTGGTGGTGATCTTCATTATAGACAAAAGCAGGGCCATAAATATCTGGAAAGTAGGAGAGAATCCATGTTTGATGAGCTACTTAGTTGGGGGCTTTTAGTCATGGCCTTAGGCTTTGAAAGCTGAAGTCTATCTAAGGCTTGTTTTAAGGTCTTTTCTTCTTGTTGTTTTGTTTTGTTTTGGTTTTTTTTTAACCTAGCCTCTTTTAGTCTAGCATCTTTGTAGTAGTATTCCAACTAAACTGTATGTATATTCTTTTGAAATATTCTCTTTGAAAATAAGAAAATAATTCCACTACATTTGAAAAATACTTTCAGAACAGAATAATTAAAATGTATTTGTTGTATGTACATGAACTATCTTTCCTGAATATGAAAAAATGATCTTATGAAGACCTGGTATAATAAGCAATACTTATTTTAGCATACAGATATTCTAGATATACAGCTGCAGCAGGATCTTATCAGGAAATGTTTAGAACATCTCGTTTCCTCCTAACCTTGTCATTCAAAACAGTGGAAAATACAGACTTTAGGAGGCTCTTACAGTTTAGTTAGTAGAGGATATCTGCCCTCAAATCCTGCTGCCCATAGTCTGTAACTTTTATAATTTGAAGTATTATAAAAAACACAAATTCAGAAATGTTAAAACATTCTGTTCAGTTATATAATAGGCATTTAATTTTTTTTATGGCTTCATTCTCTTTGAGCTGATTTTGGTTGCTGTAGTGGAGCTGTTGTAGATTAAATCAGAAATTGGGAAATTATTCTAACTGTGGAAATGGTATGCACCCACCAGTTCCAATATCTTACTGCTGCCTTCTGGTTTAGCTATAGCTGATTACGTGCAGAAGTAGTTGGTTGTTATATAAGAGCATTAAGTGATCAAAAATCTGTCTCATCCTTGTTAAACTGTTCTAATGCCAAGTCACGTTCTTAACTGAAAATTGCTCACATTTTTATTGAGTTTGTATATAATGGGCTTTCAATTTCTTAGGGTAGCTTCAACTAGATGAAGGAACTTTATACTGTCAATTTTTTCCTAAACAAAAGTACTCTGGTTGTAATCAAGTTAGTTTTTAAGCTTTGTAGGATGCAAGGTATTGAGCTTATAAGTGTCCTACTAGAAGAGATGTCTTCCAGACCAGAAATTTTCCTACATTTTCATCATTTCATCTTTCAGCTCTCTAACTTCGAGCATATACTTTTCAGGAGACCATAGTAATAAACAAACAAATTCAGTAATGTGTTCAACATAGCCTGTTCATATAGTGATTTGTGATTATTTACAAGGCAATATCAACAGTTGCATTTTCTTTAGGAGAGGGATTGTGCAGAATGCGTTTTCAAGTAGTTAAGTCAATTGCTATTATCCTGAACATTATCTTAACTTGCAGTCTGCCTGGTGACTATTGCTTATGTATTTCTTGTTAGAGCCTGTAGGTCTTTGAAATTCCTTGTTACTTTGTTCAGAAGAACCCAGTTTGAGATGCTTTCATGTCATTGTGTAGGTCACAAATGCATCCATCCATTCATCCCTTACCCCCACATACGCTAACGGCCAGTTTTGTCATCTTACAAAGAAAAGAAAAATCATGTAACTTGTCACTTTTCTTGCTGAGCAGGGTCAAGTCAATAGAACTTGAAGTCAAGCAAAAGGAATGGTAGATATATTATTAGTATGTTGAAACTCAAGCCTTTTAGGATAACCTACAGTTGTATCCTGTGCCCTTATAGTTGAAAAATTATAAAACCCAAAAGTATCAATTTCTTAAACCTCATTTTCTGCAGTTAGAATTGGTAAGTAATTTTTAATTGATCAAGGCCTAGAAAAGAAATTTTACATTTTTTACAGTACAGTGAGCCTTACATATGCATTTCTGTGAAGTATCTAAAATAACAGAAGAAATCACACGTGACTTGTTTCTTTCTGTGCTCTTTTTGTTTCCACGTATGAAAAGTCCAATGGGAAAATAAATCCTGTCTTGTTTTTTGTAATAGACATTTAATTAACTTACTACACATGCAATCTGATGATGAACCTTTAACAGCAATATTAGAAAGTATTTGGTTTTAGACACTTCATTCCTTTACAATAATAAAATAAACATTCTATTAAGTAATAGTCTTGATACTGGACATTTTGTAGTAGGATAAATTCTAGCATGCATTAGTTAGATGTAGCAAATAATGCACTTCTGTTTTGTTTCCTCTTCAGTGCTGTTCTTTGCTTCAGATTCTGGTCTAGTGTGGGAACACACTGCACACCTGGTTGTGCTTTCTATAATGTTAAGGCTGAGTTTGTATGGGAAAAATAATTCGTGCCTTTATGGTTTAGCATGTACACTGTAGCTGTCAGAGCAGAAAAGCTGCTTCATGTAATTGCATTCTGCAGACTAGAAAATTAATTCATAAATCAGTTTATTCCAGAAAAGTGTTTCACCTTTCTACTATTTAGAAGTGGCCTAATTAATTAAAATTAACATAGCAAAAGAAATAATTCTTACTGACAACAGCAGATACAAAAAATCCAAAATTAGTGTGTAGTGCTAATTTCATATATTTAATCTCAGTGTATTAATAATGATTTTTTATTTTGGCATTCAGTTAGTTTGTTTAAAATCTCAGCAGAATATGGAGTATGAAGTTAAAATTTGTACAAATAGAAATAATACTTCAAGTTGAGTCTTTGTATACCACCCCTCCTTTTAAATGGTACTTCTAAGTGCTTGTGGTACCATTGCTTATTAAGTATTCACACCGTAGGAAGAGAGTGTGTACAATTTTCCTTCTCACTTAAGAATTATATCCTACTTTTTACAGATGGAGTCTTCAGTAAGCTGATACTCATCATTCCTTCTTTCAGACTACATAATACAGTACCAACAGGAATATTTAGTAAACAGGAAATCAGTTTTCTGTTAAATTCTTTTCCATATAGAATCCAACAGCTGTTTTCTTGTATTTGAATAATTTAAATTTTTTATTACATGTATGTTAGATAAGAGTCTATAAGAAAATCTTAATGCTACTAGATATTAGATACTAAAATATCTTCTCAGTAATTGAAGAACATGATCTTAAATAACGATTTCCCCCCCCATATCTAGTGTTTAGAAAGAGCCATGAAGTTTGCGTTTGAAGAGTTCCATCTCTGGTATCAGTTTGCATTGTCCTTAATGGCAGCAGGAAAAGTAAGTCTAAATTTTTTCATATAATTCTTGTATTGATGGCATTTGATAACAATGTTTAGCACTTCCATAGCTTTCATCTGTAGTGTTTTTGAAAATAATTCTAATCCTTAAATCAACTAAGTATGCCATACTCCTGTATTTATTACCAGTGCTGTACAAAGAATGTTGTTATTTGAACAGTTTCTGACTTGGGTGATGATAACAACTATCTTGCCAATAATCTTAAAATAAGATGATTGAATAAAAGTAGTGAATTATACCAGATCCTATTATCCCGTAAAACTTGTTTAAGTGTGCTTTTGATGACTTAATTTATTTTATACTTAGGTACAAATTAATGCTGATTCGTGATGCTCTTGCTTTTTTTTTCCTTTGGAAATTTCTGACTTTATCTTCTTTAATATTGCTGCCTTTGAGAATGTGTATTCTGTGCAACTAATGGATTTTTTTAAAAAAATTATATAAACTTAAGTTTTTAGATACAGTTCTCTGTTTTCAGTTCTTTTTGCCTTTCCCTATCATGTTATACAAAATAAATGATATTCATTATGTAATGTAAACAACTAATTTTCTAAAATATCATTCTCAATGGGGATATTTTGCTTATTTTCAGTGTGGGGGAAATGAATGTATTTTCCTTAGAAAAAATTTTAGCAGCACATTGGTTCTGCAGAGACTTGGTTCTTCTTCCAACTCTATTTACTTTGAGTTATCTTCCAAACTGTGATTGGATGGAGGCAAATAAGTTAAAAAAAACAGGAACAGTGCCATTTTATCTTATACCAGACCTATTCCTATGTGCTGTTTTAACTCCCAAAGAACACCAAAACACTGCTTGTTTAGAAAACTCTGTCCCATTCCTTCTCTTTCATTTGCCTTGCTCAAATGCTGTGAGTTTACAGGCCTAACAAAATTTTAAATGCATCTCAAAACTTTTCTGAATTGTGTAGCATTGGAACTACATTCTTAGCAAATGTTTCTCTGGGGATGCTTAATGATAGTTCTTAGGAGTTAACTAACAACAGCAGTGCCTAAAGTCTTGTCTTTCACTGGCTTGAGGAGTTGTGACAAATTGTCACCAAAATGTGTAGTAATGTCTCCTTCACAAAGTAAAAATAAAGTAAATGGTGGAAATAAGAATCTTCTGTCTGTGAAATATATTTATGCTTTTAGTAATTTCAATGGGAAATGTTTTAAACAGTCTGCTCGAGCTGTTAAAGTCTTGAAGGAATGTATACGTTTGAAACCAGATGATGCAACTATTCCACTCCTTGCTGCAAAGCTCTGTATGGGATCTCTGCACTGGGTAAGCTTTGCCCTCTGTCTTCTCAGCAAGAGCTGTACTAAAATCTTGATTTAGAGATCTAGCAAATACTTTTGCACAGTGACTGCATGCACTTGGGCATATCTAAAAACACAGCATAGATATGTATATGCACCTGTACATCTCTGAATGGCTAATTTGAAATACTTGACAGTGGTTATGTTTATCAAGGTAGCATATTTTGATACTCGTCTAAGACATAGCTTAAAATGTATGCAAATTGAAACGTTGTTGGAAGACAGATTATAAATGCAACTTAGACTTCTGTTATTTTCTGCAAGAGGAAACTAACTTTTTGGAAGATAATGAGACAAATCTTTTATAACCAAGAGACTCTTCTGGTGATACCATGATTGCAGGTAGCTGTGGTTTATCAATTCGTAGTAGGGACAGTTGAGTTTTACATAAACTTGAAATCGGTGTATCTGTACAAAAAACATTAAAGTGATCAAAGATCATCATGTTCTTTTCAAGATACTTGTGCAATTTTTAGAAGAATGAGTATATTTTAAAAAGAAGGAAAAGAGAAGGGAAAGGTCACATACAGAAATTGAGAAAGTGGTGTAGTAGCACAAACATGGCTTGTTGCGGCTGACAAAAATACAGCCTTAATTAAGGTATATCCTAGTTCTGTAAATTGTTCCCTATGGATTGAGTCCGTATGGAGTAGCTTACTGTACTTAGCATTTACAGTTACTGGAATGGATTCAAATGGCCTTTTTTTCCTTTCTAGATTATTAAATAGTGTGCTAGCATGAGTGTGCAGTTAAACCTTGATTTTTTAAATGTTTCTCTGTTTATGAGTTTGCATCCATTCAGCAATGCAGTATTTGAAGCAGAGTTCTGCATGGATATACTGGTTTTTTATAGGGTTGGAGCTATAGTTCTTGCGATTGATTTTCCTAAATAAATGGTTCATGGGTCAAGAACACTATTTATAAAATGCAAAAATGGTAGATGGCATATGTGGGCCAGAAATACCTCTTTTATTGAAAAAAAAAAGAAAAAAGGCAAAAGTACAGTAAGTGTCTTTTGTGCCAGATTTCTCTCAACCGTAGGAATAGGTGTTTCAGCTTAAAGTCTGTGTTTCTTACTCAGTATTTAGCAACAAAACTAAGTCTAATGAAAAATGAAATAGTCCTTCAAAGCAATCATGGCTGAGATTTTAACAGGTTCAGTGTGCGTAGTACACATTGTGAGCATTCTGAGCATTCTTATCATTATAATGTAAGATTTAGCTAGTTTTAGACTTACATGGATGTTTTATAATATTTTCAGTTGGAAGAAGCTGAAAGATTTGCCAAAGCAGTTGTTGATCTTGGGGACAAAACATCAGAGTTCAAAGCAAAAGGCTACTTGGCACTGGGATTGACTTACAGTCTGCAGGCTACTGATGGTAAGATAGGAATAAATATTCACATTTGGAAATTCCCATGCTGCCTAAAAAAGGATACCTGGCAGAATGGTAGACATAAAATTCAAGTTTCTGTGTACAACCATTTTTTTCACTCAATGTATTAAAGCTTCTTCAATTAGTGTGTGGAATGAAATCTCATAATTGTTCATATCACTGATTAAATATATCCTTTTTAGCATCTTTGCGAGGGATGCAAGAGGTCTTACAGAGAAAGGCTCTTCTTGCATTTCAGAGGTGAGTGGGTGTTGATCTTTCCATTTTGTCCTGCTATATGTAGTGCAAAGCTTTTATTATGTGCTAAAAAGAGAGACTTGTAAGAGATTGTGTAATGACAGCTTCACCTCTGGGAGTCTCCCGTCATGAGAACAAAATGTATTTCTTTAGCATTTATTTCCATCATTTTCTGCCAGCATTACCTAAATTGATTTCTAAGGATTTTCCTTTTTTTAAAGACATTTGTGTTGCTCTTTAGTATAAAATATTTGTTCAAATATTCTGATCTAGAAGGAAAAAACACAGTGTAAGGTTTCAAGTCATGGTTCGATGAGATAGTGTTTCTAAGAGCTGTCCACTGATCAGATTGTACAGGAGGCTTTTGCAATTATCTCTGTAGAAGCAGAGCAATAATTGAGGCCGTGCTCCTGGGGCTGAGGGGTGAAGTGCAGGTGGTGAGGTAGCAAGCTAGGGGAAAATGAAAATACTATCTGAAGATGTAACAGTGTAGGCAATGACAATGCAAATGTCATCTTCCAAGTGCACTACCTGGAAGCAGTGCCATTGGGGATGACAATAGTTCATTCTCATGGACTCTTCAAACAAAATGATAATAAACATGTGAATGAGAACATTTCTACCCTAATTATAGAAGAAACAAATCTTGATGACAAAACTGGCAAAAGGGCTGCAGCATCTAAATATATCTTTTATGTTTATATACCCTTGAAAACCCTTGTATACCCTTATCTCACCAGCCTAGATGTAGGGAAGCAGATTTGTGCATTAATGTGAAAATGAAGTCCTGGCTTTTTGGTGGTGATTTCGTATCTGAGGGGATAGGATTGAAAAAGTGTTTTGCAGGTAACTTTAGAGCGAGGCCGGTATGTGTTCGTCCTTCTTTGTTCTGTGTTGTCTTAGCAATTCCTCTGTATGTAAATATGTTTTAACATTGCTCTTCCTGTTCCTTAGTGGCTTTAATTAGTTTTTTGCTACTTCAGCATTTTCTCCATGTTGAAATTGAACTTTCTACCTCCTGGTTTATACCTCAGTTCCTCACCCATCCCTCTTACCATTACTGACTTAATCATCACTGTTTCAAAAATACTGTGCTAACCATTTTTTCACCAATTCTGCTCATTCACTACTTTTGAGACCGTGATAGCGAATTGCTTTCTTCTGAGGGTTCTTGAAACAGCAAGGGATGAAATGGACCCTAGTCTGCAGCTAACCCATTCCAGTTTAGCGTCTGCTGACCCTATTCTCCAGTCCAGTATAGTGATTCCCAAAATTCTGAGAGTCAACTTCTTGGATGGCTCAAAGCCTCATCCAGCCTGGCCTTGAACACTGCCAGAGATGGGACCTCCACAACTTCTCTGGACATGTTCCAGTGCCTCACCACCCCCATAGTGAAGAATTTCTTCCTGATATCTGATCTAAATCTACTCTCTTTCAGTTTGAAGACACTACCTCTTTTCTTATCCATACATGCCCTTATAGAAACCTCCTCTCCAGCTCTCCTGTAGGACCCCTTTAGGTACTTGAAGGTGCTGTAACATCTTCCTGAGCCTTCTGTTCTCCAGGCTGAACAATCCCAACTCTCTCAGCTTGTCTCTAAAGGAGAGGTGCTGCAGCCCTCTGGTAATTTTTGTGGCCCTCCTCTGGACTTAATCCAACAGGTCCATATCCTCCCTATGTTGGGGACCCCAGACCTGGACACAGCACTCCAGATGGGATGTCATGAGGGTGGAATAGAAAGGGAGAATCACCTCCCTTGCCCTGTGGTCACACTTCTTTTGATGCAGCCTAACACATGGTCGGCTTTTTGGCCTGTAAAAGCACATTGCCAGGTCATGTCAATATTCAGCTTCTTATCACTGTGAAATTACTCTTTCTCAATCTCTGTTCAAATATTGTTGCTTGGTTGTGTGTTATGTTGTCTTTCACCCAGCATACCAGTTGTGTCCACTTTCTCTTACCACATCTGAAAAACAAATGTTTTCCAGGAGAAGGAAGTTGAATTCTCCATCTCCTAGCAGTTTATAAAGCAAGCAGCCTGTATTGGGCTGTGTATTTTGATGTGTCTTTTTTTAAATATTTTTTTTTTCTGGATTTTTAAAATCACCTACCTAGAGGGCCAGTTCCTGAAGGAATAGAGGTCCTAAAGAAATACATTTACTTTTTTGGATCATTGCCTGAGCCAGATTTCAAGGCTTACCAATTTGTGATAGTGGCCATTCAAGAAGGTGCTTGTTGCTCTCTTCTCACAGTATGGAGTGGGTGTTTGTTTCACTAACTTTTTTTTTTTTTTAAATTTTGGAAGACTTTCAGTGCTTTTCCTGTGGTTGGTGAGAACTGAAGTTTCACAGACCTCACCAAATGGTAGATAGATAGTAACAGCTTTATTGTTTCACTGTCTGAAGCTTGGGTGACTGAAGAAGCACTCTCTAAGTTAATATCTCTTGTTCTTGTTTAATGCTGCTTAATTTGTGAATATAAAATTTAAAAAGGACTTGTCCTGGACACTGTTAGGCTTTACCTGTGCATCTAGCCTCCAATTTACAGGTGAAGTTAACAAAATATGGAACTGTCCCTTAATAACTTAAAACTGCTTTGAAGCATGCTGGATGTAGTTGCTAAAGTGAGGGACCTGTACAGCTCTTTGGACTTGAGAAGACAGAAATGCACAGGTCTGAAGCAGAAGGTTCTCAGTGGTTTTAGTGGTTTAAAGGTCAATTTTGATCCTTCCTTCCAACGGAAGCGACTCACTAGATGTTCCAAAGATGATTATTGCATATCATAGTTCTAAATGAGCCTCCATTAAAAGAATGCAACAAATGTAAATTTAAAAAATAGTTCCAGGCTTCCTGCCCAGTACTTACTACACATCATTTTGGGGTACAGCCGTAATTTTTTTTGTGTGTCTTTATGCTCAAGCATCTCCCTGCTAAAAAGCTCTTACCTTGCAGCGGAAAGATTGTATTACAGGGGTAAACAGTAGAGTGTATTACAAGAACAACTTCCATAGGATAGTAAAATGGCTCAGACTCAGAGTGTGCATTTGACTGAAACTGTAAAAAGAAGAGAACAAACGTAATTTTTTTAAAAGGTGAAAAAAAGTTGATATCATTTATCTTTTTAGAAGCATGATGTTCTGGGGAATTTGTGTTTGGATTTTTTTTCCTTTTTTTTATGTAAGAAAACTTCATTTAATGAATTTTTATTATAAATATTCTAAGAAATGACATCTAGTGTTTGTTTAGGAGTATAATTTATTTGAAGAATCATTTTGTAGTAAAGATTTATTTTTTAAGATTTAAACTGAAATGACATAATTATTTTCTATTAAAAATGATTTTTCATGTCCCAAGGTGCTTCCTTTTAATCAAGGATGATTAAGAAGTATAAGAAAAGTTGCTGAAATGAACACCACTTAAATCAAAATATGAGTATACATGTAGTGAAGAGATCTGAATATGAATAAATGAATATATATGCATTTATGGGTATGTCTAACCTGTCTGAACAGGGGGAAAATTCACTTTTGGTTTTGTTTCTTTGTTTTTAAGGGCTCACAGTTTGTCTCCAATGGATCATTTGGCAGCATTTTACTTGGCACTGCAGCTTGCCATATCCAGACAGGTTAGTTATGTTTTAAAAGTGCAGCATCATGCTGTCATATGAAGATTAGAATTTGTATCTGTTGATGAATACAGATGAAGATTTATTCAATAAAAACCTGGTTTTCCTTGTGCACGTATTAATGCATACGGAAAAAACCCTGAAATACTCTCTCCAAACACCTTCAGTCTTATGCAGTTCTCCAGAGTTCTGCCAGTATTTCCAGCTCTAGGATCAGAAATAAGACAGAAGTAATTCCACTTACTTCAGCATTTATGTTGCTAGAGAGAGAGAAAAAAGTCAGTTTTTACAGTGTTTTTACCTATTATGTGTAATCTCTGCTCAGATCCTGGAGAGTGGAGGTCTTGAATCTAGTCTTTAACCATCTTGACAGTGCTTAAATCTTGAGTACCAGCTAATATCCGTGCCCTTCCTGAATACCTGTATGAGGCTTGGTTATTGTGAACAGAATTACAAAAAAGTGTTTAAGAAAACTGGAAAATATTTTGATGGTATAAAAGAGATCAGAGCTTAGTCCAGCTTGTACAGCTGGTGTGTTTAAGGCATTCTACCATACATCACATGAATTTGGATAATGTGGAACTGCTTTCTACATATCATGGTAAGCTTCTTCCTATGTCATGTTAATTTCACAAAGTAGCCCTGAGCACAGTTGTTTACATTCTCTAGGTGACTACTTTTCATCACTGATGAGTAGCACAGACCTTGGACTATGTCACTTTAGAGTGGAATGGGTTGTCACTTTACTAGCACGAAATATTTTTGAGTAGCAGGCTATGACTTGGTACTTCTGAATTCCAAAATTCTTGTGTTGCTTAATTAAATTTCCTGGTTTTAACACTTACTGTACTTACTTTGAACAAAAACACAGGCAGCTGAGGAGATAATGAAATTCTACATAAAGAAAAGTTACTGTTGCTGTCTAACTGTACATTTCAGTTAAGCATTGCAATTCAAATATTTTCAAAATCATATAGAAGTACAGCCAGGACTTGAAAGAGAATATTTTCAGGGGCTGAAGGGAACTGTTTTATAAAAACATCTTACTTTCCAGGGTTAATATATTACTTAATTTTCAGTGTTCACTGCAGAGCATCAGGTCCATTTTAAACTTCTGAGCAGTGTCTTACAGGAGTGTATAGAATTCTGCATGTTATCTGGGTGAACATTTTGAAAATTTTATGGATGTCAGTCAAGTAAAAGGCAATACTTCTAATAGTGGTGCTTTCTTTTTCTGCCTTTCTTTTTTTTTTTTTTTTAAATCAGATACCAGAAGCTCTGGGTTATGTTCGTCAGGCTCTGCAACTACAAGGAGATGATGCCAACTCTCTTCATCTCCTTGCACTCTTGCTATCAGCCCAGAAACACTATCATGATGCTTTGAATATCATTGATATGGCCTTGAGTGAATATCCAGAAAATTTTATGTGAGTGAATGTCATGTTTCCTTTCTATGCCTTCTCTTGTATTTATTTTTCCTGGATTCTCATCTCATGCATTTCAAGAGGGAATTGATTTGAAGACTGGTCTTTTTCCAGCAGTCTTCCTTCCTGCCCATTTAACACAAGTCTGCTTATTAAAGGCTTGTTAAACAGTGATAAAGGATTTGTTTTGGAAGGGAGGTTAGAGCTGCATAGGTGATCTGTCTGTATTTTTTTCTACACCCTCTGTGTAGATAATTTCTCTCTGTTGCATGCTTCATAGTATGTTTGTGTCTTCTATTTATATGCCATATACCAAGAAGGATAAACAGGACTTTACTATTAGCTAGGATAGATTTATCCCATCCTACAGATAACTCTATGGATATGTCACCAATTTTGTAAAATACACCATAAACTGAGAATCTCCTCATTTGCTTAGATGTCATCTAAGTTGGCTGATGGACAACTAAATAAGTGAACAGGGAAGAAGCATGCTTGCTAAATGTTCTCTTGTTTTAGAAAGAAATCATTCTTTCTGTTTATTTTTCATGTTAAGTACATCTTAACATACATTTGGATTTTGTAATTCTGTAAGGTTGGGGTTTGTTTTGGTTTGGCTTGGTTTTTTTATTTGTTTGTTTGTTTGTTGTGTTGTTGTGTTGTTGTGTTGTTGTGTTGTTGTGTTGTTGTGTTGTTGTGTTGTTGTGTTGTTTTGTTGTTGTGTTGATTTGTTGTTGTGTTGTTGTGTTGTTGTGTTGATTTGTTGTGTTGATTTGTTGTTGTGTTTTGTTGTTGTGTTTTGTTGTTGTGTTTTGTTGTTGTGTTGTGTCGTTTTGTTGTTTTGTGTTTTGTTTTGTTTTTTGTTTTGCTTTTGTTTTTTGTTTTGTTTTTGTTTTTTGTTTTGTTTTTGTTTTGTTTTTTTTTTTAAATTAATTTTCTTATGAAAATCTAATTAAATTCTTTATAGGAAAATATCTCAGGGACAGCTTCCATTAACTTCCAGTCTTCCACTTTGGTCATTTACCAGCTGTCACTAAGGTTATAATCCATAATATTACACATATCCTATATGCATATTTGGACAATTTTTTGAAGTATCTCATTCTTAATTTCTAAATGACTGGCCTATATCCTAAATTGTTATTATATCAGCCTACCAGAAAAATATGATTTCTTTAAGTATTATTAGTTTGAAAATAGAAACTATAGTGGTATTCCTTCCTGTTCTTTGACATTTCATGTCTCCTTTTGACTGTCTCTTTAAGGTACTGTTGCCTTTTTCCTCACAAATCTGACCGGGACCTCTGTTGATACCACCTCTTGTCAGAACTTCTGTGGCTTGCAGCCAGTTCTGTGCAACGGCTCTTGATGCCTCTTGCTGTATCTCACTTCCTAGTTTATCTACACACCTATGTCTTGTCTCGGTTCTTATCAGGGCCTTCTACAAGTGTTTCACAATTTCAGAACTATGTAGCAGTTTCTCTTTCAAATCTGTTCGTGCTTTCCTCAGGACCGAGGGACTTGTCAATAAGTCAAGGTTTGAGAGGCAATTGAAGTATCAGCTTCCTAATTTTATACCCTATTATTGTTAAAGACAAATATGTTCAAAGCACTATGACTGTCATCTTCTGTCTGTTCTCATTTCATCTTCTGCCACTTAGTGGCAATGTAAATAATGTAGCTGCAACTGCTATGTATCTCAGAGTAGTAATAGTCCAGAAGTATTTCTGAAACTCCAGTTTCAGAACTCCCTATTGTTATAAGAGAACTTCCTATTATATTAATCTCTGTTGTAATGAGAGAACAAAGTTTCATTCAGTAAAATGTTTAAAATTAGTCTTGTGAGCATTCAAAAGGTATTTATGGGCTTTTCAAATGTGGTTCATGGCTTTTCCAGAGTAGTTTATACTGCAGCTCTGGTTAAACATGTTGTCTGAATTGTTCATTACTGTACTGATCTTTGTATTAATGTATGTATATATATTCTTCATATGGGTCATAATAGTGGTTCTAAATTGTTGGTCCTGTCGTATAATACAGACTCGGTGGTGGTACAGTGTACTGCATTACAATGTACTGGTACAGGTCAGGGAATTTGAGAGGTGTATCTTGGCAGTAGGAATCACCATCAGATGTGGCAACAAATGCTGAAGAATCCAAGGTGAAATAGTTATATGTATCTCTAGAAAGTCTTTTAGAGTCTCGTTTTTAGTGCTGTCATATTCCAAGAGAAGTCAAAAATATGATTGAGATTTCTTGTCTGCTCTCTGCAATTGATACTGACAGTCAGACAGGCACATCTGGTCAATAATATAAATTTGGATTGATTCCATCATGTAACTGGGTTATTTTTTGCAAGGATTTATCAGCTTTTGAAAACTATATGTGGTGCTCTTGAAATGGTTGACAACGTGTACGTGCGTATATATAAAATACAAAACACAGCTGCTTAGTGTATTGCTGAGTCCATTTTCTTATTTTGCAACTTCTGTAAACAATATAATCTCATGGTATTTCCTAGTAGACTGGAAAGAGATCCTCTTGTGTTCTTCTACAGCTTGCTAATTTTTAGGTACACTGAAACATTTGATTATTTGCCTGTGGTGCTTTATTGGGTTTTGTAAACACTTCAGATATCTTTATGCTTTATCTTTCAGTTATGTCTGCAATCCAGTAAACTAAATACTACAAGAGTTCTCTTGGTATTCTCTGTATTTCTGTCAGGATCCTTTACCCCAGCTTTATGCAAATTGACACTTTGATGGCTTTGCAGCATAATAAATCTCTGTACCTGGAAATATTAAAGCATAGTGCTTGTGATTTATATTACACTTATTTCTTTAATTTCTTGTGCATTATTCCTATCTGCATACCTCTATATGCTGTAATTGCATTGCTGCACTGAGAGCTGTTCTTGCTCTCTTCACAGCTGTGTGTTTTTTGTTTTGCGTTTCTTTAAAAAGAGTCTGTTTTCACAAGTTTAATACTGCATTTTTGTAAAATGCCAGAGGTTGCAAGGAACTCATAGGATACACCATGAATCATGCAGAGAAGTGGCTACTTTCCAGCACTCTTCTGTTATAATCAATTAGTGAGCATGTTGTCTGTCAGTTTTTGACGTTTGGAAACGTGGTGCATTGGTAGAGTTCATGTTCAATATTTGAAGCGTACAGCAAGCATACCTTTGGATCTGCAATTAATATTAACCTTCCTGCACCATAAAGCTGGAGAGTTGGCCAATCACATAATGATTTTGCCCTGGGCATCTTAGGTCAATAAATAGAAAGAAATTCCTCAGAGCCAAAGAATTCTGTCCCATCATTGTCTACAGGAGTGGAAGGAATGAGCCAACACATTGGGCTGTTAGCAGCAAGGTATAGCTTTTTCTTTGAATAGAGAGGTAATTGTTCCTCCTGTATTCATTATATTAGCAGCATAAATGTGCAGTTTGCTCTGAGATCTGAATAGGTATTGGGAAAACTATTGGCAAAAATCAAAGAAACCTCTGAAATTGGAATAGATATATAGTAATTTTTTTTAGAGGTAATAAGAAAGGAAGTTATTTGCTGAATATTTATAGCACTGTTGTTTCAAACTTTTTGTAAGCTTAAATTCCTAGGTTGTAGCCACTCTACTTATAAAGAAATCATCTGTGTGAATGCAATTAATTTCCTTCTAAATGATAGCTAATCTTTGAAGCCTCCTGCAGTCTGAGCATGCCTTAATCCTGAGACAAAAAGATCTCTAGACAAAAGATTACTGAACAGATTAAGATGATACTGAAAAGATTATGAATACTGTACTCAGTAGGAATAATGAGATGGGTAGGAATAAGATGCCAGTACCAAAAAACCTGAATAGTTAATCTGAATCAGGTGCTACTGTGTGTGAATTAATTTAAAGTTAAGGTTTTTCTCCTTTCATTAGACAGCTTGTCCTAGTAGTAGAAGTGTGAAGTTCAGTTCTTCTCCAGCTTGACAGGATTTGACCCTACAAATGATGCAGCTCAGAGTCCTAACCATCAGCCTATGAGGGCGACTAAGTGAGATGATCCCTTTCTCCTCCTGAAACAGAAGCAGGGACATGCTGCCCTGAATACAAAGACACTAGGCAGGAAGGAGCCACAATATATCCTAAATTTCTAAAGTACTCAGCTGTGAGGGGGGCTTCAGGTCTCAGTTGCTTGGGTTTTCCTTGAGTTTTGATTCTATTTATCCAGTGATTTCCCACTCTGAATGTTTAAGCAGTCCCAGAGGTGTGCATTTCAGTCTGAGGGTGTGTTCAAGGTGATGCAAGATAATGGTGGTTGTGTTGCATTGGTTCATGTTGGACTTGTATATCTTGTACAATATATATAGTACATGTGCAAGTACCTGAGGAGCCTTATTTACAATGTACCCTGGTTTTTTATCTGCTTGTTACAAGGAATTTATATCTTAGTGGTGTTTTGGATGATGTGAAATCTTGAAACAACACTTCTGTCTGTTTTTAATTCATGATTAGTCAAAAGTAGATTCTCAGTCAAGGGAGACAGAGTCAGGTTTCTTAGCGAAATACTTGGGATATTGTTTTCTTAATCTTAACTGTTTGGGGCTCCCTTATTATTTCAAATGCTGGGGCACCTAAAGATGAATATAATGCCTACAATTAGTGTAATTAGGCAAAATAAATAGTAAATTGTTAATTTGATGCTGAAAATTGGAACTGCAATGGATAGCAGCTGACAAGCTTTTAAAGTAGCAGAAGTAAGGAACAGCAGATGGGTTATTTGAGGAGTGCAAACATGTTATTTTAATGTTAAGTACACTCAAAAAGGAAAGACATATGGTAACAGGTTTGAAGACAACTGAAGACTTAGTTCACAGTTTAAACATTTACATTTCTTGAAGTGTGATTGAAATTTTTTTTTTCTTCCAAGAATATTTCACAGAAGCATCAGGCCAATATGTCATTCTTCTGAAAACTATTAAATCTTTTCCTTCCTGACTCTCAAGGGCTCTTTTGAGCTACATTAGATTTCCCAGAATCACAGGGCCTTTTAACATCCCTCTCAGTTCAGTGAGTAACAAACTTGTTTCCTTCTTGGAGATGTCCAGGTGGGCATAAAAAAAGAACTGGTTGGTACAGGCAGTGTAGGATGATACATATACAGTGGTGTTTTATGGGACAGGAAGATATTTATCAACTACAGGAAACAGGCTACCCTTTCCCAAGGTCAGTTGTAGCTGCCCTGCAGTATGCGGAGCTGGTAAAACTTGAGCTTTTGTGGTTTTTTTTCCTTGATAAATAGAGCACTGGAAATTACTTGAGGAAAGGATGGTAATATAAGATTAGACAAGAAGTAGTGATGTGCTATGCTTGCCAAAATCATGTTTTTCAGGTTTGTGTATGCATTCTTGTCAACATTTGACAACATGCATTTTCAAATCCTTTCCATTTTGATTCTGTTTATATTGGGAGTTAAATGAATTAGTTCTCAGGAATGATTTTTCTGTAAGTCATGAAAGACAGTATCTTTTGCTTGTGTTTTTTCTTTTTATTCTGTGCTCTTCTACCTCACTCCCCTATCCCCCTACCCCTTTGGTTGTTGTTATATGCTTTTACTGAATGGTCCATTAAAAAAGACATTGTTGATAGGTAGATATTACTTTATATAACAAATTGGTCATTTGCCTCGGGGTCTTATCCCTGAATTATGTTTGCTAGGCTGTAGATTCTTTGAAATTTGATTGAAAGAGTCCCAGTTTGGGTCATGAGCTGGCTGCTGCAGGGAATTCAAGGCAGGCAAACAAAAAGTTTTCAAGTATAACTAATTTGTTCTGGCTTTAGTCAGAAACTATCTTCATTATAGTTTAGAGATTTACATTTTCTTAAGGACATTGAGTTCATAATATGGAATACAGTATACACACACTGCACCAAAAATCACAGGTCTGACTGCTTTGGGAACAAATACCTGGGGAACAGTAGGGTGTGAGGAAGGCCATCTAATGGACACCAAATATACCTATTCATTATTTTCACAAAACTGTGTTCTCTTGGGGCTTAGGGGCTGGTTTTGTTGCTTGTTTTGCTTTTTTGAGAGTCATGCTTCAAATAGCAATCTGAACAGTCTATTTTTACTTCGTCCCTGTTTCTGCGTGTATATGGGCTTCCCAGTACTTGGGATCTGTGTGGCTGGAGTTGGAGAAGGTTTGATGATTGATTGAGAAACAGTTTAGGACACTTATTTTTTTATTAAGTTAAATGCTTTCCTGGAGTTTTTACAATAACTAGATTTGTTTGTTTGACCTCCTCTTGCCAGTGTTGGGCATTTAGTGATTTCAAGGTACTTATAAATGATGATTTTTCATGTTTTATAATTAACTCTTTATATTTATGTCTTTCCTGATGATAGAACTCTCCTTGAATACTGAAAATGGAGTAGACTGTGCAGTGGTACACTTTGCAATTGCAGCAGACACCTCTATAAGTTTCTTTCTGTACTTTGATTGTCGTGGTTGCATCTAAGTTCACTGAATGTGTAAATACATCCTTTACAAAACTCTGTCTTTCATAGTCTGTCTAGTTTCATATTGTCATTCTCCCTGTAGGTTAAATTTTTCAATTGTGTCATTTTGTGTTTCGGTTATGAGTCAGGTATTTGGGAGTTGAATAGTGTGAAGCTGTAAGCTTTCTACAGCATATGTTAAAGGGACAGCTGTCAAAACTGGATGCTTGAATTTATAGTTTGCAGCCAGGAGGATCAATTCTTAACCCCCCCCCGACTGTCTATATATTAGAAGTTCCTAAATTTACTTTACTTTTTATATTAATATAGGTTTAGCTAAAGCATAACTTCCAGAGGACTTCCAATCTTGATAAGAACACATCTAAACCTGGAGAAACCATTGCAGCATGCGGTAGCTCGTTTCAGTGTTGGAGTTGCACTCTTCATTAAGACTGCATTTGTGGTTTTAATTTGAATTGATCCCTTATTGGTTTCTTTCCAGCCGTTGGTTTTTATATCATAATTTGCTAAGCCCTCTGCAGTCCTGGTGACTTCATTCTCTTGATGGTAGTTTCTGTAATGAGACCACCTCCCAACGTCCTTTCTGATAAGAATGTCACCCTGCTTGCTGGCAGTAAAGGGCACATTCTCCACCCTTCCAGTTATTCCTTGCATTGTAGCCAGTTTTATCACATGTGAACGAGAACTGCACAAAATATTTCAATATCATTCATTACTTCATTATACAAGAAGCACCTGCATCGTGTCTCTTCAAAAGGGTTGTGTTAGTTATTTTGAGCATAATTGCTTCACTGGGGACTTTTATTCAACTTCCTGTTTGCTGGCATTCTTATTTGCTTCTTGGTTAGTTAGTTTTATGATGTGTTTCCACATATAGATTGCAAAGGCTGTATTTGTTCCAATAGCTATATATTTCATTTTTAAAAAGAAATTTGGCCTGACAGCTGTTAAGCTGTGCTGCTGAACAGTTTCTTGAGGAAGTTTCCTACTGTGTTTTATAAAGATCTTTTCATTAGGAGGGTGTATTTCATGGAAATTAGAGTCCTGTTGGATTCAATTGAAATTCTCAAGTGAGGGATTTTAAGGCAGTCAACCCTACCTTCTCTTTCTAAAAGAAGCTACCAACTTCCAGACAGTAAACTGTTGTCAAAATCTGGATTGTGAATGAGATAAACACTGGGAACTTCAGGATTTTCTTCGAATTTTAACCTTTTTCTTCTAAACCATTTATTTATGAGTAATTACAAGATTTTTAGAAGGGCACTTGCTCACAGCGTGTACTGACACAGAAAACTGAGAGTGCCAAGGTTTGGCTTCCCTCCTACTTCCTCATTTCTTATGTTTCCTGTCAGTCATGAGAAGTTTTCCCTATGTATGTAATTGTTGAGTGCAAGGAGTGAATTGCTAACACTTTATCTAGGAAGGGTCAATAGATTTAGATTCTTGCAAATAATCAATTTGGATTAATAATTATTCCACCTGAGTTTTGTGCATTCTGTGTACGGCTTTCCCACTTCAATTATTCTGTGGGGTCTCATAGTTAACCTGATTTAATTTGCACAAGCAGTTGACACTATGACAGTTTGTTACAGAAATGAGATCAAACAGTATGAAGTATGCATGTGAATGTAAGTTCTACATCACCATATTTATTTTTTCCTTTAAATTCAGATCATGTGAAAAGAAGTCTACATTGTCTGTTAAAGAAGAGTTTATTTTCAGAGTTCAGTATCTTTAGCATTACATTCTGCATAATCCTTTTTGTGATTTCTTTTAGTGCAGAATTTTTGTCAAACTATTTAGTCTAAGATTTTACAAGTCATATGATTAGACTTGGTGAGGGTTTTTTGGGGGGAGGAGTTGTTTGTTTGATAGTTTTTGTGGGGGTTGGTTTTGTTTGCTTTTTAATATAGTGCTTGGTTTTAAAACCAGAACAACTTCTTTTGAATTCTCCTAGCATTCTAGGATTTAAAGTTGTGAGATATATCAAATAAGCACTTAAATGTGAAAAATGAAATATTGTATAACTCCACACAGAACTGGTATTTTTCACCTTTATTTTACGGTCTCATAAGTAACAGGCTATATATCAGAATTGATTATATATAAAGTTTATTATTCTAGTTAAGCTATTGTAGAAATTGATGTGGTTTTCTGGAAGCTCAAGCTGTTTGTTTGATACTTTGTGTGGCTTGTTTGTTGGTTGTACCCATATTTATGGGACTCCCAATATATTAATTATTTCCTAACATTTTTAATAATTGATTGTCATGTAAAAAATACTGTTAGCTGAAGTTACTCTTAGCCAACTCTTAAATTATTCAAAAAGGTTCTCTTAAAACTTAGTAAGTTTATTCCAAGTAGGTTAAACATAAACCAAAGTAGATGCATTTTTAATCCTGCATTCTAAGCAAGCAGGTTTGATGCATCCTTTTATTTTCCTAGGGTGGTTCTTAGGTTTCTCAGCAAGGCTTTTGGTACTTCACACTATAATTTTCAATGCACATACTTTCAAGTGTTATGTACGGCTCTTCCTTATGTTCTTCAAGTCCTGAACAATGTAAATAATTTATATAATAACAGAATAATGATGAAGTTTGTTTCCATCCAACACTAACTGAAAATAGAGCAGTTTGATCAGGATATGGGGATATGGACCCTTCAGAAGAAGTCTAGTGGAACTCTAAGTTTCCTGTAGGATGTTGCTTAGTCTGAGACACCTTAGGGAGATTCCTGATTACTGCTGCATTGAGTGACAGTGCTGTAGCAGGCAGGTCTGGGGGAAGAATCATAGATAGTGTGTCATGTTGCTAGATTTGAAGAAAGGATCACAGAATGTAAGGCAGGTCTCATCCATGCAGGAGTGTATGAAATACAGATATCCAGCTATGGCTGATCCAAGCCATTGTGCTCTTACAGTGCACAGCAACTTGTGGAAATTGCTAACTTGATCCCAAAAGCAAAACAGCTGGTTTTAAAATGATGCTTGAGGTGAGCAATACCTGTTCACTGAAAGAACTAAGAGTTCTCAATATTAGTAGTGTTACTTGTCACATAGAAGAGCTCGGTCTTCCAAACTTCGAATTTTTGCTTCATTCAACAGATTAGAAATACCTTCAATAGCTTAAGCCAGTATTGGACAGATTAACTGCTCTTGATCTCCTGACATAAGAGAGTTGCTATGGAAGGGAATTGGTGGTTGAAGTGTCTTCAAAAAGGGAAATGGACTGTCTCAGGATTAGGGCAACAATTGTATTTCGGAGATTCATAAGTTCTTTGCTGCAAATTACACTGGTTGGCTGGTAGAGAAGGCTTCAGATCATGGATCAATAGATTACTGATTAGGAAATAAAGCAGTAGCAAGAACCTTGGATGGCATAAGGCCCCATTATTATAGTTGTCCTATCTGTAATACTTTTAATGGATTTATCAGTTGTATTTTAAGAAGTTAGGTTATTTGCACCACCTCTTCTGTGATCTATCCAAAACAAGCTGTGAGGAAGCAGTCTTTTCTACAACTTAATTATAAATTAAAAGACCTAATTCCCACCTTCAGTGTTTTAATAATTCTGAATGGCCTTTAGATATACTTGTTTTTGTGAAAACAATTTCCTCTAGATAAATTGTTCTTTTCCCTTCCTGCTGCTTGTCTCATCTGTATTTACAGAAAGAATTTGTACCTCTTCTTGGCTTTTTTTTTCCTGCTAGACTGACTAAATGAAGTATTTTTTGTACTCTGTAGTTTCCAGTCAATGGATCACCCCCACAGCCTTTCTCTGCAGCTGCTCCAATTTGAAATTCCTCAAGTGTGGGTTTTTAGTGGTTACAATGAGAATTCCATATAACATTCCAGGTGTGGTCTCACTGGGATATTGTACAATGGCACTGGGTCTTTCTCCTTCTGTTCCAGTGAATAGTCCCTGAATTGCATCTGGGCTCTTCACAGCTGTCTTACCTTGATGAGCCCAACTACTAGGCAGCTCTGGTTTGGAGTAATGGTTACACAGGTTGTTTGGTACAATCTCTTTATTAAACTTGAACAATAACCCCTTTATTCATTAATGGTGTTACCTAATGCTCCTTCCCTCCTGACAAAAACATTGGCAATATAGATGCTGTTCTGCAGTCATTCCAGAAGTGATATTTTCTCTAAAGTTTTTACTTTAGAAAGGACAATCTATGTGTCACTGTTTCCATAATTCTGAGAAATTGATTATTTTTGGCTTCATTAACTTATTCATTCTTAAAGTGTTCTTATTCTCCATTTGTCATAGTTTTCATATCTCAGACAACGCAGGTAAATATTATGGTGAAGGCTGGGGGTTCATTCCTGAGTATTCTTAATTTTCATCCCTGTTTAGTAAAAACATTTTCTTTTTTTTCCTACTTTGGTACAAAAAAGTCTTAAAGTCCCTATATTTTTTGTGTATAATAATCTGTTCAGGTGTAGTTTAGCTTTGCTTTTTACTAATGTACATAAGATGCAGCTTTTTGTCTTGCTCTTTTGTCCCCTGCCTGTCCCCTGCTGTTCTTGATAGGATCTCTGCACACTTCTGATGTCTTATTTGCACAGTCTTATTGATGATTGGCTTGTCACACATGGAGTTTTACCCATTCAACTTGAGATGCAGATCCTTAGATGTTTGAGCATCTTCGTGTTAAACACCAGGCTTCTGCTGCATCTTGGATGTCTGTGCTAACCTTCACTATCAAATTATTTGCCACTGGAATTCAAAGACCTCGTTATAAACCTGTTTGGAATTTTTCATTCTTTATTTAAATAAAAATCCACTGATATATGGATTAGGTTATGAGCAGCTGTTTTATAATGTCCTCATTAGTTAGTGAGAACAGTCTTCAAGTAATGGAGTAATTTGCTGTTTCAGTAGCTATTTCATAAATTTATCAGCTATTAGCTCCAAGAATAACTAAGTCTTTCCACTTAAAAGTTTGATTTGTTCTCCATTTCATGTCTGGGTAATTAGTCTCCTAAAATGATACGATTCACTTTATTTTTAGCAATGTTAAAGATCTGCATCCATAGAAAACACTGATGTTGGAACAAATACCTTATTAGTCTGTCTTTGAAAGAACCTGTTTTACCTACTTCCCTTCCCCAAAGGATTTGACCCAAACAAATTTCTGTTCTTATCTGTTATATTTATTCCACATCTCTGACACACATTGTCCTATTCTTCATTTCTTTTTTGAATATTGTCTTTTCCTCAGTACCTGTATTCTTAGTAGAGTGCTGTTCCACCATGTCAAGGTTACTCTAGCACCATGTGCCAGTAATTTAAACTTCTGACTCTCAAACAGACACAAACAGATAATTAATGATGCTCATAAAATGTACAGCTTAATTTTCATCATCCTATCACTTCATAGTTTTTATCTATTCATCATTTTAGTAGTGTATCAAAACTTCTTGTAAGGTTTAAAATTCTCTGTATCTGTAATGCAGGGTGTATTCCAGAAGAACTATTTTCACAGATGCTTGAAGCTGACCTTTCAGAAAATCTTTTTTCAGATAACCTACCTCTTGGTTTCTAAAACCTTACTTGTCCCTGAGCTGCTTATAACTCCAGCCATGTTTCAAGGGAACTTGAAAAAATTAAGTTAATTTGGGAGACCTGTTTGTCACATGGTGTTCCTCCTTTCTGTTGCCTCCTTCCTCTTCCATTCCTTCCCCCATTTGTCAAGTATGTGTAGTTAGCAGGTTTTCATTTTATTATTAACATTCCATTTCAGTTTTCTGAGGTGTCTTAGTTCTTTTAAGATTATAGTCCAAATATTTCTTGGATCCAGGGAAGTTGCTTATGTGGCTTTTAAATGCAACCTTTTCTACTCAAAAGATTATTTTTGCTTTAGTGTGGATAATCCCACACCAGTGTACTTTATTTATTAAATGCAATTTCCTAGCCTTTCTTTATTAGAATTGTGAATCTTTTTCCATCATACTTTGTTTGTTGTTTGTATTTTGGAAAATGTGTGAATGTCCAGTCCTGTTGACTTGCCATGATGCACAAAGAAACAGGAATGATGTTGCAACGTGTACTAGGTACGTCCAAAAGCAACAAACTGATGTGTTGCTTTCATTCTCACAAGGATATTTGTCTTCTGCTGTCTTGACGTTGAATCCTACACTAGTAGCCCAGGTTCCAACATTTTTGTTACATAGACTCCTGTTATTTTGTACATGTGTTTTTAAGTAATTAATAACCAAATCCCCTCCCTTTCTATCCTCTGCTCCGTTTTTCCTTTTAAATCTTTCTTGCTGAATCTTAGCATTTTATTGGCCCTGTCCCTTCCCTCTGCTACAAAATTCTTGAAACTCTTAACTGCTTGAATATTGTTAATGAAAATTCAGTCTATCTGTAAACTGTACACAATAAGGTATATATTATGATTATTAACTCTAGAATAACTTGCAAATTCAGTGCTTCTGAATTATGTTCCATAACTTTTGTAAAATGCTTTATGATTACAAATTTTAAGAAATTGAACTTCTATAAGCTCTTCAAACTGGCAAATGTACTATCTTACATACAGAGAAGCAGGAAAGGGATTGTATGAGACAGATTCCTGTGATTTTGGTTTCAGGTTTTGATGCCTAGGTCTTGCTGTTTGGGTGAGACGTGTGTGCATGTGTTAAGGGTAGAATAGATGAAGGGAGTGTGAAGGAAGGAGGATGTTATTTGTCATTTTTCCTTCTCTCTTCAATAAAATGATGGACAGAGCTGGACATGTTTTTCTTTCAGTGATACAGGCACTGTTAAATGAATATCTAGAGAGGACATCTCTGCCAAATGAAATACAACTTTAAATTATCCATATCCCTGTATGCTGAAATCCAATTTACTGATAGGAAGAAAGCTAAACAAGTGTAACTGATTACTCTTCTCTTCATTCTTACAAGATACCAAGTGAGACTCCATATGACCTTATGTACCTGGCAGGTGCTCATTTTCTTAAACTAACGCAGCGACCTGCCTTTTGTTTCTTCCTCAGTCCCACAACACACACGTTGCACACTTAAGGTTGTGTGATTCATTTTTGGATTTCCGTGCTGAGTAGTTTCTGCCAAGGAGATGTTCAGTGCAATGCTAAAGATTTAACTACTGTAACTCGATGTAATTTCTTATTCTTGAGAAAACTCGCAGCACTTTTCAGTTACTATTAGCAGCCTCCAAGTTTGTATTTGGGATAAGAAACTTCTGAGCTTTCACACATACCCACCCGCTACACCCTTCTCAGTCTTCCCACGCAAACCATATGAGCAATCATATAAATTTTTCACTTAGTATGATTAAGGTTGCAGTGGAATGAAACACCAAAGTACACCTGGGTTTTAAAACAGAAAGTAGGCTAACAGTTTTATATGCATGCTCTCCTCCTGCTTTGTGCTCTTTAATCTGGGATTTTATAAAAATTGCTTTTAAATTAGGATTTTTCTAGTGTACTATCTGTTCCTGGATGCTGTGACTCCTATAAATGTGCCTACCAATGGACTAGCTCCTTTATTGTCACATTGCATTTATTTTTTTTAAATAACTAGGAAGGTGTCTAGGTTAATCTTTGTGGAAAACCTACAACTTGATCCATCCTGTGGAATCCTATGGTACTGCTAATTTCAATAAGCGACGTTGTCTTGTAACTTTTTTTTTTATTAAAAAAATCCTGTCAACTATTGTTTCTGTCCAGTTGAAAAGGCATCTTGTAAAAAGCACTGTTACTCTGATGGCATTAGATATTTATTATAATTACTTCATTAAACTATTACTTAAATTATTACTGTACGTGAAGTTATGTTTTCTCCAGTTTGGTGTGATGCTGACTGTCTAAAAATGTTTTTCTTGAATTGTAATGTCTTTTAATTTCCTTTTCCTTTTCACTAGATTACTGTTTACAAAAGTCAAATTGGAGTCCCTGTGTAGAGGCCCAGATGAAGCACTCCTTACCTGTAAACACATGCTCCAGATTTGGAAATCCTGCTACAATCTAACTAACCCAAGGTAAGATGCTGTAGGGTGCTGGGCTGCTCACTACCTTGCTCAGTAGCTTTTCAGGGCAATATTAGGTCAGCAGTCCTGCATTTACCTGTTTTGCTATTTCATATGAACAAACGAATCCCTGGGGATCTGGAGACTGACATGCAAAGACACCATTTGATGGTCGTGTGGAACTACCTGAGGTTCCATGAAGTAAGGTATGCCAAAGCTACTAAATTCTGCAGTGATAAAGGCTGGTTACACAGACTGGGTAACTCAGCCATTCTCAATGTACTGGTATGGTCTTGTTTTGTTTCCTGATCAGAGTTTTAGTCTTTTATATTGGCTAGTGGAGAGATCGCTGTAGTAGGAATTTAGTTCAAGGACTTTCACTAAATAATAAGAAAGAGGACAAAACATTAATTAAAGCCATAGAAGCATCAAGGATCACATGGATAGATATGATGTGCTTGCACAGTGAGCATGGCTGTTTTTTTAAAGGGAGGTCTTGTTTATGAACCTATTTAGGTTCTTCAAGGGCATTAACGACTACATAGATAAGTTCTTATAGTCCTGTTTGGGTTTCCAGAATGCTTTTGTAGAGGCCCTTTGCCATATATATTTAGATAAGCTGTGAAACAAATGGGAAGGCTACTTAGCAGGAATCCATGCTGGTACTATGCAACATGTTTATCAAATACCTGGAGAAGGAGACAAGCAGAATTTCCTGCTATCTGGTTGTTTGAAGGGTTGACAGCTTCTGGAGAAGAGATGCTGCAGCAGAAGGGCTTTGTACCAGGTGACATCAGATTCCTGTGTAGCAATACGATGGACATTCAGTTTTTGCTGTGCTTTGATTCCACTCATGTGAACACATGCATCTCTTTATTGAGAGGTCATTAGTTGACCTGATGGCAGAAGAGGGAAAACTGCTTCTCTCCTTAGGGAGCTAGTGAGCATTCAGAGCAGCAAAGTTCGGAGGGTGTGGCAGGAAAAGGCTGGGAAGGCACCTGAGTCAGTCACAGCGTATTGAGAGACCCTGACACTGCCTTGTGGAGCAGGGAGCATCACTCAGGTTACAGAAAGCAACTATGTCAGCAGCCAGGAAGGTTTCAGCTGAATCTTTTCAATTCAAAGTCACTGAATGAGGAGTAGGGGCCAGGGAGAAAATTTCTCTTCTAACCTAGTGGGTGGTGCTTTATTTTAGTTAGCTGGTTGTGTGTGTGGGCCGGCAGGGTTAAGAGTTTAGTATCAGCATGCTGTACTTTGCAGAATAGCTACAGTTTCTGTGCAAGCCTAATTTCAGACCAGCTTTGCATGTACTCCAACACAACTTTTCACCTTCCACCTCTGCTGTTATATCCTTTACACAGATCAGGGCTCTAATCATAGCTTGTCATTACTGCGTTGTTGTTCTTGTGCTTAGAGCTACTGTGCCATGTTAAGTACACGTTAAGTAATGCCTCCTTCAGACATCAGCAGTGACTGTGAAAACTTACTCCTGACTGTGTCAGCTTCAAACAGCAGTGGTTGATAACTCTCCTTGGCACCATTCTCCTTCAAGAACATCTAAGTGGAAAAATTAGTGAGGACTACTTTGCATCTGATTTTTTTTTAATATTGATTTTTTTTATCTTGACATCCAAGTAGTTTCTTGAAGCTATGGTAGTGCATTAAGATCAAAGTCAGAATGGAATGAACAGGAACTGTGGATAAGTGTCATGATGGAAGCAGACAGGTCTCCCAAATCACACATTCAGAGTTACATCCCGCAGTGAATAAGGATACCAAGTTGTAGTCTTTCTTTGGCTGGTCTGTATGAAATGTAAGGACTAGGTGCCTTTATACGGTATCATGGTAATCCAGATCCATCCAACTGTTATCCAGGGATAAGAGTTATCACTGAGACCTGAAATGTGACTGGGAAGTTCTATTCACCCAGCTGCACTCCTCATGTACTGAAGAATGATGATGCAGGATTTTTGTGAAAACCTTAATTTTCCAACCTTTGTAGTTTTAACACACACTTCATTTTGTTGCAAAGCACCATTTGAAAATTATGTCTCCCACTGGAAATAATTGAAGCCTTTTTAAAAAAAGTTCTTTGACACAGCAATAAAAGGTCTTTTAATAATTTTAAACCAATTTATAATGCTGTTTTTCAAAGATTTAAATATCTTTTATGCTTATTTGAAATATCTTTTTCTATTCTGATTTAGACTGAAAACTAATTTGGTGTATCATTTTCCCAATGAGATAAAAATTTACTTTTGTGATAAGCTGTGGTTTACATTAAATATTTCTTCTGCAGTTAATCAGATTTTGTGGGAACTTGGGTTCAGTGTCCTCAATAATATTTTAATAATAAAAATAAATCACAAATACCTAGATATACCTTAAAAAGGGCCAAATGCAATACTGTGCATTACCTTTGTTCAGTCAAGATAGAACTTTCGTCTTTAATTGACATACAAACCTTTTTCTCATGAGATGGTTAATATGAATTTTAAAATTATTTTGTGGTACAAGGCTTGCAAGATTTAAATGTTTGCCTTTAGCCTACTGCTTAAAATGTATTAGAAAATAGTTGAATTCTTTCGCACTTCATGGTTTGTGTTTGAAAAAGGAACAAACCACAGTGCCAGTGCTGTGCTTAGAAGATATTGACTGTAGGTCTGTCTCTACTTGTCAGCAACATTTGGCATGTGGTTGCATGTGGATTGAGGAAGTAATTACCACAGAAAATTTACACCAAGTCATGCAACAACTATAGCTGATAGTGCATGTCCCAGAAAGTTCCCTTCTGTTTCCTGTGGATTTCTATAATGATGTCATTTTGTAAGGAAATAATGCAATAATGATGGGGTACTGCAAAATTTTAATTCTACCATTTTAGTAACAGCTCTACAAAGAGAGGATGTTATTTCACTGACTTTTGCAACTATTAAGAACTGTTGGGAAAATTCTTGCCCTTCTCTCAATTCAAATTCAGAAGGAAGCAGTTGTAAAATTAAGGCACATGGAGAGATGTGCTGAATTCCAGTCTTGCAGTTTAGATTAAAGTTTCTCAGGCTTTACTTTAAACTAGGAATTTCATACAGTTTTTTCTCTTCAGGGAGAATCAGACAAAAGTTTGCACTCTACTAAGCTGGGCTAGCAGTTCAACTGCTTTAAAACTTAATTACTTTTAAGTTTGTGGGGTGGTTTGGTTTTTTAATGAGGTTTTAAAGAAAATATTTATTGATGATGAATAGTACCAGACTTAACAGTCCTAAAAATGAAATTACTGTATTAACCATAGAATGATAAAGAAGGAATGCCCATATGTGCTTCCTTACACTTTGCTGACAATGTGTCTCAATGCTTGCCTCATCTTAAGGAGAAAAAACACTTAGTTCTTCAGTCCCTGTTCTTCTGCTGAATGTTTAATAGTAGTTCTAGGAGCAATTAGTTTTCCAGCAAGCATACCAACAAGAAGCCTGAGGGGCAGATACTGAGTTACAGTTCAAGTGGAAGTTAAGGGCATTTGTCCACAGGTGCAATCAGTAAAAATCACTGCTATTGCTTAGGCTCCTGAGATGTTAGAAGTGTTCAAAATGTTTCTTCTATGCTGTTAGAATCAAGTTCAACATTAGGCAGTTAATATGAATATATGCATATATTAAAAAAAAACAACCCCAAAACACCAAACCAAAACAGCCCTTTATAACATCTTTACCTAAAATTAGATGTCCTGGCTTTAGTGTTTCTATTCAGCCTGGGGAAAGTGTGGATTTTCAAACTTACACCTGCCTTCTTGGCTTTCTGTGGTAGCTGTACCCCATATCATATAAATATTTAAGGTACAATAGATTCTTTCTGTAGACGTGTTAGTTACGAATCAAATTAAAAGCCAGTATTCCCTTTGTGATTGTATTAATTATGAAAACAGAATTGCTGAAGTAAGTAAGGATTTAATTTTGCTCAGCTTAATTCTGTTTTAATGCAACCAGCTTAATGCACTGTGAGTGGTTAGTGGTGCTTGGTACTAAATTTGGTCATAGCAGTAACTTTTATAGCAAGAACCGTTGTGGGAGTAGGGCAGCATGCAACTTGTATATCAGTATATAATTTTTTATTTTAATAGCTTACAATTTCTGTACTTCATTACAGTGATTCTGGACGTGGGAGCAGCTTGTTAGACAGAACTATTGCTGATAGACGACAGCTTAATACAATTACATTGCCAGATTTCAGTGATCCTGAAACAGGTAAGAACTGCATATGAACAATAAAATAGGTAAATGATCTGGCCATAGCTAGATTTTGCATTAATTTTGGTTTTTTTTTGATTTTGCAAAATGAAGTTATATTTTCATTATTGTCATATAAGTGGAAATAGACATTGTATAATATAAGGTTTTTTTCTTTTTTATTTGTGAAATACTTGCTGACCATGTTCTCTGTAAATTAAAATATCTATGGTATGGATCTTGCTGAGCTTAGTAGTATTTCCTTATGCAAGGGCTAAAAATTAGTATGCTGAACTAGCCTACTTGCCAAAGTCCTGTGCTTTTTGGTCCATTCGGTATTTGCACCTTTTTATTTAAAAGGTAAATTAAAAAAAATTCAGAGAACTTTTAATGTCAAAAAAATAGAATATGTTGTTAATTAATTAAAATCTAAAATATATGTTAAAATATAATTACATGGATGGGTAGGCTTAGTGTGGACATACTTTGACATTATAAGCAAAATTTATTTATTGCAAATTATACATACTATGATATTTTTATATACATTAAAAAATTGTGGTGCACAGGTGTGCTACATAAAAGCCAAGATTGTTACATGTGAGTAAATACTGACAATATATAATTTGCCTGTATTACTATATTCAGTTACCACAATGCAAACTAATATACTTTTAAAGTTATGCGATCAAAAAGCATGTGAGCCATGCATTCTGCAAGGTTGCAGAAGGAATTATCATGATGCTGCTAATTCCAAAAACTTTTTCTGTATCTTACTTGTGTTCTAAATATTGAGTTTTCTTTTTTTTCTGTGTTTTAAAACCATGGAATGCTTTTCCTGGCACCTTTCAGGGGTGTATTTCTGCTCAATCACTCTTTGACACAAACAGCTTATGGGAAAATTTGCCAGCCTATGAATTTGAGTACACTTGACCCATAAATTAAGACACATTGAAATGTGTAATGTATGTTTTTGCTTAGTATCAGAATAGCACAGTGGAGAAAAATCCAATTTAGCTATTTAACTTCTGAAAGTTAAAATTGGATTGAATATTCACTCAGTTTTGAATTTCAAGTAGTGTTCTGTGCTTGCTATAGTGTGCAAGCAGTTTTGATTGCAAAGATCAGGTCCCTTGATTTCAAAGAATAGCAATATGTTAATGCATAATTAACGTGGAGTCTTCTGTCTTCTTGTATTAGTATCATTAAAATGGATAAGATAACATTATATCATTCTATGGTGATCATTCTATATTCTAGTCTAGCAGATTGTTTCATTTTTAAGAACATAACTAGATTTTATAGGTTTCATATACATATATAGATGGACATACCTATAGATCAAATTTTATGCCTTCCAAAAAGTGCTTGTTGGGGATGGGTGTTGTGAAAGGTTTTTTGTGGTTGGTGGTGGTTTTTTGTTTGTTTCTTTTCCAGAGGGGACATACAGCTCTTGATTTATACCTTCAGGGTGTCCTGTTTTATATCTGCCACACTTGAGAGCACAGTGAATTGGTGCACTTTAAAGGCTGCATATTCCTCAATGCTTTTAAGTGAAGATGAACCCTCAATCAAAACAGTGAGCTTTTCAAGAACCTTGCCCCAGATTCAAATCCTGCAGCCAATATCCTGATTAAAATAGGATCTCTGCATACATTCTGATTTTTCTAGAGGTCCAAATTGTATTTTTTTTTGAATCTCAGCTGTGTTGTTAGAACTTAACTATTGTCAAGGAGAACAAGATGGAAAATTAAAAATATGGGATCCCTTTTTGATTATTTATCTTATAAAAGGTAATTGTGGACGATTGGTGGGTGGATGTCCCTTTTGTTTTCTTTTTTTAATTGGGAGTTGGAGTTGATTTTGTTTGTTGGTTGGGTTTTGTTAATTGTTAATTCTAGCAGAAGAAACCTTGTTGCAATACCAGTACTTAGTTACTGGCAAGGACTAGAACTTCGTTATCTACTGTATCTATGTAATTATATATATATAAAAAAGCTCCACATCCAGTATTTGTCCAGAATTCTTCATCAGAATATTATATAAACATTATAATATTATAATATTATATAAACATTTTGCAGGAATTAAAAGATTATGGTACTATGAAAGCAGTCAAGCTTGCCACAGTATTTTGAGAAAGCTTAAGCAGACTGTCAATAAAATATTATTCACAATAGGTAGATGACAGAAACAATAGATGGTCCAGATTTTAGACCTTTATAGGGCTGAAAGAGCTCATCTGCAAAATCTGTGGATCCACAGAGTTTAGAAATGCAGAAGGAATTTGGCAAACAAGTAAACAAATGTTGAAGTGCAAGAAAGTTCTGGCTGAAAATCCTTTTAGGATGGAAATGTTTGCTCCCCTCCTTCTTAAATTACCTTGTGTAATGCTACATTGTGAATACATTTATATGTATGGATGGATACATGTGAGCATTTGGAAATTTTCCCCTTCATAGCTTTGCTTGCCGTCTATGATGATGATGATCCCCTTTGCCTATCTAGTCTGAGTTCAGTCATCTCAGTACCAAGAAATGAGAGCTAAAATTCAGATTTGAAGTTTATGTAAAATCTTTCCAAAAAACCCTAGCTGCAATGGGTGTAAATTCTTCTTCTTCTTAGATGTATCAATTAAGCAGAAGTTGACTTTTAATAAAAAAAAGTATTAGAAACCTGCTTATATGGAGTTCTTACCAATCCTATAATGATTAAGTGTTTCGAGTTTAAATTTGTGTATCTTTGAAGTATCAAAAGAGTGTACTGTGGATTTCTTACGAGGCTAGACTGTTGATTCTAATGTCCTGATTAGAATTAACTATGTCAAATTTACTTTAAGTTTGTTTCAGTTGGCTTGCCATGAGTGGCATGCACTCATATTTGTATGTATTGATGAAGGAAATAAATGTAGAGGGGGAAAAAAAAGGGCTTTGATGAATCAATCAGTCTCACAGGGAGACAGACACATTTCATATCCAAAGACAGATAAAAATATGCAAATCTCTACAGACTCATGGGCTACTTGGTTAAGATAAATTGCGATCAATCTTTTAAAAAACTTTCTGTTCAGTTTAGTTGCCGTCCACTGACTTTATCATAGGAAGAAACAATATAACCTCAGTTTTAGATTTTGGCCTTTATTTCCCCTTAAATATATTTTTTAAATTTATGCATTGGATCATAGGGGGAGAAAATCTTTAATTTGCTTTTTAAACCAAATTTAGTATGAAAGGAGAGCACGTATAAATAAAGGGGTATTTTTTTGTTGTTGTGGCTTTCAGAAGTGACATTTATTTTATGTAGAAGCCATTTTGATCTTACTGAATAGTGAAACAAATGCTTTGCGTTTTTGGCACCCATGAGTCCGTTAAACCCTGTTGGATCTTTTTTCTTTCCTGTCCCCCCCCACACTCCCTTACCATTCTCTTTGTTTCACTTTTTAGCCTCTGATACTTCCTCATCTTCTCTCTCAAGAACAGAGTCTCCTCTCCAACTGTTTGTATCTTCTCATCTTCCTCATCCTAAACCAGATACCTTTGTCTGGCCCCATGCAGCCTCTCCATACTGTGACCAAGTTCCTGAGCCCTGTTCACCTACTCGCTGTAAATCGGCTTTCTATTCCTGATGAGCGTGTTTGTGCTGTATTTTTCTGATAATCTTCATAGCTGATAAACCGTGTTTAAATAGATTATGTTTCAATAGTGTCAGTGAAATCTGGCCTTTCAGCTGCTTTTCATTAAATACTGCATGGGTTTTAAGAGTTTCATCAGAGAAGACTGTTTTATTGATCCCAAAAAGTGTAAAGTTACAGACACATTTAATATTCTGTTCTTCTGAGTGTTACAGAAAATTATAGGTGTTCAGTAAAAGAGATTATTGGTCAAGGCTGCTTTGTAGCATTTACTGATGTAAATTATTTCCAGTGCTGGCATCTTTTGCCTAACAAGACTGTCCCTGCCACAGAATCTCCTCTTATCTGGACAGTTTTTATTAACTTATTTTCAGAAAGACTTTAATTGCATCCAAAACATTCCCTGAAAATGCACATGAAGGAAACCATTTCCTAAATATCAGTGTGTATCATAATGCAGGTAGGGCATATTGGAATGATTTGGAGGAGGCATTACAGCAGTGAAAATCAGCATTCTGCTGTTTCGAGTTAAAAGCCATTCTGTTGTTAATTGAAATGACGCCAGTTTAAACCAGCTGTAAGATCAATCCCCATGCTGTTTGAATACAAACTGTATGGCAGTGCTGCCAGAGTAGTTCAGGTGACAGGGTAAGATCAACATAGTTTTTTAGCCATTTCTTTTTACTCCTTTTAATTTCTGCTAAATTGCCCTTCACTCATACATAGCACTGTTTTTGTCACCGAATTTATTATAATCTGGTCTTAAGAAATTAATTTTGACACCTAGTCTTTAGACTGATTTAATGTCAAAGATATTAATTCCAGCCAAAACACAGCAAATAAATCTTTGTGTATTAGCAAAAATTCACTTGTTAAAATAGCTGACATAAGACCAGAGTCTTGAAAACACTAGCTCATATGTAAGCTTGTAACTGGAAGTTAAGGAAAGTTCTGCCTTCAGATTCCAGGAAATCTGTGTCCTACAGAAGTTGAAGTCTGACTTTCTTGAAGTATTTGAGTAGCTGATTGGCTGCTATTACAGGTTTGGGTGTCGTTGAGTTGAACTTGCTCAGACTGATACTATAAACAGTACATCCCAGTTAACTTTAACTTACTTGTTCTTGTTCTTTGCAAAGCTGTAAGTTAGTAAGAACCTACTCAAGAATGAAGGCAAACTGAAAGAATCATGAAGCCAAAGCACAGATTCCATTACGTGAAGCCTAAGTTTTCTGTTTCCAAGCTACTGTGTCGTCAGGGAAAGGAGCTTCTACCATATGCATGAGAAGTAGCAGAACCATGAAAAAAAAAAAAAAGATACTGGAGTCCTCTTTGTAGTGTCAATAATTAATGAAAGTTAAAGCTGTCTGAGTAAGGAGCAGTTTCCCTAGATGCCTATACTATGTTAGTATAATTTCAGGGGCTGAAAATCTCATGTTCTGTATCTTGATCAATTCAAATTTTTTTCTAGTGAAAGAAGCCAAGGGTATTTTGTATTACTGACTTGACTTCCAATTTCTGTTGAGTAGGAACATGATTTTAGAGGTGTAGCATCTTATTTAATTTTTTTCTCTTTTGAAACATGATTTACAGTTTGAAGATTATCAGAAATCCTTTGGCTTTCTTAGAATTTTTGGCTTATATATATCTATATAACACTTTTTTTCTTCTTACTTTGGATTTTAATTTGTGGTTTGATCTATCCAAAGGCAATCCGTCAGATGCTTACTTTCATGGGGTTTATTCCCTTTTTTCCGTTTGTAAGTAGTATTCACTGTGCTGTTCTATTAATTTCTCAAGGACTAAAATCACCTTTTCCTCTACCACAAAACATACATGTTTTGTCCATCAGTAGTTGAAGCCTGGTAGTGTGTAAAGCAAGGCTGATGCTCTTTGCCCATTCAGTCACCCTAAGGGCTGTAATCTTACGAGACCTGAATGCACTCAACTAACACTTGCATTTAATAATTAAAGAGGCAGTATTCATTTCTAGAGGACTGCAAATAAAGATATATTAGGCAGGTCTTGTGTAACATAATGGCCAGCTGCCATTACATTGTATTAGAGAAGATATTATGCCACTGCTGTTCCTAAAGAAGTACATTGATCCAGAATACCATATTGCAGCTACTGTTGTGACTCATAAACTATTACTTTCTTTTGTGGTACAAGTTTTGCTTGTAAAATAAATGAAGAGTACACTTCGAAATAATGAAATTATGAAAGCAAGCTAAACAAGAAAGAATGAAGAATATAGATCAATAAAAAAAATTGCTGTTTTAACCAGGACATGAAATAATATTCTTTTTCTCTAACCAGTTACCTTATAAAGCTGTGTTCATAGCATTCAATGCTGAATAAATGAACAATGAAATGTTCATTTTTTCATTGTTTACTTTACCTTTCCATAGATTTTTATGGGGTAATACAGGAGATCAGTTTGGTGAAGGAGAGAAAAGTAAAAAGATACATAAACCAACATCTCTGACAGTGACTAAGCACAGAAAATCTTTTTCAAAGAGCTGAGAGGATGCTTTGTGAATGATGCTGTCCATACCTGACTACTATCATCTCCATGCATAACTTTGCAGTAAAAAAAAGATAGCTTTGTAATTGTGATTGTGAAAGGTGTCTCAGACTCTTAATGAATTTTAAAGGAAAAAATTGAGAATTTTGGCTAAATCTGCCAATCTGTCTTATCAAATGCATCACTTCAGGGATGTATTAGTCCTGCAGAAGATGCTGCCTCTTTGTATTAAGTAATAGCTTTTCTCAGAGTTCTCTGTGTGTCACACTACTAATATTCTTACTTCCAGCTCTTTGTGTGCATATGAAGTTGAGTCATGGGGGTTTTCCTGTTTTCTCCTGCATGAGCATTGCAGTTAAAGCATTTTTTTCTTTATGTAAATGTTGAAATGTTTAAAATGGGATGAATGTAAAACTGTTGAGTAATATTTTCTTTTATGGTACAAAAAGGAATCCTGCCATAGTGTTTTTGTGAGTTGATATGAACATGTTTCATGAAGGATGAGCATCCATTCTATTACTCATTTTCAGAAGGAAAATTTGATGTACATAGCAAAATGATTATGTTTTTCTCCAAGACTTCATGCCATGTAGGTCCTGATAGAGTCCATGTATTAGTTCGTGTCCATTACACTGCAGTGTGAAGAATTTATGTGGAAATGACAAAGGAAACAACTGGAGAAGTGATAACATGCTCATTTACATAGGGTGTATGGTATTTATAAATGGTATTTAATGGATGAGTTCATGTGGCCTCTCCTGTAACATTTAAGGAAAGCCTGAAGAGAATAAACCGAATACTTTGTTCACAAAAGTTTAACTGTAGACGTGACCTGGAAAAAAAAGGTTTCTGTGAGATGACTTCTGGTTAAATTGTCTTTGTTCAAGGCTCTTGGTAGGTTTTCTATTTGAGTTTGAATTGAAACATTGAATCTGCAACATGGTTGCTGCAGATGGGATGTTAGTATGATGAGTAGAAACTAGATTCTGGGCAAGTGCCATTATAGGAAACTTGAGTGGGAGGTTGTACCTTTTTGGTTTAGGAACATTTTGTCATGGTTAAGACCTTCTGTCACACTTTGCAATATGCAATGTGATTGTGATTCCAGATGTTAATCAATTTAAGTAGTGAATTCTAGGTCTTGCAAAGATAGTCCCTGTTTCACACTTGGCCTTTTTAGTATAAACAAGCTTCAGAACAAAGCTAAACAAATGAAAGTGAGTAGCCAGGATCTATTTTGGTGATATATTACTTTTCCAGGCTTCATGATTTCTATTTCAAAATAAATACTCTTTGCTGCTTGTGGTATTTGGATGGGGTTTTTTTCTTAAGTGTCATGCTATAACAGCAGGTATAAAAGTTGTCTGGGAAGAGCAAGGGTATTTTTGTGCGTGAAAGATATGGTAAAATTTTAAATGAGAAATTGCTGCAGCTGTGTCTGAGACTTTGAAGGAAGCTGCAACAGTGTGAATTGTAATACTGAAAGTGAGGATATGCTTGTGTTAGGCTGTGGGCGCTGACCTCAGACCAAAGAAGGCAAAGTGCAGATAAGACTGAGATGAAAGAGAAGAGCTGGTGACAAAACCAACAGGGAACCTCCAAATAAACTGGCTACATAGAATCTGTAAAGCCTCAAGCAGACTCTAAGATCTACTGGTTACCCTCACGAGCCACTTTGTATCTTTACCAGTTGTAGTTGAAATTACTGTATGTTTTAGAATTGCCATGTGAATATTGAGATCTGAACCTGTCAGAACATCCTGAGTTAGCAGAAGGGTTCAGATAAGTTAGTTCTAATATGAAAATGCTTGAGTAAAATTTGAAGGAAGGTAGGAAAAAACTTTTTAGTACACAAATGGAAGTTTTGTAAATGTGTTTTAACAGAAGGTGCCAGAAATGAGTCAGATGACAGCTAACTGTGGCAATACTAAAGAAGTATTTAGGGGTTCATGGGTTAGAGTAATAGCATGAGTGCAATGTCCCTGAAAGATGCCTGATTGGCCATTGCTTTGTATATGCGTGTGTTTTCTTCAGAGAACGAATTGCTGTGTTATGTTAAGGGATACCTTTTTCCTAAAAGGAAATATAAACAATTTGAATAATACTACTCCAAAGAAAAATTTTAGAAATACTTTTAAATTTTTTTTCTTCTTCTTTTGACACGCTCTATAAAGTCCAGGGTAGGAAGCACTCAGTATTCATCTGTTTAATTTTAATACAGATGGCACAGAAACTCGTAAGAATCTTATCACAGTATAGTTCTTTCTTACAAATAAATTGATGAAAAAAAAGTTTTAATAATATATTATCATATGTGCTTTATTGTTAAGTACTGGGAGCTTAAAATCTAACAGCACACTTTCTATGTGAAATTACTTGGGGCCTGGCTAGCAGCCAGAGTCCTTGCTTTAAATAGTAGAAAATATAGGTCCTTTTTAATACTAAATTGCATACTTGCTTTTCCAAAGAAAGGGATTAGATGATCTCCTTTATGGCAGTGAATTGCACCTTTTCTTTACAAATTGTTCTGGAGAGTCAAGAACGCACTTTCACTATTAGTCCCTGGAAGGCTAACAAGTGCCAGGCTGCAGTGATGTGCATTTACAGAAATGGCTGTCAGACAAGAAAAGAATTACTCATGACTTTTGCTTATTTTTGGTACCCTTGTGAATATTTTTCTTATAATACTCTCCATGTGCTTCTTGCTTAGACTTCCCTTTTAAATTTCTTCAGAATTTAATAAAATAAGATACACAAAAACTTTACTGAATGTTCAGCTGTGCAGGCTGGACTTTTAGTTGTTTCATCAGCCAGCAAAAAGGAAAGCAAACTCTATTGCCAGACACTCTTTCAGATCTTCAGGGTAATTCCCTGTTCATAATGACATGAATTGCTACTTATGTCCTGTGCTGCTTTTCCTGTGTTTCTGTCAATTAAGGGAACTATGGTGCACACTTTCAGACAAACTTCCTCTTCCTACTGATCTGTGTACTAGGAATTTCTGGTGCTTTCTGGTTTGCTGATTTATCTCGTTGCACTTAAAAATGTGTATTTTATGTGACAGATCTCTTCTCATTAAAGTTTGTAGAAAACCTATGATATTGAGAGTGAAGGTTTTGTCTATTTCTTAACTTGTAATGATGAAGACAAGCTTTTGGAGTGCAGTTCAACTTGTACAGGATTCAATACTTTCTTTTGGAGTATCTGCCATTGTTGATCATAATGGATATGGAGATGGAATTAGACAATTTCACGTTTGATCCAGTATGGAATATTTTACTGCCTTTATTTTTTAATCAGGCCTAATCAGTCTGAGATTTTGTAATTTGTAATTGTAAAACAACTGGATATATTCCGAGGTTTAGATGACAAGAAGGAGTGTAGTTTAAAATATTCATGGTCTTGATTTAAAAAAAAGTCATGACTAAATATGCTGGCAGTAATTGACTAGCTAAAGTGTAGTTGCCATTAGATATTCTCCAGTCATAGAAGCTTTTTTAATTTCAGTACTTTGAAAAGGGTATTATTTGCCAATGATATTCTAATCGGACTTGGAAATTATACATTTTATGAGAATTATCCTTAATATGCTCTGGGAATGTTTTTTATACAAGGGACGTCTTTGCAACAAGGCACTTTAACTCACCCTTCTTGATTAGGCAAGTTTTACATTCAGTGCAGTTTAATGGTGTGTTTGTGACAGTGTATGTCATGATTGCTGTGTGTATTTTAGTTCTCCTTTATTGTTCTGTTATTAGTTGTAAAATAATCCTCTAATTGCACTCCGTGGAAAGACATAGCTAATACTAACATTGAAGCAAATGCAGCAACCTGAAGACTACAGTGTATGATACCATCACAAACCTTTTTTGGGTTGCTCATTGCCAGAAAATAGGTGTCAAGTTTAATAGAGAGTATTCATAGTAGCAACCTAAAAAAGTGTCAGGTGCAGTTACCAAAGTTCAGTGTGTTTTTTATATAGACTTTCAGACAGTATGAAAGCTTTCATAAGAAAATTAATCTGGCATTAAAAAAAAAAAATCTCCAAAATGCTAACTGTAAATTAAATCTTGAGTTTGGGGTAAAGCCTCTTATGAAAAGGGTTGTAATTAAATGTTTTATGCAATGTATATGGCCTTCATTCTTTCTGTGGTGGTAAATTCTTTTTATTACTTCTACAGGTTCAGTCCATGCTACATCAATAGCAGCTTCCAGAGTGGAGCAAGCATTGTCCGAGGTTGCTTCTTCTCTGCAAAGCAGTGCCCCTAAACAAGGTCCCTTGCATCCTTGGATGACTCTGGCTCAAATATGGCTTCATGCAGGTATTGTGATATTAAAATTTATTTTTCTATGCCCTCTCCTTTCTTGCTAGCCTAAGGACTTGCCAAAATCTGTTTGTTTCCTTCAGAATCTGTTACACTTACCAGATCATGTTTTTTCTATGTGTGTGGCACTGAAACAAGCCAAGAAATAAAAAGCACACTAGAGTTGCTCTGTGTGTAAGATCATTTTTGAAAGATAAGGCAGCAGTTTTAGAATGTAGCTGTTACCAGTGGAGTCATATCTTCTGTAGAACAAATGCAGCACTCTCTCCCTGATCCCTGAAGAATTTAGTTTCTGAAGTACCTAGAGTATCTTAGTACTTGGAAATCCAGGTGTCCTTGCAGAATCACAGAATATTCTGATTTGGGAGGCACCCACAAGGATCACCAAGTCCACCTCTTAAGTGAATGATCCATAAGGGGATGGAACCTGTGACCTTGTCATTACTAGCACTGTGCTCCAACCAAGTGAGCTAATCCAAGGTCTCTGCTTCCATTGAATGGAAAAAGATGTTTGTAAGGTTCTTGAACAGAGTTCCTGTAACTACAGAAGTGTATATTAGAAAATAAATAACTCTGCATATGCAGGGAGAGAAAGCATAGTAGTACTCTTGAGCAACCTGTCCCTTGCAGCTGTGATAATGAGCTTGAATTCAGTTCTTTTCCTTCTGGTTTCATTAATGTAAAAGACTCAGGACTGTTTGTCTAAATGTGGAGTCATCTTGAGTGGATTTAGTGTTGTTATGATGCTTCAAGCCTCAAGCTAAATGCAAAATCACAAGTGGCTGTTACATAAAATTTTAACCAGAAAATGGTAATCCAGTGTATTTTTATACAGTTAAAAATGTGTAACATGCAATTGTTTTTATTGATAGCTGGATCAGAAAGATGTAATTTAGAAATCAGCCAGCAATTGTTATGCTTTGTTCTGCTTTCAGAGCATTTTTCAGTGACAATCTTTTTTTCTTTCATGTTTATATTCAACAAAACAATGCTTTATTTCATAGCATTTTAATTTACCAATTTACATTTACAGTTTTATGGTGTGAAAGTCATTGCAGGGCAATGGCTCCCAGTTATTAATGGTTTAGAGGAAAAGCCCAGAAGATTGGAAAGAAAGCAATTACAGTGATTAATAATAGTGATCTCATTTGGGCTGCTCAAAAGCAACACGGATTAGAACAGGGCAAGGTCCAGCAGGGTGTAGTGCAATCACCTGCTCTGCATTGTGGCATCATTTACTTTAAATATTTATAAACTGTCACAGATGACCATCTACAGTCACTCTTAGCATCTATAATGCTGATAATTTCTCGGCCTTCTGTGGCAGCTTTTTCCACTACTTGTTTTCTGTTTGGTGGGGGTTTTAAAAGAAATTTTTGTGTGTCATGTGCTGTTGCTGATTATTCAATTCATGCAAGTGACTGCTACTGTTTTGCCCACAAAGGAGGAGTCTGGACACTCTTTGCTGATTCCTTTTTTGTTCACAACTTAGTCAGATTTGCTTTCCACTCTTAAAAAAAAAATCTTTAAAATATTCTGACATGGACAGAACACATGAGCTTGCCACTGTTGGGAGAAAATTCATGCAGCTGAAGCTCAGCTGGAGTTGAAGCTGCCAGGGGGACAATAAAAAGACTTTTTTCATGTATTAATGGCAGTAAGCGGTATAGAAATAACATCAGCCCGTTACAGGATGACGATGGTCACCTTACAAACATGACAAGGCAGAGGTGTTTAGTGCATTCTCTGCCTCTGTCTTCAACATGGATGATGGACCAAGGGGGTCTCAGGGCCCTGAGCAGGAGGACCATGACTGACAGAATTATCAACTCCCTGAAATTGTGTGGGATCTGCTGCTCCAGCTGGATCCCTACAAATCGATGGGGCCTGATAGGATTCACCCAAGAATCCTCAAAGAGCTGGCTGATGTCATTACAGCACCTCTTTTGATGATTTTTGAGTGGTCTTGGGAATCTGGAGTGGTCCCACCTGACTGGAAGCTGGTGAACATTGTCCTGATTTTCAGTAAGGGCAAGAAGGAGGACCTTGAAAACTACAGGCCTGTCAGTCTCACTTCAGTGCCTGGTAAAGTTATGGAGAAGATTACTCAGGGATGTACTGAAAAACACCTGAAAGACAATGCAGTCCTGGTCACAGCCAGCATGGCTCCATGAAGGGAAAATTCTGCTTATCAAACCTGATTTCCTTTTATGGCAAGGTAACCCACCCAGCTGATCAAGGGAAACCAGTAGATAAAATTGTTATGGGTTTCATAAAGCTTTCGGTACGGTCTCTCACAGTATCCTCCTGGACAAAATGTCCAGTACACAGCTGGATAAACACATCATGTTATGGATGAGCAACTGGCTCATCCATAACAGGCACAAAGGGTTACAGTGAATGGGGTGATATCAGAATGGGGACCTGTCACTAGTGGGGTTCTACAGGGCTCCATCCTTGGCCCTGTGCTCTTCAATGTCTTCATAAATGACCTGGACTCAGGTCTGGAAGGGATACTGAGCAAGTTTGCAGATGATACAAAACTGGGAGGAGCTGTTGACTCCCTCGAAGGCAGAGAGGCCCTGCAGAGAGACCTTGACAAATTAGAGGACTGGGCAATGACCAACCATAAGAAATTCAGCAGGGGAAAGTGCTGGATTCTGCACCTGAGATGGGGCAACCCTGGATGTACGGACAGGCTGGGGAATGAGATGCTGGAGAGCAGCGCTGTGGAAAGGGACCTGGGGGTCCTCTCAAGTTGATCATGAGCCAGCAGTGCCCTGGCAGCCAGGAGGGCCAACCTGGGGTGTCCTGGGGGCATCAGGCACAGCATCACCAGCCGGGCAAGGGAGGGGATTGTCCTGCTCTGCTCTGCACTGGGGTGGCCTCACCTTGAATAATGTGTGCAGTTTTGGGTGCCACAATATAAAAAAATATTAAGCTATTAGATAGCATGTAGAGGAGGGCAATGAAGATGGTGAAGGGCCTTGAGGGGAAGCCGTATGAGGAGCAGCTGAGGTCACTTGCTCTGTTCAGCCTGGAGAAGAGAGACTGAGGGGACACCCCATTGCAGTCTACAACTTGCTCTGAGGGGAAGAGGGGTAAAAAGTGTGACTGGATCTGCAATTTTGTGTTAGTTCTTCATGTGGATGAGACTTTTTCCATCAAATAACATTTCAGTATTTTCTAAGAATATACTGCATTAATCAGTACATCTACATAGACATATTATTTATGTTTGGTAGAATGTGTTCTGTGAAATCACCAAGGCAACTGAGGAGCAAAGTAATGCTCCTCAGGTAGAAAAAGGTCTGTTCTCTCACCAGTATGATCAGGTCTTATGGGAAGAAAAGAATTTACTCCTGCAACCATATAAAAATAGCTTAAAAAAATAAAAGAGGAGAAGGACCTTTAAACTACTAAACCTTTAAACTGAAAGTCCATGTTTTGTTAGTCATTGTTATAAATTGGTGTTTATGAAAATAATTATGAATATTCATAGCGGGTATCAGCTGTAAGTTACAATTTATACACTCTGCTATACTGAATTTGACTAGTTAGAGATACCGTTAAAGCTGTTGGATGCAATTTTTTCATAAGCAAGCTCCTTTAAAGGCACTCAAATTTATCTGTCTGATTCAGAGTTTTAGGCATAATCCAAAATCCACTGCTGTAGTGTGAGTTCCTGATCTGAGAGCCTTTAAACCAAGATGGGTGACCTGTATGGTACAGTGAGAAGCATGTCTTGAGCAGTGACAGATTACTTTGCTGTTTTGATGCAGCAGCTTCATTTAAACCTTAATCTATAAAACTCTTGTACAATGTGACAAGAGAATGCAGTCATACAATTACTATGAGGCTCTATTTTTATTTGGTGTGTCCCAACGTAAAGGAAAAGATTACCCAACCCAGAATCTTAATAGCTTTTTCTTGCATTTAGGATCTCTTTATTCCTCTCTTCTCCCACTCTTTCAGCAAGAGATTAGGATGAACTGGCAAGGTAGTGAAATAGCAGTGTTAAAGAGTGTTTAAGTGTCATAAGAGCTACTGAAGGCAAATACTTCTATTGTTAGTTGTTAATTACTCACTGAATGAAACTTTTCTCTCCTGTAGTCAATCTGATTTACATAAGTGTGTGTCAAGTTACTCAACTGATATAAAGAGTACTTGAATACTCACATACTCGCATCTTAAAAATAAAACTGAAATGAAAAGATTCAAGATTTAGGATAAAAACAGCAAACTATAAAGAGTATTCTGGGGTTTAAAACAGCCATTTAGAAGTTGTAGCTCCTCATACACTTAGAAAACCAACTTTCCTGAAAGAATAATTAATTTAAAATAATTTAGGTAATAATTTCTCTTTTAAGGTGCAAATTTTTTTTAGGAAAATAGCCTTTATTTAAAGTGAAACTATTTACAAATACAGCACGTGTGACAACATCTAGTTATGGTATGATGAAGCAAGAATCATTAATTGGTCCTGACATTCCTTCCACAGCTGAAGTCTACATAGGAATTGGGAAGCCTGCTGAGGCCACAGCATGTACCCAGGAAGCAGCTAATCTCTTTCCGATGTCACATTATGTTCTCTACATGAGAGGTCAGGTGGCTGAACTTCGTGGAAATATTGATGAAGCCAAACGCTGGTATGAAGAGGCCTTATCTATTAGTCCTACACATGTGAAAAGCATGCAGAGGCTGGTAAGTCTTGAGCCCATGTTCATAAGCAGCATCATCCCAACTGGTGATACTGTATTGTGAAGTCTTGATTTCGTGTAGCTAACCCATAACTTGTGAGTTTGGGATCTATATTCTTATTACTTTGGAATGCTTTGGAAACAGTCTTTCCTGGCATTTATTCTGTCTTCTGTGTGTTGGGACATAGAAAGGATTTGCAGGCCATAAGACTATTTTAATCCTAATAGAGACTACAGAACAAGTAATTTGCATCTGCCTAATATTCAGTGCCATTGGGAAATGGAGGTGGCTTATGGTAAGAGAAGAGTTTGATACTGTAGTTGGATACTGTACAGGAAAGACCAGTCACTTTGGTGTTCCAAAGTAAAAGTTGAATTCATAAAATCATGGAATATTCTAAGTTGGAAGGGACCTACATACAAGGATCATCAAGTTCAACTCCTGGCCCTGCACAGGACACCCCAAGAGTCACACCATGTGCCTGAGAGCAGTGTCCAGGCACTTCTTGAACTCTGTCAGGCTGCTGCTGCTGTGACCACTTCCCTGGGGAGTCTCTTCCAGTGCCCAACCACCCTCTAGGTATTCCTAATATCCAACCTAAACCACCCCTAAAACAGCTTCAGGCCATTCCCTCAGTCCTGTCACTGGACACCACAGAGAAGAGATCAGTGTCTGCCCCTCCTCTTCCTCTCACAGGAAGTGGTAACTGCAATGAGGTCTCCCATCAGTCTCCTCTTCTCCAGGCTGAAGAGACCAAGTGCCCCCAGCCGCTCCTCATACGGCTTCCCCTCAAGGCCCTTCACCATCCTCATTGCCCTCCTTTGGATGCCTTCCAATACCTCTATATCCTTCTTACATTGTGGTGCCCAAAACTGCACACAGAACTCAAGGCCACATCAGTGCAGAGTAGAGCTGTTTTCTGCATTCTGTATGTTTATTGATTACCTTCATGCTACATGATTTCTTGGGTTTTTTGAGAATCAGTCTTGCCCTCGAATGTGTAGCTTTAAGTACAAAGGTACCTTCCCCAGTATAAACATATAAATCTCCCCCCTTATTTGTATGCTTCATAGATACATACATGTATATATTGTGTGCTTACTATGTTAGGAAAATTACTTTCTTTTAATCCAGTTTTCTTCCAGATAGAGCAGAATAGAACAACTGAAGTCAGCTTCTTACCCAATATTTTTATTCAGAAGCAGAAGCTGGTTTCTGCCTAGGTACTTATGAATTATTCAGAGAAATTTCTTGTGCATCCCTGAGGGAAACAGATGAGACAAAAGATCAGATAGGAAGGCAGCACAGGGAAATTTTTTTGTTTCACCTTTTCAGCATTTCAGGATATTTGAGCCTTCTGACAAATGCCAAAAGGTTCCTTTTTCTGAAGAAGCAGGCAGTCAGTCTAAAGCAGTGTAGCTCAGTGAAAATGAAAGCTCATGTTTTGCTGGGTATCTTTTTGCCCCTCCTCTGAATGCACCTTTGAATAAATAGTCTGTAAACACACAGTGCTCTTCAGAATAACTGAGAAATCAGTTGTCTATCAGAGGCATGTGAGATGAAAATTACTGGGCTTCCAATCCAGGTTTCCTTTATATGAGATTTTCTGTTTGAGTCCTAGCTTGAAGGTAACTGTTCATTTCGTTGGATTGGACAGTCCTTTTTAAGGATTTTTAGAATTTAAAATTTTGTTTCTAAGAGCTTTTTCTACTGTTCTAGACTTTTGTGCACTAGGATGTTGTTTTGAGTAGATTCTGAGAGATTTATGCTGCTTAAATTCAAATACTCAAGACGTATGCTATAAAAATAATTGTCTATGTAATTTCATGTAGGAGAAAGTACAAGATTCTCTATACTTCTTGAATTTTTGACTATTGCAAGAAGTATTTTAATGAGGAAGCTTGCAGTGTTTACTCTTGCGTGTGTGTATAGATGAATATCTGTACATCCCAACACTTTGTTTGTGTGTATTTACCTAGTTATTATAAAGAGATATGATCACAGTGGCAGGGGAGCTATAGCAACAGCCATGTGGAGGTAGCAGCCTCTATGACAACAGCTGAAACATTAACTTCTAATATTTGTATTCGCAATTCTAAGCTGACAATTAGTGCATGAATGAAAGTTCTGTGTAAAAACCCCTTATTTTCTGTGATTAACTTGATATTTGAAAATTATTTGATATGGCTTTCTAGTAATGCTTAGAAAGTATTATAAAATGGAACTGTTTTCACATAAAAGTTACCTTAGAGCTTATATTTATTTAATAAGTTTTGGTGAATTTCTTTGTGAGGGGCAAATACTGAGTATAGATCATAACAACTTTATGTATAAAATGCAACAAAAAGCAAGTAGGATTTAAGGATGGCATGAGTTCTAGCATGTAGCATATGTATCCAGGCCCGCTTCTCCAAGTGAAATTACTTGAAATAGTTGAACCTGAAGTTTGGAAGGACTTTTTTTTGTTTTTATTACAATTTTAGAATGAGTGACGTCTGACACTCAGTAAAATTTCCTGATGCTAATGGTTTGGAAATCTGAATCTTTGATTTGAGAGAGTCTTTGTAGTTGTCCAGAGGGGAAAAAAAAAAAAAAGCTAAATAAAATGTTTGTTTCAATTTATATGAACAACAATAGCATAATGGGAATAGGAGTTTTCTCCTTTTATAATCCACCCTTTCAATGGTGTTACATCACTCTGGTAAGAAGGATGAAAAGCTAAACTTCGAAAAATTTACTTTTTTTCATGTAACATTTCATACAATATTTTGGCCATGAGTCTCTCTAAGTACCTATTCCTGAATATGATCTACTGTTTCTACACAGAAACAACCTGGTTAATTTAAATTACTGATGAAATGTGTGAATAAAGACCAGAAAAGTTAGTTTTGTTGCTTCAGAAGTGTTATACTTCTTCCTGTGAGTTACAGCATGTGTTGCCCTTTGGAGTTTCTGCAAAAAGACTTGCATTTGTCTCTTGTGCAGACTCCACATTCTGTTGGTGTGACCATGAAGACTCTGCAGGAGTCTAATGTATTATCTGAATGAATTTACTTTTTATTGGCTGGCATCATCATTTTTGCCAAATTACAAATTTTTTAAAGAAACAATTTTGTACTCATTTTGCTTCTGTCTCGAAGGTCTTCACTGATTTACTCCTTTCTCAAGAGATTTACTAAAAAGAAAAATGGGAGGTCTTCATGATGAAATTGAAAATTGGAGCATTTAAGACTGGTGAAAGAGATCTGTTTGCCAACAAAAAGATAATCATAAATGGGAGGGTTTGGGGGGGAAGGTTTTTACCTTGCTAATGAAATGCCTAAGACAACACCAAATGTTGGGACTTGACCCATGAGTAAAAGAAAAATGGTTTAGCTGTACTCTGCTTAACTAAACTTGGGAAATGGAACTGCTTGGGTCATACTGTTGCATTACCTAAGATGGGAGCTATTCCAACAGAGAGGTGGCTGCAGGGGCAGCGTATTTGGGCTCACTGCTATTTCTGCCCCTTCTGAGATGTTGGGGGGCTTATTAATTAAATCAGCCAAACAACAAAACTAGTTTTTTTCAAAGAGAAATGCTGTTAAAATTCTCTGCAGCTCCTTGTGGAACTAAATTATTCCCCATACAGTTAATGTTTTAATCCATACATTCATTCACTTTATTTTGTTGATTGATACTCATTTTAAGCTCTGCCTTGTTCTCAGGTACTGATTTTTACTGTTTGTCACTAACTGAAATTTTCTTACAGCCAGAGGTTATACCAGCTTGCTGTTTGGCTAGCTCTGACTGGTCACAGGATGTCAAGAGGGAAGCAATGACATGTCAGTATTAATTAGGTGTACTTTACAGAATACAGCAGCAATGCTTTTGAACAAATGCAGTGTCCTTTCTTCTTTTTAAGGTTTGTATAGTGCACTCAGAAAAAAAAATGTGAACTTGTGTTCTAAAGGTTTGAAATGCTTTGGTTTTTTCTGAATTTCAAATAATTTTTTCTCACACCTAATGAAATTTAAATTTTTCTTTAATTACTTAATTTTAAAATGATGATTCACACTTCAGTGTTGTATACCTATGGTTATCACCTGCCTGATTTTGGCCAGAATGGATTTATTTGAACAACTTTCTCCATTCTCCATACTCTTTATCACCACCTCCAGATTTCTGCATTACTGCTGCCTTCCTGCTTTTGTCATTGTTTTCCTCCCCTGTGAAAAAAAGAATAAACATTCTTTTATCTCCTGCACTCAGAGTGCTGTTGTGGAAAGTAGCCCTTACTGCTGACGTCTGAAAAGTCCTGAAACAGGCCATCATTCAGTAATGCCTGAAATGGCAATGAATATTTCAGTCCATTGTCCAGGAAACAAATCTATGTATTCTCTCTCAGGCTGAAAATTTCCTACTTAAATGTAGCTTTGAAATGAAATAGGTATCCAGCATTCATATGTTGTTATAATCCCAGAAGACTGTAGTATTTTCTGAATATTAAGTAATTCATCGTAGCACTTGCCAGTTAATGCTATTAGTAGCTCAGGTTCTAAGAGCAGAAAACTAAAACAGAAAGGGAGAAATTACTTAAACAATTTAGTCATTAGTTTTCAAAAAGCAGTATCTTAGAGAGTTACATTCCCTACTTCACACTGTTAGCTACCTGTTAGTTTCCTGTAATTATGCACAGCTAAATCAGATCTCTTAAGGCTTAGATTAACTATGTGTGCTTTATCTCTCAGTTATAAATATACTGTTATTTATTTCTTACCATCCTGACTCTTACTGTTTTTTCAACCCAAAGACACTGTCAGAAAGAAGTCTGGCAGTATGTATGGGTAGTGTGTGCTTATGAGCCTGTCACGGATGTTGAGTTGACTGAAAGAAAGGAAAAACAGAGAAGACTTTAGAAACATGAATTCAGACCCTGTTTGAAGGGGTCATGGGAGTTAAGGAAGAGAAAGTCTAAACACAGTCACCCAACTAACTTTTTTCTTTGCGTGAGTCAGTGTTCTCATCTGGAGAACATTCAGTAACTCATGTGATTTTCATCCTCAGGCTGTTGCACAGTAAAATTGTTGGTTTAGGTCGCATAGGTTTGTCCTAAGCACATTAAGCTGGTTCTCATGGGTGGTTTGGGTTGTAACTGATTACCACAAGCTAAATGCTGATGCCAAATCTCAGTGCTCATTTGACTCGCTCTAAGTGCATCCTTACGTACATGGTGGTTGAAGAAGAATGGCGAAATAAAGGTCATTGTTTTTGCTAGATCTGTTAGTAAAATGTTGTGGGTTTGCCCTTCAGAAACTTCAAGATCATTTCACAAAAAATAGAGAAAGCAAAATATATGTTTGGCCAAAACCTCACTGCTCCTTACACAGGCATTTTACTGTGATTTGAGCACATCTAAACGTCTAAATGTTTCAAGTGATTGCATTCTGTACTGTGAAAAAACAATGGCCATTCTGCTTGCATTTTAACCTGGAAACCATTGAGTTCAAATGACTCAGGGACCATTTCAATACATTTTAAATGTCTCATCTGCCGTGAGGCACTCCCAGGCTATATTCTTTTCTGTCATGAAAATATTATTTCCCCTTTTAGCCTTACAAGAGAAAACCATCAGTGCTTGGTGCAGTAAAAAAGTGCACAAAATCAACTTGCATGGTCATTAGCTTTTGAAATACAACAAAGTGGAAATCAAGGTGAAAAATTAGAGAAGTTTTTTTCCCTGTTTGTTTCAAAGTTACCTTCTTTTATTTTTAATGTTGTTGAGATCAAGTACAGCAGTTAACCACTTCATACGGACTTGGAGAAAAATTAGTAGAATTTCTTAATTCCTGAATGCTTTATCTGAATTTTACAGTACTCTTTTAAAGTAGATCTCTATTTTTTCAGGTTTTGTCAACAATAACTGCTACAAATTTGAGTTTAAACTAGAACCTAGTTGCTCTTTTGGAAACAGAAAGTGACCATAGGAATTTGCAGCACTAATTTTGTTTATAGCTTGGAGCAGTGAACTCCCATTTACTCAGGCAAGACTGTGTTGATTCCCTGAGAACTGTTGTTCTGTAAGTGGAATTATAGGGCTGATGGTATAATATTGCTTCATAACAGACTTTCTTTTCACATTACTCTGTACTTAATCCAAATGGCTTAAAGCAGCTGTGACAGGAGCAGATCTTTCAACAAGAAGATACCTCCATTCTTGCATGCTTGTCACCCTGTGAGAGCAAGCTCTCTAAGGGCTCTCCAACTTGTCAGTACTGTCCTCAGCTGTCAGCCATTACAAGAGGAATTCTGCAGCTCGCTTAAATGGTTGTTTGGTTTAGACAATCGGAGTACCTGAAGGTGCAAAGGTAATCTGATTTGTGCAGCATGCACAGTGGCTGCGCTGAATGGAACTGGGCTTATATGGAGAAACTAAGCTGTTGAGGTGTACTATGTACTGAGAATCTCTTAGCAATGGTTAAGGCAGCTTTCTGAATGCAGGGAGAAACTGTTTCAAATAGAAATCCTAGGAAAGCTAATTTAAAAGTAGACAAAAAACCCCCAAATCCGAAACACTTAAAGGTTCAGAAAGCTGGGGTGGTTTCTTTTAAACTTTGGGGGATATTTGTTTGGGGTTTTTTGTTTTGTTTGATTGTTGGGGTTTTTTAACATAAGGATTTTTGCCTACAATCTCAGCTTTAAATTTCTGTTTTCATGTTATCTGTGTGATAGATTTTTCCACAGTTTATCTATTCAGGCACAGCTTGCCAGAAACCATTTTATCACTTCTATTTGTTCCCATTTTAAAAAAATGGAAAATTAATTAGTGGCAGATGCTGGCAGAAGGAAGGGATGCTTTGGCTAGAGTTACTGCTCTTTATTTGGCAGGTCAGGAATCATTCCACTGTTTTTATTGTATTGTGTGGAACTGATAGAATTCCACCCATCAGATAATTCATGACAATTGGCTGTTTAAGCAGGTCAGTCTGCAATGTGCAGTATTACTCCAGAGTTCCTTCTCTTTGCTTGGACGATTTTAAGAATCTTTGTTTTCAGTTTTCGAAATACAACTAGTGTTCATCTCAAGCTTTGATTTACATTTTATAGGATAAAGTCTTTGAATTCGGTTCTGTTACCTAAACTGAGCTATTACTAATTCACTTCATATATGGGAACTATGGATCAAATATTATCATTTGGAAAGTAGCAACCAAGTACAGTTTCAAGTTCAAGGAAAAAAATCCAAGGATCACAATGGGCCAGTCTGGAACAGGGCTTTGGTTTTCTAGACATCATAACAAAGCATCTGAGGAGGGATTTCCTGCCCTACACTCTTTCAATTAATTGACAGGAACAGATGCATGATGAGATCACATTTGTGTAATGGTAACAGTATTTCAGATGCACATGTAAGATACATCTGCTTGCCAAAGAGTTTGTGGGGGTCTCACATCACTGGAGATACTCAAAATCTGACAGCTCTCGACAACCCACTGTAGGTAACTCCAAGTTTGGCTGTAGAGAATCTCAAGTTCCCTTCCTACTTCTGTCATCCTGTGATTCTAGGAATGCAAGCAAGACGAGCTTTGTAGATAGAGGCAATGATTTGTGTTAGAAAACATGATGGGAACACTTGTCTGTGGACAGTCTTGTTGCATTGTCCTGTTATGCAAGACTTACTTTATTTTTACCCGTGATAAAAATCTATAAAACACAGATTTTGTTCTTTCTTCTCTTGTTTCCATGGCGCATTACCCATAGCAATCCTGGAAGGAAGGTGCGAGAGATTAATACCTTTCTCAATGGTAGTCACTCATCTTACATGCATATAAAATATACACATATATGTATGTATACGTATATTCTCTTCTACAAATCTGCCTTAATATTTTGGATACATCTTACTGTCTTTGCATACAGAAGTGTCAGTAGCAAAACAGTGCAACTCAAAAGCCTCAGTCGGGATCTCCAGAAATTAAGTTTTTGGGCTTCTGTCTCTCTCGATGGTTTTCTTGAAGGTTCAAGTATACCTTAATGATCTGCACTGGGGCTTCTATAGACAGAGATGTGTCTAATATTATTTAACAAAAACAAAATATTTATGACTCTTTACTGTTGTTTACATGGAAAGTATCCCTTTCGTAGTATTAAGCAGAGATGATGAACAGCCAGCAAGATTGTAAAAGCATCTGATCACAGCATAATGAAAAATTTCCTTTTTCAGGCTTTTTTTGGTAGGTTTTAGAAAGGGTAATTCCTATTAGAAGTCTTTTCAGGGTCTTTCCATCTTCTTATGCCTTTTACCCTCTAAAGGGCTGACTACATTAAAGTCATTGACAGATGGGTTTTGTTGACATCCCTTTTCCTCTGTGCCTTTTGCTGGGTAACTGGCCACCTAAAATAGGATGTAGGGGAAAAAACATACAGATTTATACTAATCAAAAGGATATTAACAAGGATGACTAATTTAACGAAGGAAAATGTCAGTAGTCTTAGCAGTCCTAGTAATTCAGGAAATGGCCAGGAGGCCTTGTGTCAGTGTTCTTGATATTTAAGTTCTCCTTATTTTCAAAAAAAAGAACAAAAAGGAAAGGAGAAAAGGCATGGAAAAAATTGAAAATGTGTGTTCTTCCCTGCTATCCTCTGTAGTCTCCTACATCCCTTTTCCTGGATACTTGCTGGTGGTTTTTTGCATGGATCTCAAAAGTTCTATTTTTATTTTGCTCTGTGTAATTACCTTCCAATATGGTCATTCTGCTGAAGTATGCACTGAGCTAATTATGATTATTTTGCTTCTCTGGGCATTTTTGTGTTCATTGAATTTATTAAAGTATTTCTTTATAGCTGGAGCTGAGAACTTACACAGCAATAAAAGCTATGTAGCACCTGGTGTGCTTTTGTTTGTAGGTAACATCTGGCATCTAATCACTTATAATTGAATTTCATATAATTAATAAAGAAATATTTTTAAGGATTTGGGGGGGGTAAATATAAAGAATCTGAAAACGGCTTTGAGAGAGCAGCCATCCGCAACTTTAAATGAACAAGAGAGATTTTATTTCCCTTCTCCTGAGAAGGGTTCTGTTGTAGAATTCTGTAGGTGAGAACTCTTTAATTAGAGGACATTTGAAGCCTGCAGTCATCTGGACATGTTGTCTCTTTGTTTTTCTTTTCTTTTCTTGTGCTTCACAACTTTGCAAACTGGTGAAATATAACTAAGTGCTACCATCAACAGCAATCTGAATGAGATGAACCATTCCATGTGACTTAGTTGAGGTGGTGAGTAAATGTGTGTGAGAAACTTGCAGCACCATCACCAGGTGTCTGAGCCCTGACTCTTTCTCAGTCTGTCTTAGAATAATGTATTATTATAAAGTGGTGCATGAGTTATCAGTGCATGTATTTTGCTATAAATCTTATGCAGTTTTCAGGTGCATTTCTAATGCACTGGTGAAATAATCTTTTGCTTTTTGCTTTATATTTGTCACAGGGGAGCTTTACTTGCTTTGGCAGAAGCTATTTCCTGAGAAAACAGACTGCTTTTGAGAGGACCAGAAGTTACCTAATCAATTATAATTCTTTTTTTTCTGACTACAAACTATAAAGAACTTGTTCCTGAAAATTGTGCTTTATCTTATCCTTATCAAGCAGAAAGTAGCCTACCTTAAAGCAAAACTAGAGATCTGGAAGCAACTGTCCCTCAGGAAATAATTTTAATGCTCGCTTTTGCAAGGTTATGTCAAGCAGCTGTATTCCCCAGATAAGTTGTCTACTCTGTTTCAGAGTTTTTCTGCAAATCCCCAGTCTCAAGCAGTCTTCTTATGTCTCTCTCTCTCTCTTCAGCTCATCTCATTTAAATTTTATTTGAAGACCTCTTTTCCATTGCTGAAGCTTAGCTTTTCTGCTAGCTAGTTTTATACTTAGCAGTAATTCCCCTGCTCATGAGTCTATAGTTTAAAGATGAGTTGCACCTTGCACTTTGGAAGAATTCAACCAACTTACTATGAGTGAATAGCATAATATATTTTCTCCAGATTAGATTTCTTTAAACATAGACTGTGTTTTCTGGCAGCAAACTTGTGTTAGATGGAGTTAGAGAATTGGCTTTTGAGATTAGTGACGGGCTATTTTTTATGTCAAGTTATTTTGTTTAATCTAGATGAACAAATTAATTACAGAGAAAGCAATTATTTCAGTGAGCTTTAATTTGGGGGGAAATCTGAAGTGTGTTTTGTGCATCTCTGAAAACTGTGTTCATTTTGAAGGTGTGATGGTTATTTTTCCATAATTATTTCTGTTAGAGTATATTCTTTTCAACAAGTAGCAACAAATGGCATGAAGAAAATAATGTGGTGATACTACTCAGAAAGCTGCCATCTCTTGATTTTTCAGTAGGGGAGAAGAGACTTTGCTATCTGGCCACTTTGTGTTCTTCATCTCACTGGAAAAGGCCAGTGTTTGAACAAAACTGACTGCAGACTTAGAGTTGTTATTAATACTACTTCTATCATGGTAAACAACCTGGTTAAGCTGATATGGGTGGAAAAATACATCATCAATGAGACTAAGTAATGATGACAAGGAAAGCTGTTTTGGGCTTTCCTCACTTTTTCAGTCAGCAGTACAGTGTTGATCTGCACCTTTTAAAATTTGATACTAATATGTGTGGACTTTACAGAGAGCCAAGAGGTAAAAGCTTTCTACTTTCAACAGTTAATCATGGCTTTAGTGTGTATGTTTTATTAAAACACTAGCTTTGCAAACAACTCTTGGCATTTGAAAAAAAATACCATTAGTTATAGTTATTGTATTTTCAGGCATGACTATTTAAGCATCTGAGGAAGTTTGGAAGAATAAAAAGTAACTGGCAAAATTGAGCATCTGCAAGTGTTACGGCAACTAAGAGTTGGTACGTCAGAGACTACAACAATAACTTAAATCTTTTTTACTCTTCCTCTGAATCAAAAATTTAAATATTTTAAAAAGGTTATAGTATCTTTTTCTTAGTAATTCTGAGTGCTGAACATGTAAAGTTTCAAGTGTTTGGCCCTGAAGCTTGAATTCTCCGTTAAGAAATGGGGAAACTGAAGCATAGGTGCTGTGACACAAATACAGTACAAGCCTCCTGATTTCTCATTCTGAGCATCACATTCATGAGACTCACATTTAATTCCTGTGATTGTTCTTTCCAGTGCCTTTGCACTGTGAAGAAAATAATTTTCTCCATAGGCATCTCCAATGTCAATCTTGTTAGGTCAGCAGTATCATTATTCCCACTGCCTGCTGAAAGGAGCCTGTGGAGTGTCTTTTGTGGGTTTTGACTTGCAGATGATTGGCAGACTTTAGGAGGATTTTCCTTATGATATTTAAATTTCGTACTGTCACTGATGGACCTCCTATTAAAATGTAGATTATTAAATCAGTTCTATCATTTATCAGTGAAAATGATATCTTAGATATTTATTGTCTTTGCATGCAGTTTAAGCGAAGGGATCTGTGGCAGCTCCTTGATAGCCATTCAGCTCAGCCATGTAAAATGGGGTCCTTGTATCATTCACTTTCAGTACTCTTAAATAATATATCACTTCACTTACCTGCATCTCTCTTTCTCCCACTTCCCTTCCCTTGTGGAAGATTTGTCAACGTTGCTTTGGATTTTCTCAATGAATATATTATTTCCCAAGTTATTGCAGCTGAGGTGCTTGGTGAAGGAGATGTCTGTTTGGACAGCAGACTGGTTCAGAAGTACCTGAGGCATCAGTACGTTGTTTCTGTGATTACTTTTTGATCTGGTTTTGAGAGCTCAGTTACACATTGCACCGTTTTACAGTAACATACTTTTATAGGTGATAAAGGTAAATTACTTCCATAAATCTTTATTTCTTATCTTACATCTTTACTTGGTAGTAAGATGAAATTCATGAGAAGTTAACTTCAAACCAGAAATAAATATGAAGTACGTGGGTATAGAAATCTAAAGGAGAAAGGATTGCTGCTTTTATTATACAATGAGAGGTTAGTTTTGCTTAGATGTTCTGTTCAGGTCTATGCTTTGGTGCATCTTCCTACAAATGAGAATCCTACCTGGGTTTGAACAAAAAAGAATTAAGTCTTGTTTTATGTCCTTGGGGAAATTGAAGACTACTATAGTCCCTAACTTGAACTGGTGAGCACAAATGTAACTCTGGAATATTTGTTTGTGTGTAACCAGAGTCAGGTTTGGAGAACTAATGTCATAAATCTTCTTTCGTTGTTACGTTGTTTGTATGCTTATGTAATTACCATTATATGCAATAAGCAGAGTTTTCAGTAAGACTGCTCAGGCCAGCTTTTCCCTGAAGAGGGATAATACCCTCTGGGGAAGATCAGTTTGGTAAGAAATGGCAAAGCATAACTTTGTACTCCTGTTCTGTGGTTAGTGGGAGGTAAAAAAAAGAGGGCTGTTTAAGACCTTGAAGTGTGTCACAATGGTTGTAAGTATATATTACTGTCCAGATGTTGAGCCTGAATGCAGTTTTGTACTAAGATGCACTTATCAGAGTCTTGGGAAATTGAGAAAACTTTCTGCATCACACTGCATTACAGCTTCTTTCTGCTAATCTCTGATGTGTTGTTTATACATGTGTGGCTTTTACACACTAATCTGAGAAATCCTGTGTTGTGGTAGATGCTGGTGTGATGCTTCAAGAAAGCTGGCTTTCAAGAAATAGCCCGTAAATAAGATTTGAAGTTGATTTTAGGAACAGCTTTTCTTTCTTAAGAGCTGGTATAGAACTGAAGGAAAAAGAAATATTAGCAAAACACTGAGTTAAAATGGAGTGCTCATATTCAAGACCCACGTATCTGTACATAAAGTATTTGACCTGGAAGAAATCTTCAGTCTTTTAGTACTGCTCAGATGAACAAAGCAAAGCAATTCATTAGCAAAGCACTTACTTGGCAGAAATATGAAAACATGAACATTGTTCACACTGTTAAAAGCTAAGCCCGGCAAGGAAAGACACTACCCAAAACCACTTGAGCAATACAACATGCTTTAGTAGGCCTGTTAGGATGCAGACATTTGATTCTTTCAATTTTTCTTTCTGAATACTTTGATGAAAAATCCCAAAGTTTTTAAATGCTTTCCTGTTATTCCAGGAACTAAACTTTGTAAGTGAATTTTACAAATGCTTCTTTTATGGATGTATCTGAAATTAACATGAAATTAACCACATTTTTTTTCTGGGTTCTAATTAATTAGTCTTTAATTAATCAGTGATGCCGGTGAAATGATTCGTTGCAACTCAATGTGTTCAATCTTCCTCAGCCACTACTAATACACTGGTTATATCTTGCACATTGAACTTACTATTTAAGACCAATATCCTTAGGAAATCAGGCATATGAAATCATTATTTAATACCTTTGTTTCACCTGGTCAGAAGAGGGAATGATGAAAAAAAAAAAAGAGGCTTGTGCAAATACTACAAAAATAGAGGCAAGAGGAAAGACCACCAAGGCCTTTTCGTTATTTCAGTTTTTATTAGGTATCAGCAAATGCACAAGAGGGAGTGTTTGTAAATTCTCTGCTGCAGCGATGTAAGACACAGTCATTAGAAAACCAAACCAGGCTTCACTGCAGTCAGTGCTGTTAAAAGTTGACTTTTTAAAATTATTCCAGAACATAACATAATGTATTGGGCTACGTTAGCTTAGTTAGCTATATTACTGGATAGCATAATATGTTTAGACTAAATAGTGAATTGTGAGTGATACAGAGACCTTGTCCGTAAAGGGCTCTAGAAATAACAAAAATATCATGTAGATTCAACATTTCTTCTGTACAATATACAGTGTGAAAATGGTTTCAGAGCTCTAAATCTACATAGACAAAGATTGTGTTAGGTAGCACTTTGGAAGAATACTTGCCATCTATCAGAAGTGATCTGACCTACTAAATGAAAGGATTTTGCCTTGGCTTCTGAATTAAAATGTCCCTGATGGTAAGTGGGTTTTGCTACCTAAAAATAAGTATTTTAAAATAAAGACATAGTTTTAAAAGTACATTCTCTCATTTAAAACCAAACCCCCTTATTTTCTAAATGCGTGCAAGTAATAAATTAAGGCAGGTATTGTCATGTGTTTACAAATGTTCAAAAGATGAGCAAGTGAACCTCTATCAGCTGCACAGCCATTTCAATTTCCATTTTTCCATGGTCCTTGTTACAGTTTGTCCTGACAGGTGACAATAACTTCTTTGGGAATCTGTCTGGTTTTTAATTTATGACCATTTGAAAAAGTGATAGCCACAATGGCATTGGAACAGATGGTATTGTGAGGGTCATGGACCCAAAGATTTACCAGAGGGCTATGAAATGCTATGACAAAAATGAAGTCTGTGATGATGCTTTGTCATATTAATTGAATGCCTAGCCACAAGTTGGTAGGTTACAGTTGCCAGAAATAACTGGTTTTGATATAAAGTATAAAACTGTATGAAAATGCTGTCAGATCTATTAAACTAATTGACACGTCAAACTTAATTTCCTTTAAAATTGTGATATGATTGTGTGAGCAGCTGGTGATCTCTGGAAAATCAATGAGGTAGCTTTAGCTTGGCCATCCAAACTCACCTCGTTTGCTGCAGAATCATACCCTATTATGAGTAGGTGTGGTCTTTCTGCCATGTGGATTACAGTCGATTTAATGTACCATTTATATCTGAATATTTTCATGAAGACAAATCAATGGATGTTTAACACAATAGCCGGTAGGAAATGTTTGTATCTCACCTCAGACTCAGCAGCTCACTTAAGTTCCAGAATTCCCACCTACCCCACCAAACCCATGCTGTTGCTGTAGTTCTTACTCCTTGAAAATCCCTTCCTTGAAAAGTGGAATCTGCCACTCTGCATTTCATCTCTTTACTCAGAGAGCATTAACTTCCCAGTTTGCTTACTCTGATCAAATCCTAGCTTTGTGGGGGAGTGCCTTTTCTGTCATTCTTGTTCTTCCTGCCAACTGTGCTCCAGTGAACTAGAAAAGTGACTCAAATGGACAAGGCTCTTACACTCTGGGAAGCAGGGCTCAAATTTATTCCAGCTGCCTGTCAGCTGACAATAGTAAACCAAAGGAGAGGACTGAGGGAGAAACAGCATTTGGAATTACACTTTCTCTGTGGATTACAACCTTGTGCACTAATTTATTATACAGCTTGGAAAATGTATTTCAAGAGCCATAAACCAACCACAGAATATGATTTAACATGCAGTGTCAATCAGTGCAGTGATGGATATCCACTTACAAAAAGTCCATAACTGCAAGTCATATTTTGCCTCAAGCTTCAACAGGAATGTGATATTCATCACTGATGGCAAAGGTAAAATTAGCAGTGGAAATGAAAGTATAGAAATGATGGCAAGTACTTGCTGGTGGAAGAGTATGGAGGAGTTGACCAGAATTCTGAAAGAACTAGTTGATGAAGTAACTGAGGCTTCACTAAATATTACTGGATTTGTTAACAGAAAATTTTAGAATAGTTCATGCAGTACCTCTAGTCAGTGAGAAGAGCTGCAGGACAAAGGCAAAAGTGGGACTTGGAGACCCTTCAGTGAAAGAAATAAAATAACTTTGAGAAATACAAAATGCAAGAGCAAGACTGAGTATGGAAGTGACTGGGGAGGGCAAAGAGCTGGGGTAGTACTTGATCAGAGCTGCATCTCCATTGTTTATGAGTTGGCCAGGCACAACATGAGACATCATCTTGTCCCTGTTATCAGTGTCATCATCTTGTGAACAGTGTAGTCTCACCTTTAGTTTTGTAAGCCTACAGATTCTCCTTCCCTTGTGGAATGGTGGTGTTCAAGCTCCACTGGTTGCTTATGTCCCCAAAACAGAGACTGCCATGCCCAGTGAAACCAGCTGAGGCTGCTCAACAGGGCAAGTGAACCCTCAGCGTGCACTAAGGCAGAGGTTTCACTTGGGGTTCCTCACAGGCTGGGGCTGTGATTCTCTTGTAATCCCAAGTAACTTGGCTGGAAGGCATACCTGCCCTGTGGCTTGCGTCAGTGTTGCCCTTACACCCGGTGAGTGCCGAGGCGACTGCAGTGTGGCACTGGAAATCTCTGCAGAGTTTCCTGGGAGGAGTAGGAAACTTTAATAATAATATGTGATCCTTGTAAACATGAGAGGTATATGCATAATCCAAATAAGGCCAAGTGGCATTGGCACTGGAGCAAATGAAAACAAACTAGCTAGGGGAAAATTTGGGAAAATGATATGAAGAAGATTCCTAGCACTTACAGGCTAAACACTGTGGAACAAGAAATCTTGTTGTAAGGTTGTCTGTAACAACAGGGGATAGAAATGAGTGACCTAAGAGGACTCTTCTGATCTGATGTTGATTAAATGGAAAATACCTTACTTTTGCAAGTTTTAGATAAAAAATTAACAATGATCCACAAAAAACAAACAGTTGAGAGAAAATGTGATAGGCTTAAATGGAATTTAATTATAAAACTTAGGTGATGCTTCTGTTCTTTTAATCGGGATGCTTCCAGATCAGTACTAACAAAGCTGATTTGTTGAGGTACATTGATGTTATTCTTAGGTCTTTAATATTTTTTTTTCCAAAAATACTGCTGTTTGGGCTTCTCTCTTTAGTTGTCTGAAGCTTTTTTCTGTAGTTTTCAGTATGTTCAACTTCTTCCAACTTTGTGCAAGGTAATTCAGTATATAGGGAAGTGTTTGTTTTATTTTTCTGAAAGTACTAGAAGCCTTTCTTAGCCAATGGTTAGGCTCTGGCTCTTCTGACCTGTGCCTGATGGTGCATAGATGGGAGGGTGTGGGCCCTCCCTTCACACTGAAAATAGCTGTCCCTTAAAGAAGAATGTGCTGGCAGCTGTCCTGGCAGACTGGCAGGTTAGCAGCTACCTACAGCTTCTGCCTTGCCTTTCAGAATCCGGGGAGAGATGGGGGGGTGCATTCCCTCTCCTGCCGGGAGGTTTTTGCACACTGCTGTGAGGATGGCCCTGCCACTGCAGTGTGCTGAGCCCGAGCAGCAGATGGCATTTCACATCTGCTTTGTGGGGGAGGAAGTGGTCTGTTTCCTGGGGATGCTATAAAAATATATATATTTATTAATGCTGTATTAAAAATAACCTCTTTTTCTTAGAGGTTACTGCAGTGCCAGTGTAGTAAGTGCTGCTGTGGTGTCATAACGCTTTTGAAACAGTGACATTAGTCATAGTTATAACATATGTATGTACATATTTTTATATGCAGGAGTCTCTTTGGCTAAGGGCAAAAGGAGTAAAAATGTGAATAATGTGCTTTTATGTATGAATTTCTGTTTTATTTTAGTAATGAAAAGATTGGTCATCTTTTATCTAATACTGCAGTTCTGATTTTGAATATTCAATACAGCATTTTTCAGAATATTTGAGAGAAATGCACATGCATAAATGCAGAAAGGTACTTCAGAAGAATATCATTCACTTCTGATTCCTTTTCCATAGTCTCAGAAGTTCAGACAAGTAAGTGCTAGTTTCTGTAGTACTGAGTGTGTACAAGCATGGACTACAAGTGCGAACTTTCAATACAGTGGCAATCTAGCTAAAGATCTCCCAAGTGCTCGATTTGAACTCTGACAGTTCTATTAATTATAAATTTTACTCACAGAGCCTAGTACTGGATCTGCAACTCTGGTTTTCCTTTGATACACAAACTATTCCCCTGACTTCAGATTGATTTCTTCATTAAAACATTTGATCAATTTTTCTAATTACTGTTTCCAGAAGCCATATACAACTACTATGTTCAATGTGGTTGTATAGAAGAACTGTCATTAATGAAAAACAGCTTCTTAAAAAGTCACTGCTTGCTATTTCTAATTATTTATACTTTAATTCTATCTGTAATTGACTGGTGGACAGAAAAACATTAATTTCTTGACATTTTAATAGTTTTGTATGGAGCACAAGCTTTCAAAACCAGGAACCTTCAGGTGTTCTAAACTGGAACCTAGTCTTAGGCAGTGGAGTAAGGACCCTGAATTCCTGATATCCTCAGTTCTTGTGAAAAATCCAGCTTTTGCTCAAATAATTGAATATTGACTCAGTGGGCTGACTTTGAGGCTCCTCATTTCAAAAATCTTGGTCTGAGGTTTTCTATTTATCCTGTTTGGCACTTGTATCATTTTTGGAGGATTTGGGGTTTTTTTCCCTCTTTTGGATATTAAGACTTTTGTGTTACTCCTAGGTTTTGAATAACAGAAATACAGTTTTCTATACTTCTGACCCTTTGAGTCAATACTGGGAAAATAATGGCCTCAATAACCAACAGTACTTAGGAGTCTCTGTATGGAGCACAATGATCCAGAGGTAAACTTGGCCTTGCTTTGTACCCAGGCCATGTTGAAATACAGCTACAGATTAGACTGATAAATTGGCAGGATTTCTGTAGGGAACGCATTGTGATGTGTTTATATCTATAAACTGTCTACATAGGGGAAAGGGTGAGGGTATGAATCACAAAAGGCAAGAATGTACCAAATTACAGAAATTACTATGGGCCCGTTCCATGAACAGCACTGCGTGAAGCTGTGATCTCCTGCACCAGTTTTCATTGCAGGTGTATGTATTTTATACATCTGGGAAATCCTCATTTCTGGTTTGTGGGAAAGGTGAGAAGACAATGATGTGGCTTCATTGCTGGGGGTGGGGGAGGGAAGATGCAGTGCTACCAAGCTTCCAGATGAAGGGAGGTGATCAAGACACCTGCATACAGTTCAGCGTCACCTCATGGTGTCACACCTGGGATGAAATGTAAAACGTTTGCAGCAGATGAGAAATACTCCAAGTTTAGGACTGGCCATAGTCTGAGGACTAAGGCTATATGTAATTATTCCCTGATGCCAGTGGTGATGCAGTACTTGCCAGAGCTGTAGCCATCTGCCTTCTGAAAGGAGAACCGTTGTGGGTTTACTGTGTTGGTAGCCACAGCATATAAAATAAGACCCTCAATATAATTTTCAGATGGAGATAAAAAGTTAAATAAGATCTGCAGTCACTAGCTGCTTCACTCTATCATAAGCTGTTTTATTTGTTTCCAGTGTACATGCTATAGTCAAATGAGTTCTTGCAATGTAGCCTGGTAGTCACACTATTTTTTTAAAAGCTGATAGGACGTTCACATAAGGTGTAAATCAAAATTACAGCAGATTATTGCAAGAACACGTTGTCTTAACAGGAAAAGAAGTCCCCCAAGAGCTTCCATCTCAGTGGAAGGCTACAATCAGCAGTTTTTAAAAACAACTTTCGATTTTGAACCTTTCTGCATTCTGGGCTGTGAGCAGTAAGGAACTAAAAGGCAAGCACGTCCTTGTGGGAAGGGGTTGGTCATTTCCAAGGGAGTTACAAGTACAGAGATGCACTCCCAACCACACGGGTTCGTTATTTCATGCTGGTGTTGTGAAGTTCAGTGAGTAACAAAGCCAAAGTTGTTGTTTTAAAAATCTGTTGCCAAGCAGTAGGTTTTCTCCTAGCAACAAGTGTTTTGCAGCAGGGGAAGCAATTGGATACCTTAGGGGGTATGTTAGCACTGGGGGAAGGGCAGAGAAAGAACAAACTGGGGCTCTGGCGGGGCCACAGAGCACACAGAGGGTGTGCCGGGCATGGAGGAAGGCGAGGGGCGAGGGAGGGGGCCAGGCAGAGAGGCACATGTGGCACAGGTGATGTTCTGGGATAGGCTCTGAACAAAAGTGTTGGTTCCAGGCACATGTTCATATTTGTTCATCAGCTGCTTTGTTTGGTTTAGTGAGTGATCGACTGTTGTGTTATTAGCTGGTTGTTCTCATTTAAAAAAGAAAATCCATACTGAGCTGCTAGGAAGTCTTATTTAGACCACATTTGAAGAAATATGCTTTTTATTTTTCAAAAGAATTGTCTTTTTAGAGAATAAGAAGAATAATAATAAGAATAATAAGAAGACTAAGATAAGTAGTTTTTTTATTCTGCATTTTGGAAAACAAATTATATACATGTTGCAGTTTCTTTTCCAAAAGAAAAGAAAAATTTTAAAGAAGTATTTATTATCACCTTTACTTGTAAATTAAGTGTAGTGTGCTTAATCCAGTTGGTTTTAAATGTTATAATGTGGCCACTCTTCAAAATCCCTGCATTAAAATGCAACCTGTGTCTGCAGATGCAGAACTATGTTTGTTCATCATTTTTCTGATGGAATGGCTCATTTCTAACTGGTGCGCTATGTCACAGTTTTTTCCTACTCGCAGAAAATAGTTACGTACAATGACTCAATATGCATGTGCCTTTGAAAGGAGTTTATAAATGATTTCTTATGCAAAGTCATACTTTGACTAGATGGACATGTTTCAGCACAAAGTTATCAGCTAAAATGAAAATAGGAGAGCATAGTATATAAATAATGTTCTATTTCACTCTATGTAAGTGTAAAATATTGATTATAGACTGCATTTAAAATGCGTATTTTTATCACAGAGGTTGGAAAGTATCAGCTGTAAAATTTTACTTATTTTTCCATGTATCATGACAAATTCTTATTTTGCCTCACTAACACTTCTGTTTCATTATTATAGCATAACACTGTCAAGTCTCTGGTAAACCTTCAGGTTTGATAGATTTGTTTAAAAATAGCAGCCACCTTAACACTTGCAAAATAGGCTGAAAAAGCAGCATGTAACAAGGGGCAGTTTTGTGATGCTAAAATTACACTGCATATGGATTTGCAATGCATACATTGCACACTGAGTTTTGTAACTATTTATGGTCATAATCCCTGAGTTTTAAGTTTTTAGATAGGATGGGGATATTTCTAGCATTTCCTTCTGATATCACAGCTTAAAGTTGATTATCTCTTAGGCTGGGACATGCTTAAAAACAGTAAGGTAGTGAACAGGGAAAATTATTGCAAAGTTGGATGTAGTGAGTTCTTTAAATCTTTCGTAGCTTTTAAAAATAATTTTTTTCCACATCTGAATAGCTCTGTGTCTGCTTGTACATAATCAGCTGTGAGCTTATTGGGCTTCAGCAGGTCATCAGCAAAACAGGCCACTGTTCTTCTGTCTCTCTGCTCCTATCATTAAAGGCAAAATCAGTTCATTTTTTATTTTCATATGCTTACAATATTTTCTTATAGCTGTTGTTTTTGCAAGGCAAACTTTTAGCTCTGAGGGCTATTTTTTAGCTAAATAAGGTCTGTGTCATACAAATCTAGAAGCTTTTTAGCAATCAAATCATGTAACAGACCTGCCAGGAATAAATTAATATGAATATCATATCTGGTACTACTCAAATCTCCATAGTTGAGACTTCTGTAGGTCAACAGGCTGTGTTTCTTAAACATAGTGAGAATCTCTGGCACTTTTTTGCATGTTAAGTCAGCCACGTTTCTTGTTCCTGTTCTGTCCATTTCTCCCAGTTCCCAGTTTCCTTCTCTGCAAAGAGAGTTCAGCACCCTCCCTGAAAAAGGCAAGAGTGCAAATGGACTCATGGTCACAGTTCCCCTTTTGTTTCACTTTTAAATAAATTTCATTGCTTTGAGAACATCTCCCACCTCTAGTCTATATTTTTCTCAAAGAAAATGAAAATGTTCCTCTTGATATCAAGTGAATAAAGGTAAAAATCTCAAGTGGTGCTTCTGTTGAGACTGAGAACTGTTTATTTTCAAGCACGGTAGAGGAGTAGTCAGACAGGTAAACCTTAAGAAAACCTCCAGCTCTCTTGAGACAGAATTTTTAGTTACACTGAAGAAACCACAGTGATCTTTGTAGTGTTACCTTTTTACCCTTTTTTTTTTCTTTCCAGTTAATGCAAATATAGTTTAGCACTTTACGATAAAGCTCTGGTTTGATGAGACGCATGATGGGTAATAATTCTGACTGTAATTCTTTCAATTCCAATTTTCCATAGAAAAAAATTGAATGTTAGTTTCTCATTGGCCTAGAAGCAAATAAGAAAGTGACCTTACTGGACTGCTCTACATAGCTGGTTTTAATCATTTTTTAAATAGTTGTTTTTCAAAATCAAAAGTTAGTTATTTACAGAGTTTTAGTCCTATGTTTATTTGTCTAGATATGTCTTTTCCATTGACTGTTTGGTAATCATTATGACAGGCTAATTTGCAGAGAGAGAAAGCTCGTCTGCAGAAAAAAAGATACCTTTGCAGTGAAGACTACACTACATGCTTATTTAAGAAATTATGGCTTTATGCAATTGCTTATTATATCATGTTGTTCAGTTTCTGAGTGATGATATTTTATTAATAAATAATAGTGCATTTTCTAACTGGAAATTTTATTTTGAAGACTTTAATGCTCCATTTGCAAATCCAAATTAATTTGAATGTTTTCCTTTTAAAAAATGCTTACATTTGTCTAATGAATAAATGGGCCCTGTTTGACTGAGCATTGTAAAAAACAGTCCCTGGAGAGATGTTTGGGTGAAATAAGCAAAGAATAGCAGTTTTGTATGTGGGGCAATGTAAAATGAAGTGTAAAGGGAATGACTGAGGGAGGAAACATGTGAAATCATTGACAAACAAGAGGGAGATTTTGTGGCTCCAGACTGGGTAAGGAAAGAATTGGCAAGATCTTGAAAATAACCTGTGGCAGAAGCTGGAAGCACTTTCCCCCCTCCCCATTTTGATTAAATCCTAGAGGGCTTCATTGTGCTGGGATGTGAAGTTTGTACAGAACCTTGTTTGTAGTGACAACAGTACCTCCCTGTCGAAGGCAGCACACAGTGTTGTTACACAGTGTTACTCTTTTAGAAAGCCCCTTTGGAGAGCCCCCGGAGTCTCTTGGAATTGCAAACTCCCTTTTACTCCCATCTCTGGCTGGGCACTGTAAAGGGCTGTTGACCTTTCCTTGAGCAGAGAGCATCTGAACTCCACAGATCTTTGAGTACTGTTGATTATTCAAAGTGACCGGTATAAATATCAGCAGATTGGAGACATGAAGCACTGATTTCAGTTATTGTGATGGTGGCACAAAAAAAGTCTCTTTGTTTCTTCAGAGATTCCCTTCACTTTCTGCCTGTGCCATTTCTCATTAGAGTTCTCTCTTCAAGTTTTTTGAGTTACAAAATCAACCCCTACAATGTAGAACTGGCTAAAAGAAAAATAAGGTTTGCTTAGAGAGTTTACAACATACAGACATCCTAACCAGAGAAAAAGTGAAAGCCTTAACACGCTTAGGGGAGATCAGTGATTTGACAGGGAAAAAAAAATCAACCTCAAAAGAACCCCAAAATTCTCAACAAACCAAACACGGGGTAAAGTAGTAAGCAACATTTGTACCGAGCTGCAACATGAAGACTGCACACATTAGAGGCTTTTATAATTGTGTTAGGAGCAAATGTCATAAATTTATTGTTCTTTCATGTGAAAGAGATGCAATAGTGGGAAAGACCCTGCTTTCTCCTGCAGATGCCAACAATTGTCTTAAACATCTCTGTCAAGTACAGCAGCATTCTGAAATGAACAAACAACAAATAGGTTGCCTTAGATTTCTGTAATTCCTTCAGAACTTACTGGTTTTGTTATCTTTTGTCAAATTGATGCTTTCCTACTGACAGTTCTTATTATTTACACAAATTATTATATAGCACTTTTTCCAACTGATTCAGGTTCCAAAATCCCTCTAATATTTTATCTTTTTAAAGATTATATCTCTATTTATAGAGAGGATGTACAGAAGAGGCATTCTGCTTGGGTTTTAAACTAACATGCCAAGTCTGAAGGTTTGAACCATATGTCACTTAGGTTTCCCTCTATGTTTCTGCAGAGCTGATGTGTTGTTCAGGCCCATTTCCAGCCATAAAGAAAGAGACTTAACATTATTCTGCAGATAAATGTTGTCTGTACATCTGCTGCTAAATAGGTGAAGGGCAGAACTGGTAGCTTCAAGATTTTGTTTCCAGTTAGAAAGCAGAGGAAAATATGCAGTGAAGGACTGGGATAATTTGTACTGATTTCTGGGAAGTCTTAAAGGAGTTATGGTTTGGGAAGGGGGTTAGTTGGGTGGGTTTTGTTGTTGTTGGTTTTAGTGGTTTAGGTTTTTTTCCTGAAGAGTTAATACAGAAAGCAAGCATATGCTGACAGCTGGTAAACTGAAGTTAGTTTTCTTGGATGAGCGTTGGTGCGAGGTCACCAGAGGATACTGCTGTGTGATAGACATGCCTTCTCCTTCTGCCTGTGGTGTGTAATGCTGAATAGAGCAAAGTCGGGCAAGGACTGCAAACAATTTGAAATGTTCTGTGCCTCAGAATTTTAATAAAGTCATCTGGAAAGGGGATTTACAAACTGGACACTTAAAATGGATGACATCTGACCATCATTCTCAGAGAGTTAATGAATCAGACGGTATTTTGCATTCTTTCTCTAGATCACTTGTTTGAGTTCAGCCCACAGCTACAGTTATCAAATGTCACTGTCCTTTTAATGCTCTGCTTGAAACAAGTCTAATCTTCTATTGGTTCTTTGGAAGCAAAGCTTCTTGTCCCAGGGCTACCACCTGAGGCAGGAGTCTTCATACCATCCCAGGCTGAGACACCAGTGAAAGACTTGACTTTCAGGAGACACTCCCTCAAGAAAGCTGTGTCCCCAAAACATGAGGATACAGGGTGTGACCCCATTGCCCACACAAGAGTGGTACCTTCACGACTGCTAAATGCTAATTTCAAGACTAATGCTTGTTTTCTTAGGAAGGTATAACAGCAGGCAAACTGCCAGCATTTGCTCTAATTCTAACACCTGGAAAATTTCAACTGTCCTTTTTGCCATACAGAATAGGGCACATGTGATGTAATATGTGTCTCTTCCTATGAACAGGCTTATATCTGCAAAATTGGGTTTTCTTTGGTCTTGAAAAGAACAGCTTGTATCCTTAGCAAGCAGGGAAAATGGTCTGGCATATTTAAGAAAAGAAGTATTACCAATATTCAAATAATTCACATGTTTAATTAGTATAAAATATATGTATATGCACCCCAAAAAAGCAAGGCATTTGAAAATAGAGAATCTTGCCTTGAAAAATAAGAACATTTAAATTTTATTAGGATTAGGTGCATTGCAGTGACACCAGCTTTGTGTATTCCATCTCCTTGCTTCATTTTTTGTAGTTTCACATCTGATACCTACCAGTCACTGCCAATCATTTCACTGCAGGGGAAAAAAAGCACTGACCCTGAGAGTTATCCAGTTTTTGTATTGGAAGTACTGTTCACTTGCTCTGAAAATGCTGACTCAATTGACAGCTCAAAAAAAGTCCAAACCCAGAAAAGCCCTCTAGCACCTTTACGTGAGAACATCTGCCAGGCTGATAGAAATTAGTCTGCATTGCATTTATGTATTCACTTGCCAATACTGTACAGCACTCTTTTATATTGTTCTACAGTGCAGGGTGTGCTCAGTTGTTCTGTAGGATGGAGTTAGCAGTCTTCCCAAGCTGAAAGTCAGCCTGGTGGGCACAATTCCAGAAATGTATGGTGGATAATTCAGAGGCTGCATAGAATGTCAGTACTTTCTCATCATTGGTGCTTAGGTTAATAAGGATTTGAGGGACAGATGTACAGAGAGATAAAAGAAATTGTGGTTCAAGGAGTGGGGGCTGGGAGGGGAGAAGTCACAAGGCCTCTGTAAGCACGTAATTGGGATGCCTCTCTGCAAAACAAAGATTTGTGATCCATATGTGTTTTGCAATACAGAATCACAAGGTAAAAATGCATAATATTGTTAGGATTATTATAATCCCAGAATAAAGCTGTCTTACTGGGTCATTCCATGACTTTTCTGGCACAGTAACAAAGCTGAATGTGATGGATGGAGATTTCCATGGCCTCATTCAGCCTGTATCTTAGTGGGTTTGGATGTGCTCTGGATCGTGTAGTGTTGAATTGGATCCCATCTTGCAGAGGAAGATGGAGACTCTGTAACAAGGAAGCTCATGAGGAAGTTCTGTACCTGCTGGTCCGTTCTGCATTACTGGGGCAATATCAGTCCCTGTACCTGTTCCACAGTTTAAATCGAGCACTGTGGTTGTTGCCCATTGAGCTGAACTCAGTCTTGTTACAGCCATTCCTGAGGGCCACTGGTGCCTTGTATGGTCTCAGGTGTTATAGGGCATGAGCTGGGTGCTGAGATGCACAGGGAGGAGATGAAAACTTCAGGGCATGCACCTTAGGACTTCAGATAACAGGAGCTTGCACAAGAGCCCAGGTACTTCCTGCTTCTTGGCAGATGGCTGGAGTTTTTGTTGTCTAGTCTTTGTTTCCTGTACAAAGCCCCTTGACTTTGTTGGTGTGGAGTAGCTTGCTCCAGTCCAGCATCAGGTCATTTCTTTTCTTAAATTAAAAAAAAAATTATGTAGTCTAACACTTTGAGCCCAAGAGCTGCCTACCCTTATTTCGCTGCAGTGACCCTGTTTGAGCTTCAGGAAAGCCCTACTGGCCAATCTCAGGTGTTTTCCCTTTGTTTTCTTGCAGGCTCTGATACTTCACCAGCTTGGGCGTTATAGCTTGGCAGAGAAGATTCTCAGAGATGCTGTCCAGGTGAACTCCACAGCCCACGAGGTCTGGAACAGCCTGGGAGAGGTGCTGCAGGCACAAGGCAATGATGATGCCGCGACCGAATGCTTCCTGACAGCGCTGGAGCTTGAAGCCAGCAGTCCCGTGGTCCCTTTTACCATCATTCCCAGAGTCCTTTGAGAGGGCACCTCGATCAACCGATTTTTGGTCTGACTTCTGGGTGAGCAAGCCCAGTGTATGAGACTGCCTGGTAACTGGTTAGTTTGAGAAACTCTAGAGCTACAGGTAACAAACTCCACTCTTTTGTGGGAAAGTGGCCAAAGCAGGGAGGTGCCACCATATGTCAATGTCAGACTGAGAGGACGGAGTGGTGAGCCAGAGCCAAATCACTCATATCGCCTGCAGTTTTGCCCTGGTAGTTTTAAAACATCGTTACATTGTTCATGGATGATGTGCCATATTTTGTTAGTGATACTTGAGTGTTACATAAAGTTATAATGGAATCAACTACCAATTGTAGAATAAGTTAAGATTCAGTGGCAGAACAGACTATTTTTAACAAGGCTGTTAATAAAACTGTTCTCTTCCTGCCTCTCAACCTCTTTTGGCCCAGAGTCAAAATGTGAATTTTCTGTTTCCATCTCTGTTATAGTCCAGGCCAGAAAATCAGTTGAGTTCTTGATTTTAGTTGTTAATAATTGTGATGTGTGGCTAACTGTTATCTAGAGTAAAGGCTGAGTACAAGAATATTTATATTTTACCAATGTATGCCTGTTACAAAAAATATATTAGTTATTTAAGTTTAACTTTTTTATGTGAATTCAGAGTTTATTTATCAATGGAGATATGTAAAAAGAAGCCTCAAATGGAATATTTACCGACATTCCTTATACACGAACCCACACTTGGCTAAATGGGATGATTATGTTAATAATAAAATGATTTTTAAATGGAAACTTTCCTGTGTCGTGTCCTGGTTAAGAATCTGGGGGAAATAGATGGCTTGTGGACACATTTTTATGAGCTGGCTGGCTGGCCTTGAAGATGAACACCACCAAAATTAAATGTTCTGACACCAGTCTAGAGAAATGAGCTGCTATACTCTTGGCCAATGGTACTGTTATCTTAGACTTCATCTTTCCTTAAATCTTCACTATTCCTTTTTTCTTCTTCCACTCCAGCTCTTGATGAAGCCAGATTACACTGCCTTTACATAATACATGGACATTTACATATACCTTGGTAGTGCCTGGGAAAAGCATGTTAAATATTTATACAATATTCTTTGGCTTTTTTTTCTGTCTTCATAGTTCTTTCTCAACATCTCCTTTACTTTGTGTCCCTTGAAAGAAAAGTTGGCTGGTTTAGGAGACAAATACTTGCCAGAGATTCTCTGGGATGTGTAGAGAAGAGTCATTGTTGCAATGACTGTTCAGGGTGCATGATCTGGGGTAGTAGTGTCCACTCATTTACAGCATTGGGCACATTTGGAGCCTAGGAAGAGTTCCAGCTTCCCCATTAGACTGGGTGCTCTGTGATACTTGGCTGATTTGTCACAAGAAATGGTTTTAAAGTGCTTAGCACAGGATAGCAGATGATTCGGGAAAATAACAGCAAATGTTGCTCTTGGTTGCTCACCAGAGCTTACGCACCTCAAGTGCACGGAGGATCCTCACTGCGGCAGTGTGGGGCTCCAGTGAGCATCTTCAAATGGCAGAAGACTTAAACCTGGGGAGCTCTTCAGTTTTCCCCCTGGCATTTCATGTGCCTGTTAGGCTGAGGCTACTTTGAAATTCTATCTGCTTGGCATTTGGACCATATGTTCTCTGTAAAATGGACCAAAACCCTGTAATAGGTAGTGTTTTCAAATCTATTTTAAAGGCAGTAGAAATTGTGTCATCTTGCTCACTGCGAAAAACATCAGTTTTGTTTCCCCATTTAAAGTCCCTGTTTGGCATGTTTTCTTCCTACTGTCCTTGGCTTTCTTTTTCTCTTTTCTATTTGCCAACTGTTCTGTTTTCTAGTCCCAGTTTGTAATTTGTGTTCTGGCCCTGCTGTCTTTTGGCACCCATTACATGATACCAAAAAATAGTGCAAAACCTTTATTTGTTTAATTCAGTTCCTCCTGAGCACTTCTCCTATCCCAGTTCCATTAGTTAAATTTGCAGTACCTTTCACAGGTGTGCTCCTTCACAGTATTGACTCACCTTTTACTGCAATATCAAAGCTTTTCTAACGAGGCAATTTGCACCTAGATCTGAGACAGATGGTCTTTCTCCAGAGAGCTTCAGACAAAAGTAGAGTAGGAGAATTCTGTAACAGAATTCAGTTCTGATTCTTCTCATTCCATTTCAAGTCCTGGCCTCTTTTGATAAACTCCCAATGTGGAAAGGTTACCAATCTAATTGTGTCATGTCTTTTATTAGTGGAGAAGTTGTCACTGGTGTTGTGCGTATCAGGTGAACCTGAATATCTGTTTCCTTTTTCTTGCACTGGAATCAGTTTCACTGTAAATCCACAAGCTCCTACCTCTTGGGAATAGCCTCAGCTACCTATTTTTAAAAATGGATTATGTCTGTAAGGCTGTACATTTATGAATTTTCAGGCAGAAGTGGAAATCCTTGCAGCATATGAATTAAACAGCAACTCTTGTTTAAACATAGTTTTCGAGTTAAAACAAGTTTCTAGGTTTTACAGCTGCATTTTTTTTCTTTTTTTAAAATCAAGTAAGAAGCCCAAGATATTTTTATATCTGTTCTAGTTGCTATACAGAGAGATCTGCCTTTTGCAATCTGCTCTCAGACCACTATAGCTTTTCAGTCACTAAAGTGAAGGAAACAATGCCCATGTCCACAGCCAGTCCCGGCGAAGTGTTCCCTTGGTGCCTGTGAGTTGATGTCATCCTCGTGAGGGCTGCTCCTGGACTTTGTGGCTGGCCAAATCTCCATGTGGACACACAATCTGTGTGTGCTCTTGCTCCCCCAGCCTGTGTCAGGAATCAGAGCTGTTAAAATGATCGGTGAGGTAAGTCAGGGGCTGAAAACCACGCCAACCCCTTGCTCCCTTGTCTCAAGGTTTTACTGACCTTTGGGTGGCAGCCAAGTAAAGGCTTCAGGTAGTTCATCTGATTTACTGCACCAGTAGTAACACTAACCTGCAGAGGAGAAAGGCAGGACAGCCCCTGCTTGGACCGGTTTAAAACAGTTATTAAAGTGCATTGTCGAGCACTCGTATCAGTATAGGGACAAGTTGCACAAGCCCAAGATCTCCAGCCTTTCAACAGGGATTACATACTCTTCTCTTAAATCCATAAGACTGGAATAGTGGGTTTCAGAGGAGACTCCCCTTATTCTGCAGTGTGCTTGTGCTACTCAAAATGATTAACATTTGGTTTACCAAGCATATGTTAAAGTGTAGCAGCAATCTCTGTTGCACTTGATAAAAGGTCTGACTCTGCAGTGCCTGCAATAAAAAAACTTATCATTCAAGTAATTGGTAGAAGTTCATCTCTCATTTTGGTGCAGATAACCATTTCTACTCCATGATTTATTTCATTTCTACTTTTGCTTTCATGATTGATAGAGAATCACAGGAACAAGAGAACCAATCCAAGCAGAACTAATCCAACTGTATCTTTGAAAACTTTTGTCATTAATTATATGCATTTTAAACATCAAAGCTATTTTTAAAACTGCTTTAATTTTCCTTGAAAATCTGTTTTTTCCTGAGTAGACTGTTCTACTCTGGAATGATAGCAGAAGCTTGGATATACTGGAGTTCCAGATTTACCTTGCTAATTCTTTGTTTTTTCAGTTGTCAGTTATAATGGTGTTTTTCTCACAATCATCCTTTCTCTTCTCTAGCATCAAGTTAAAAAGCTTATATGCTAAAATATGCTTTCAGCAAGTACACTTCTCCAGCATTTCCTCTGTTTAACCTCATCACTTCCAAACTACCTTTCCTGATCTCACTGATGGGCTATGCTGGACTGTGTTGCACTTCCACATGCATCCGCATTATCACAAAGACTAGCTGGTAAGGATTCTACTTATGGACAACAGGAAAGACAGAGAATATTCAGCTTTTGTCCTGTGTGGCTGTCATTGCTGATTGTGTGAAATTTGCTGGGAATCTCTCAGACTTGCAAAGCCAGCAAGTGGGCTCGAAGAAATGGGACAGTGAAGGTAAATCTAAGGAAAATCAAAAAGCTTTTTTGGAAAGAGGAATTAAGTATGTGGGGTGGGTGTTGGTCAGACTTTGCTCTTCCCCATTGCAGGGACACACGGTACTGATATGCTGGTTTGTCAGCACCTTGGTCACCTGGCCTTTCCAGTTCTCAATTTAAAGCACCTTTGTAGGCCAGGTGTGTAGTCTCCCCAGTTACTATTTCAAAGAGAGAGAACTGTACCTATTAATTTCTCAGTCCTTTCAAAAGATGTAACTGCTTGTGTCTGGCTCCTGTTCCATGCCCAGTCATGGGACAGACAAGCACCAGGTGCCACTGCCCTGGCACCACTTTGGACATTTGCAGAGTGCAGCAGCTGCCAGGTGTGCTCTTTTGGATGTGGCCCTGAAGCACAGCAGGAGCACACAGCAAAGCTCCCGAAGGCAGGAGGGAGAGGGCTTTGGCCTTTCTAAATATGCCTTCACTTAGAAAATTTCCTTGGAGGGACTGAGTATAAAAACCTATTTTAGACAGTAAGGGGTCAATAAAATGTGTCATTTCTGTGCTGAATTATTTTCCTTTGTGTCCTTATGTGAGGCAGGGATCTCTGTAGGAGAGATGACCCTTCTTCTGGGTATATCCATGTCTGCTTCATCCAGGTATAAATCTCTACAGCCTGCTCCCCCTATCCTCACTGGGAGCAGCATGACTGGCTCTTGGCTCCCTCTCTGCCTCTAGAATTGCCTCCCCAAGGATGTTTGTGACACTCTTCAATATGAAATTACTGAAGGCGCCCTGTCTATCTGGTTTGAAAAAAATTAATCAATAGACAATTAAATAAGGTAATGATAGTATTTCTTTGTTATTACCACAGTGACATGGCTTTAAAAGCATGCAGGGTTGGTGTTTTTCTATTTGTTTCTATAGCTGAGCCTCCTCCTCTGTGAGGACAGTAAAGCTGAGAGTCCCTCTGGTGGGTACAGCTGAGGAACAAACATCTGATCAGCACGTGGGCCCCTGGGCTGGCTTCCAAAGAGAACAATGGCCCTGCTTACCAATATTTAAGTGGATGCTTTTTCTACACACGTGCTTGCACATGCTCACAGTTACAGAGAGCCATGTCACAGGTGCATCTTACACCTGTGGCAGAGTTTTGAGAGGAAGTTCCTGTACAAGTTCACTTTAGCTCCTGTAAAGCTATCTCCTCTATAAAGAGGCTTTGCTTTTTTTGACAGATAGTTGGTTGTGCCAGAAAAGGAAATTCTGGCCCCAATTTTCACTTCCAGTGCATGTCAGATGTATATCAAATGATGAGCCTGAGACATTGTTATTATTAGTGCAGGCTTTCCTAAGATTGTTGTTTTCCAAACAGCACCAACTACTAATGTAGGACTGGAGGGGGCAACAGAGGCAGTAAAACATGCCAAGTTGCTTTCCTTTTGACTGTTTTGCAAAAATAGCTCTTTATTGGAAATAAAACAGCAGTCTTCTGACTGAAAAATTGTTTTTTGTAAGGGTCCCTTCAAGAAGGGTTTTTGTCTTTCTTCTTTTTAATATTGCAAGCTTTTAGCTTACCTAACTCCTGTGACCTGGAATGAGAACCCTGCAATCTTCAGGGCAGGTCCTGTGGCCAAAGGACTCAGCAAATGGCTTCACTGACACAAGACCTCCATGCTCTTAGGCTAAAACCACTTCTTCCCAGACATGTCCTTCAGGAATGTCCTGCTTGTTTGATGATCCCGTTGCCCTGCTTCTGCAGTGGTTGCCCACACTGGTGGCCAGCCTGCAGGAAGCCCCATTTCCAGCGCAGGTGCCCCTGGCCACCACCCTGCCTTGCTGCACAGGGGTGCATGGGCTGGCAGCAGCACGTGGAGCAGTAAATCACAACACACTCGTTTGGGAGCATTTGTTTCATGGTGTGTGCTGAGTCAGCCACACTGCCATCTGACAGATTAAAAATAAAAGATAAAAGGTGTAGGCACAAGCTCCTCTGGCTTATGGAAAGCCCCCAGGAGGGCCCACCAGCAGATGCAAACAAACCTTTGTACGGTTTCCATCTTGTGCCCGTCAGAGAACTCTGGCCTGTTCTTCATTGTTTTGGGTTAGAGGCTTCACGTGAAGGACCACGTGCTGCAAGGCTGAGCTTCAGCAACAGCAAGAGTTAATCAAAACATATTTTAGATGCCAGGTTATGGTGCGACTTCATCTTGTGCCTGACCCAAACCAATGGCAGCTGCTGTGGTTCCTGTGTTTGCTTTGCTCCTGTTATGTCTGGTTAGTGTGAGGCTACAGGGCGAGCCAGACCAGCCCACCCTGCTCACGGCCTTTACTTTTGGGGTTGTTTTTTCACTGCAGAGGAGGCAGTGGAAGTGGGGAGGCAATGTGAGCCCATTTCAGAAATAGAGAGCAGTTAGGTGGGTTGGATTATGCCTATTGAGAACCTGCATTGTTGTTTCCATCACTGTTTTCATCAAAACAAAGGCTGAAGTAGGGTGGCAGTTCCCAGCTGGGTCTCACCCCCATGTAAAGTAGTTTTCCCATCCTGGCCACAGAGCACCACACTTGCCCTAAGAAGCACAATAGGAAAGAGCATGGGAGATTTCTGTTCCCAGCAGAGATGCCTTTGCTGTGAGTAGTAGCCTGAGGTATTATGTTAAAGATGTCTCTTGTTACATTACAGTTTGAAAAATAGAGACTGGGTGATATTAGAGATCCTCAGGAAAGTCAAAATGCATTCATTACAACAGTGATGCTAATAATCTGTAAGATAAAAATGTATTACATGCTTATGTGGATGTTTCTTGTTCAGAAATAATGTGGACTTTGCTCACTGTAGCTTACAAATGCACTATGAGAATTTGTAAACTGGTGTCTACAGTAGCCTAGACTCATAGCTCCCAGCCTTGACAGAAGGGCCAGAGGAAAAGAGGCACAGATCATATAGGTCACAACTGAGAAGACTCAAAACAACTCTCATGGCCAACATACCTCAGAGCATATCAGCCTCACCCTGTGTTATCTAGGATTCTCATCACTCGATTCCCTCTCTGTAGAGGGTTTGAATGGGAAGTGACGCTATTGCACAACTATTTCCTTTCCTGGCCCTAAAATGGACTTAAGTTGTAATTCTTGGCCATTATCACCACCAAACATTCAGTGCTGCGTGTAGTGAGTTGCAGTTTTTGAATCATTCTCTTGCCATAGCCCAAATTAGGCTAATGTTAACACAGGGCTCTGGCACACGATGGAGGGACTGTCCCATCAGTCTGGCCAAGCTTGTGAGACAGCTCTGTCAGCATCCAGCCTTCACAGACATTTCTAAATAAGATTTTCACTGGGAGTGACATACTGTGATATTGGGGATTCAGCCTTAGCTACATTTTACTTCCCAGTATGCTGATATTGATGCTTTTCTCATGTTCTGATGCTTCAGCCTCCTTTCTGTGCAAAGCCCACTGTGGATCAGTGACAAGAGCTGCCTCCATCCTGCTCTCTGTCCTCGATTTCCCATTTCACTGGGACATACTGAACAATATGCTCCAATGGCTTTTGTGTCCTGATTCCTAGAAGAAAGCATCCTCCCGAGAGCAGCTCGCTCGGCCTGAGATGCTCAGGCACAGTGACAGCTGCAGCCTACATGAAGCAGGGGTGGTATAAATAGCTTGCAAGGAGAGAGGCAGGAAAAATTACATGGTATGGCACTATGGCCAGAGCTGCAGTATTCAGGTACAGCCTGGTTCTGCAATAGGCTTTGCTTGAGCCAGCATCAGAGTTATACTGGGGGGGGGGGACCTAAAATTTCCAGTTTTCCTCATTTGGTAAAATTCATGTTTCTAAGTAGTTTGCAGAAATTTTACTGTGGTATCAGTGATTGTGAGTGTTTGAGCTGTATCTTAATCACTGACTTACAAAAAAGAAAAAAGCCTATGTATTCTGCAAGTCAGGAACCCTCGGCTTGCCCAGCCTCACTCATTTGAGCTCTGGCAAGGGCCTTACTCCACATGCCATGCAACTTTTGGAACCCTGTCTTCCTCTGTGCAGGACAGCTTCAACAGGGGGACATTTTCTCCCCAACTCCCCTCTTTACCCTGCTGATTGAGTCCCTCTTTTTGTGCTGAGGGAGATGTAAGTCCAAACACTCCCAGCCCAGATGAGACAAGACCTGAACTATCTTATTGACTGGGTGGAGGCTGGCATAATGTGGGCACATCTGCACACCAAGCCTGAGGGGACTGCAGCAAAATAGTGCTGAAGTTTCCAGGGCAGGAATCGGGTGTCTAACAGACCCAACCTGATCCTCTCCAGCTGTATGTGGTGCTTGGTATATATGACACACAAACTTCCCTAGTGACCAGGAGGTGCTCAGTGAGTTGTAGCGCTTCAAGCCTCCCTGGAAGTGCAGGTTGCACTCATGAATAGTCACCTACATTTGCTGGGTTTTCCTGGTGGATTCAGCTGGGTGGCACCACTGATGCCTGCAGATTACCATCCAGGAGAGATGAAGATTTGTTAACTAAACCCTAAACCTTGGCTGGGGGGTGGAAGTGGCACTGAAGTTCACAGTTTGCATGGAACAGATCCACAGGCTGACAGACTTGAGGGGTTTCATAAGTTGATGTTTGAATGTGGACAATAGTAACCCTCACCCATGACCCAGCGTGGAAATGGCAGCAAATGCTTGGCTGAGGCCTCCCTTGTGCCCCCCAAGGGACGTACCTGCCAAGCTGAGCCACCTCACTCACCACAACCAGCTCACTGCTCCAGAGGCAGAGGCAGACAATCTGCTGTAGGGTTGCAACCCACTGGTAGCCACAGCTGGTGACGACTTGTGCCTGTCACTGCTCTGCACAGATCCCTGTGTCAGACATGCAGCTTTCACAGCCAAAACTCATGCTGAGGCCATCCCTTAGCAACAAAGCTCTTATAGTGCTTTTACTGCTGCAATGGCTGGAGATTGGGCACCTTCTCTACCACCAGAGCTGCAAAGTGGTGCATAGCAAAGCTGTCCCACAGAGGGTACCTACAGCAAGGCACTGCACCAGGAATGCTGCTTAATGTGAGCTGACCCTGCTGTTGTGAAAGACTTTTCTGGGTGTCACTGTACATACACTTATCCTTGAATAATGTTCTACAAGACACATCTATGTCCTTGGCTTGCATGGCTTGGCTGCTGGCTGACCCCTGCCTTGGAAATACAAGCTTCGTAATCTTAAGAAGCACAATAAAAAGTCAGCATCCTACAGAAACCAGTGTGACACAGCAAAGCCCATCCACCAGCTAGACCTGAGGAATTAAATACCCATGAGTGAATATAACCTCAGGCAGGAATAAATAGCTCAGCATTGCCCAGGTCTTAGCTGAAAGCCCCAGCATCACTGGCAAACTGTGTGAAGGCCATGTCATGATGGTTCCAGTGACCGTCTTCCGACAGTTTCAGATGTGCTCAGGTCTGGAGCAACCTGAAAGAATACCATCAGAATGATTCCAGTTATTACATGGTATGGCACTATGGCCAGAGCTCCTGAGAGGAGCAGGACTGAGAAAGTCTTCACCCATGAGATGACAGAGCATCTAGATTTATATACTGACAACATACGCGCTCCAGGTTGCTTAGCACCATTTACTCCAACATCACAGGCCTCCACCACACAGTGAAATACAAGCCAGGAAGCCTGAGAAAATTTTTAAAATGACAAATATAGAACTTCAACTATATCAACTATTCCTTGCACACACAGAGATTCCTGTTTCACTGCTATTAGCAGAGCACTCAGGCCTTTATATGCTTGGTATGTACAGTTTTCATGGCTCTAACTAGAAGCTTTATAGGATAAGACAGAAGACACTAACAACTACCTTTGATCACCTTTGACCACATTTGTATATCCATGGACAACTACCTGAGGGTAATGCACAGTATCCAGGCTAATATCCCCATGTGCTTGCTGCAGTGTGCTGCCTGTGGATAGAGGATTACCTGGAATCACTGAACAAGGAACATGCAAGAAGTGCATTAAGCCACTTTCTAGACAAAAAGCTTAAATTTCATTAGCCCTGTAGGGTGCAAGTATGCAAAACCTGGTGCACTGTAAACTCTCCATCTAGCTTGGTAGTGAAAAGCGTCTCTGAGTGGAGATCAGAGCAATCAGCCCACCTAATAAATGGAGTGAGATTCCATAGGCCTGCAAGGGAGCTTCCCACTCAGCGTGTGCTGAGGTGCTTTACCATCCCCACCCAGCATTTCAAACAGCTCTTTCTGCAATGGCTGTCATTACAGGAGGCCCTCAACAGCACATTGCCCTCTCTGCTGACAGCTGAGTATCCAAAGTAGTGAAATGCAGAACATCTACCAAAAGAGCAAGCCCTCCTGAATAAATTAGCATCCACCTGGGATATGAGCTTGGACCCCTCAACTGGCTGAGATCAGCTAAGGGACCAGCAAGAGTACACAGGAGCATCCACACCTCACTTCACAAGTCTACAGAAGGCTGGTGAAACTCAAAACACTGCTGCATGCAGGAAATAAAAGAGGAAGGAAGGAAAGAAAGAAAAAAACCTGTGTAGCGGTTTCCATCACCCTAGGCTGGAAAACAATTCCTCCTGCGCATCATGGAAAGCACTCAGGTACTAGTGGGCATGCTGCTGGAAGCAGCCTCTCCACATGCCCTCACAAGGGGATGCCACCCTCTTCTGTATCACTGGAAGATGGGAATAACAGAGAAACAAGTACCCCATATCCAAGGTCCGCGTGAAGAGCTGAGCAACTCCTTCTGGCCCCACAGATGATCAGCAGTAGCCCTTATGCACACAATGAAGGCGTTTCAGGAGAGTGCAGGCACGATCAGCAGAGACGTGGCTGCCTCTTTTTCAGCCTGTCCTCTCTTGAAGTTGGGAGTCTGCTGCTGGAAGAGACCTCGGGGTATTGCATCCCTTTCGTCCATTGTGGGGCAGCACTGCCTTTTCCTTGCTGAAGCAATGCAGCGGGGTCCTCTGAGCAAAAGGCTCTGCAGACCTTTCAAGGAAAACAGTCCTTCCCACAGGTTTGCATCTTCCTTTGCAGAATTCACTGCTCAGGCTATGGTTCAGATCGTGGCCGTGGCTGGTGCCTGCCTCCACTGGCTCGGTGGGAATGCTCACTGCCAGGGAGAGGAGGGAGCTTGCTGAATTTTAATCACATTTTGGCTGCCAGTGCCATGGCCAGGAAAATACTTGTTTACATGATTAGAAACAAGATGTGTTACATATGTATGGTCTCATCAGCAATTAGTACCTGAGTATTGCAGACAATAACCTCCTGGCTGAACACAACACAAATCCCTTTGTTATGATCTCCTGGCCTGCCTTTACCTCTAGGATCCTGATGTTACCAAACCTTGCAGGAGGGAATGGCACCTCAGTCAGGTTCCTGATGTACTGGGGAGCTTACAAGCCCTCAGCAGTAAATGCAGCTGTCAGGAAGAGGGAGCCTGTGTGCACCAGGAATAGCCGTGTTTGGTGAGGGAGAGTTTTGTGTCTTCATCAGGAGCAACTCAGTGGGAGTCAGTGAGCCACAGTGGTTCACAGGGAAGCAAAAGTGAGTTCTTTGTGTCTCTGCAATAAGTCAGAGAAAAGAGACTCAAGACAGCCACAAGCTGGGGTTAAATCACTGTTCCCTTGAAGGGTGCCAGACCTCAAATGAAGGTGGGAGCTTAGTGAAAGCTTCAGGATTGCTCTGAGGAGCTCAGACTGCAGCTCTTTGATGGGTGAGGTGAGAGAACAGAGTGGTGCTTAATGGTTAGGAAAGGAGCTGGTCCTGGGCAATGTTTTTACCTGGCTGCCTATAACACGGGCAAACCCTCAGTGGCCAGATTCCTGCTGCCAAATCCCCACCAGATCTATGGGGATCTTTGCAAAGGATAGAGTGCAACCTCCCTCTTATGGGAGAGTTTGGAAATACAAAACACCTATACAGCTGTGGCCCAGTTCAATAATTTCTGAGTAGCTACATAACCTGTGACCCCATCTGCAGAACCACACGTGCTAGATCTCTGCCCTGCTCTCCGTGTCTCTCTTTAACATTAGGGAGCTTTTACTTGAAAAATCCTTAATGCAGCCATCTAAAACCAGCCTCCCTTAACGACCCTGCCTATTTAAGTATTTTTGCAGCTCATCATCTGTCACAAGAGATGCTGTACATTTGGGTTTTTCTACTGCAAGAACTGGCAACACCCTCTGCTTCCTAAATCTTCCAAAATAAGTTGCATGCATTCCAGATAACTTGCAGAAAAGCTAAAAATAGGAAAAGCTAACCTCTGAATTTAATTTTTTGCTTTTCATTTTCCTTCTGGGATGTGCTCCCTGTTTTGAGCAGTTATACTTCCCGTTAGGTCAGGCACTAGATAATAGTTTTCCAAGAGCCTGGAGATCAGAGAAACCCATAAAATAATTCTACATCCAGCAGCACAGAACAGCTGGCACTCACTGAAAGGTCTGCCCTGGAAGTGGCCTGGGTTGTCTCTCTCCTGTCTGCCTTCTTTACACTGATATTTCTCTTCCAAAAAAAATCTTGCAAGCTGTCTGCTTTTATCTGCTCTTGCTGCTTACCGAGCCTCCCCGGTTTTCTCAGGCTGCACATCCCTCAGTGTTTTGCTCCCACTCACTGCTGAGATTAATGCTGCATAATATTCCAGAGCTATCACATTCTGGTACTTGGAGCTCTTTTCATTCTTTCTCAAATTCAAATTTAACTTAAAATTAAAAAGCCCCACACAATTGAAAGCCTGTGTACTGGATACACAGATCTAGGAGCAAGGAGTAGTTGGGAGTGATGAAGGGGAGGCCATGTCAGATAAAATGGGTGGTCTTTCTGATGTGAAGAAGGTTTTCACTTTATTTAGGTGTAGGTATGCAACTTGTATGAGTCAACACTCCCTAGCATGCAGTGAAAAGCCTGTCTAATTTGGAGCACCCAGGAGCTTTGGATTGTCCTCTGCAGGTTTCCTGACCAGGTCAGCAACAGGGCAGGGACTACACCAGCCCAGAGTCTGAAGGAGGTTAGGAGGCAGAGTGAAGGAGCCATCCCGCTTCACGGACTTTATGTTGGCAACGAGTGATCAGCTGAGGGCAAGCCTGGCTGCAGGACAGTGGTACTGTGATTCAGCCCCTTGGGCTGGGAGCCAGCTAGGAAACAGTCAGGAAATCAGATTTTCACACTTCTCAGGACACAGGCAGGAGGTAGGTGAGAAACCAGGCAAATCTCAGCAGTACAGAGTCAACTGCAGAGTCTCTTGACCCATCTGTCTCCAGCACCGGCAGAGCCATGCTGGCAAATGGGCACCTTGCTCGTGTCTGTTTGCAAACAGGCTGGATCTGCCCTTCCTGTGCCCCACAAATGAACTGGAGGATTCACCTCCCTCTGCCCAAGCCAAGGGCCAGCTTCAGAGCACAGCAGCTGACCTCACCACACATGGATAGAGGAGGCACTTTCTACCCACACTTCCCTTTGAAACCGATGTTGCTCCTTTGCCTTTCAATGGAATAAATGCCATGAAGCACTACAATGGTAGTTAAAAATGTACTTGCATACTACGTCATGGAAGAGTGGGCTAATAAGGTAATGATGACTAACTCCAGTATTTCAAACTGGGGGAACCAAGTTCCCTGAAAGAGTAAGGTGATTAGGTGGCCTGTTGCTATTGAAAGTTTCTACATCAGCCCACTTGGGTCCATGGCAGACAGGTCTCCTAACCTATAGAGAAAATGCAGATTTACGTGGTGCAGGATGATGTTTTTCCTCCTAGGAAGGGCAGTCTGTGAGCTGGAGCTGATGAAATCTGCTCTGTTTCATACCTTTTGTGGGCTGTGCTTGCCTGGACAAAGCCTCACTTCTGTGCCTTTCTGGAAAAGGAATTAGCCACCTTATTCCTGCATATATTGAACTCAGCTGCCAGCCACTTTCAGTTTGTTGCAATAAACTGAGAGCTTCTAAATTCTGGCTGGAGTAAAGTCCAACAGCAATGAGGTCAAAAAGGAGAGAAGCATTCTGCACCTTGAAGAGAGCTGGGATATTTGCCAAGATCAAGCATAGTTTTTTCTCTAACCAGTCAAGGGACACAGAAGCATTTCCAGATGCTGTTGTCCAATTCAGAGTAGTCTGGCCAAAAGCAATATTCTGGAAGAATCCACTCTGGGCTGAATTTGGACATTATATTTAGACAAACATTGTGTCCTTCTTTACAAGGAGGAAAACACCATACAATCTATGTTCAGGCACCCACAAATACAGTGCTTTGAGACATATTGCAGTATGAGCAACCCCACCACTGATTCTCCTTCCTGCTGGAGTACAGTCATGGTGCCTTTCATCAACTTGATGTTGTCCAAGCCATTCCAGGGTACAGAAACACCAATGTCCTGTCAGGGGGCTCACTCCACAGCACTCCTTCCCCATGCCTGGCTCCTGCAGGAGGTCTTTTCTGTGCCACCAGGGCTTTGGGTCAAGGGGAGGCAGCAACAAGCAGCGTGCCTTGCCCTTTGCTGTTGTGGTCCAGATGCCCAGCCTGGACCATTGGCTCCAGGCTTCTCTGCAGAAACACCTCCTGCTTGTTATGGTGAGCAGTTTTGCAATAAGGTCCCACCACTCATTACACACTGCAGTCATTTCTGCTGCATGCTTCTGATTAACTTCTCCACAGTGGTGAAAACAATGAACGGCTTGGAGAAACAGTAAGAGGAAACCAGAAACACTTCAAAGTTTTCTGTGTGAAATCTTCTGGGTCATGTCACATCATCTTAATGAAGTCTACAAACCCAGGACACCCTGGTGGCCAGGGATTTACAGCAATGCAACAACACATCCTGGCACCGATCCTGCCCCATTTCCACCTGCATCCACAAACTCGGTCCTTCTCCTTCCTCCCCGCAGCCCTCGGTGCCCTGCTCAAGGCTCACTAGATCCTGAGCTTATGCCTCTCAAGACGCTATTAGGAAAATCATCTGCTGGCAGCCAGCACTGCCTGGCTGCCCAAGGCTGCCGTGAAAGACTGGTGTGTTAGGCCAGCTCAGTGTCATTTGGCAACGTAATGAGGTCTCCTCAGAAATGCATTTCAAAAGATTACCTGGGCTAGCAGATGAGCTGCCCTCTGGTCACAAACTAATCCTGCTTAGAGGAAATTGGGCACAATAGCAGTGAGAAGGGATATTTCTGATTAAAATTGTAGTAAAACCTGGTCTGAAAATTCTGTATTTTACACCTTTTCTAGATACTAGCTTGCTAATTGCTTACCGATTATAGAAGATCCTATCACATGTAGACAACACAGAGAATAACAAACTTTTTGTAATCCCCTTGCAGAGACATCCAGCTGCCAGAGGCAGAGTAGCCATTGCCCCCACTCAGTGATGCTCAGAGGCAGCTCTCTGTGCCCATTGCTCTGAGACACTGTGTCCCACTTGGTAGATCACATAGAAATGAAAAAAAAATGAGGTTTCAGAAGGACTGCAAGTGTCCCCTGGATTTTTGCCCAAAACCTGGGTTACACCCAATACTTCAGAATGCAGAAGATATATAGTTGATAATAATTTTAATTTTGCTTCAAAATAATAATTAGGAGCCTCCTTGCCTAATAGTACATTAACCACAGATACAGACATTTGCAGACAATATTAGTGTTTCTACTTTTCTTTTGCAATGCAATAGAATAATACAAAGATTTAGCTAGGAGGAGAGTTGACTTCTCCATGTAAAAGCTGTCACAGTGAAAATAAAAATGAATCCAGCAAACAGCACAACTAAAAAAACCCACACTGCCTCCATTGCAGTGGGTTAGGTTGCTTCACTGTGATGGTACTTGGGCACCAATGCCTCTGTGCAGGCAAAGTGTTGGGAGCAGCCACAATAAGCCCAGAGGATGCACCACTGCCATGTGCGCAGCAAGGAGCTGCCAGCATTTGCCAAAACCACCCCATTTCCCACAGCTGTCTGTTGTCCATGCTGTGCCTGAGAGGCTGGAGCACCAGTGCTGTCAGCTCACCACGTGTGGGGCCCAGCAGGACAGGAGGCACAAGGCCACCTATAACAAAGTAAGAATGAAGATCTGCAGCCAGTGTTATCGAAGCTGCCTGCTAGCCTTGGGTAAATGTGTCCTGCAAACACAAGAAGCAAAATCCAGTTTTGTTCCCTTCCCACGTCAGTTTAGAGAACCAGTGGTGTTTTGGCATGTAAAAAAAGAACATGCTTTAAATTATTTTTACATATATATAT
>VZTH01001064.1:287364-302412 GCA_013397815.1 Aleadryas rufinucha | reverse complement strand
CTCCAGCCTTTGGAGCATCTCCAGGCCTTCCCTGGACTGTCTCCCACATGTTCGCGTTCTTCCCGTGCTGAGGACCAGTGCCTCACCATCCATACAGCCAATTTCTTCCAAATATCTAGCCTAAACCTATCTTTCAATTTTTCTTCCCATTCTTCTTTAATCTAAATATTTCCCAGTAATAATTATGATATCCTCTCCTTTCTTCTGCTCCGATTCCAGCTGGGATGCTGCATATGAAAGAGAACTGCAAACTTTCCAAGACATTGGAGACAGCGGGGAAATCTGGTAAATAAAATAACTCCTGCTGAGTGTTTCTGTTTTTCCTTTGCCATAAAACACATTGCAAAACCACAGCCAGCAATTCCATGGGTTGCTGACAAAACGATGGGGAGTTTTACCATAGAAACCAGCGGTTCCTCTCTTGCCCAATTTCACAGTGCAGATTGCTCAGCTGCGCTTGGACAAGTGTCATTACACAGAAATTGAGCTGCTAATTGAAGTGGATGTTACTGATAAATTTGCTTCTTATCCCTGAGCTCAGGTTTCACTACACAAGTTGCCCTTGCTGCTGCCTTTTTGAATATATGGATGTTTTCACCTCCCAGAGTTGGTGTTTCAGTGAATTTTAAGGCGTTGTGATTAATTTTCATCTGAACAAAGCAAACATGGAATATGAGCTATGGCAGTTCTTCAGTAACAGTAAGAGGGGCTTTGCAAAAGCTGGAGAGAGTGAGTGATGAAATAAACTTGCTGTACTTTTTGTACATTTTTTCTGGTTTAATTGCCTGAGCCCTTGGTTTTTTCCAGGTTTGGAGAAGAAAGCATGGTGCGCATAATCAGGTGGTTGGAAAAGCACAAGGTCCCCCTTGACAGCTCTGTGCTTGACATTGGGACTGGGAACGGTGTTTTGCTGGTTGAAATGGTTGGTATTTTGCAAAGTTTGTGTATTTTTTGTACAGAACCAGAGCAGTTTAAATACAGTTCTCACAAGTGGCAGTGGTAATCACAGGGAGCTGTAATCTGTGTGAAACACAAGAAGTGTCAATACTTCAGGCTTCAAAATCTGAAGTATTTCTCTAAATCAGCCTGAGAATCCCTTGTTTTCAGTTTACCTTCCTGTTTCCCCACATTTAAAACTGCATTTCTTCCCACTGTTGTGTAAACTCCCCCAGAAAAGGGAATTAAGTTGACTAATTCACAAAGTACCCTCGTGTGCAAAACCAGACCCTTTGTCTGCACTCAGTTCTGATAATAACACTCCTAATTGATGTAAAAAGTAGGTAAAACCAAGGGGTTTATGTAAATGACTTAAAAAATTGTTAACACTTCTTTTAAAGAAGTGTCCATTTCTGTCAGGGTGGGAAATCTGATCAGGTATATTCTGAAGTGTTATGATGTGGATGTGCAGAAGATGTTTAGGAGTTCTACTGCTTTTTTCCTATTTTTGATTGGGTTTTTTTTGGTGTAATACTGCAGGGGAGCTGGTAAAGAAAGGGGCTGTCATACTGTCACAGCTTCTGTTCTGCATTCCCCATTGGCTCCATTAATTCCTGTAGGAATTGGAAAGACTGGAAGCCAAATTCAGGTTTGGACTGGAAATTTTTTTAACAAGGACTTTGATTTTAAAAGACTTTAAAGGCTTTGTGGGGACTGGCTGCTTCACCACAGCACAGGAGAATTTATGTCATCAAAAGCAGAAATGGCTCATCTCACTAAGAGGAATTAGCCTAATAATCACCTAATAATGGTGATCATTGAGTGCAATGATAGCTCTATCATGGTTGAAATACCCAACAGAAAATTCTTACTTGTAAGACTTCAATTTTATACTGACTCCACTTGCAAATGGGAAACTGATTTTTCACACTATAATAGGAAAATGACAGCCTGATAGCTTTTAGAAACTATTAAACTGCTGTGAGTGCACCCTCCTCCCTTACATTAAGCACCTCACAGTACTGTGGTTGCTTTCATAGGAAATTTTCAGTCCAGTTTCCTCTTGAAAAGTGGCTTCGAGAATTACATTGCTTATTTTTGCTAAATAATTCATGATCTCACTTGCTTAGTTGATGTAAAAGGAATTTTTGGTGTGTTAGTGCAAGGCTTGGAAATCAGGTTGGAATTCTTTTGGCAGGACTGTAGGACTGTCCTGCCACTGAAGCTGGACTCCATCAGGGGATAGAAGTGGCAATATTGGAAAAAACTCAATCTCAGAGGACTTTAGTAGCACCTCTCTGCAAGGGAACTACTTGAGGGTACATGAGTGTCACATAAGTGGGAACCCTTGCTGGTTTTTTATAGGCTGTGGCCCTATCCCTGTGAACTTCAGGGATCTGGTAGCCTGGATTCATGACATAATTCTTTTGCCTTCCAAAAATTCCAGCTCTTCTGAAGAAACCTTGCTGCCACAGAAAGCTCTGGCCCCTTCTTATTTTTATGAGTAATGTGGGAGCCAGCAATGTTGAAGAACTTTTCTGAAGAGGAGGGTGTTCACCCAAGTTGGGGTGTCAGCCCCAAACACAGGGCAGAGCTGATGATGTTCCAAACTCCCTTCTCTTCCATCTGCTTCAAGAAGCAGCAGCAGAGAGCTGTAAATACCAGCTCCAGGGCAGCAGTCCAGCTGCAGGGTGCAGCGTGGTCACGTTTGGCACAAGAGGGAAGGATCCCTTCCTGTCACAGTCAGGCCCTACAGGTTCTGCAGCATTTAATGTTGTTTATCTCTAAACCTTCCTTCTCTGCCCCCGAGACTAGAGGAGTGAATGGGAACTCCCTGAAGTGACTCAGGCCTTTCCTTTGCAAACAGAGGAGCTGTTGTGGGAACTGCTCCTCCACCCCCAAACCTTCAGCACAGGCATCTGAGGAAGCCTGCTTTGCTCCGGGGAGGAACGTGGGCAGGAGCCTGAGCAATAAATGTTCTCCATCCCATGCAAACAACGGTGTCTTTGTGTTCAGCTGCAATTAGCCCTCAGTTCAGAGCAGCTGGTTAGCACCGAGCTCAGGCCTGAGGGGCTGCTGCAAGGAGGAAGGACAGTTGTGGAAACTCCTCATAGTTTTCCTGGCTGTTGAGGTGTCAGCCTCTGGAACAAGCAGACACGCAGCTGGTTGCTTAACACCGCTTCCATCCATGTGTTTTTCCAAACCCCAGCCTCCTCCCTGTCTCTGCTGTGACAGCCTGCAGCTGGCCTGGGAATCAGAGCTCTTCCATCAGGTTTGGGTCTTGCCAGACCCACTGACACGTGGGATACCCTGAGCTTATACCTTCTACCCCGAGCTGGTCCCTTCAGCTCCCACCTCGGAGCCAGGACGTGTGTCCCTGCTCCCTTCCCACGTGCCCAGCTCCAGCTCCAGCCAGGAGCCCACCTGCTCTGCCAAAGGGTTGCTGGGATCTCACTGAGTTCCCTAAGCTGAGTTATCCTTATCTCCAACAAACTTAGATTAACAAAGTCTCTTTGTGCTGTTGTATGTGGTGCATAACCTGCCTGAAAATTGCTGATACAGACACCTGGCAGCATGCAAATAATTGTATTTAAATAGGCATTAACATGAATAATTATAAAAATGTATCCTTTTGCAGTGGATTTCTGGACTGGTGCAATGTATTACATCTTTTGGCTCTTAAAATTTGGGTTATAAACCAAATAATTGCTCAATCTCCAATGTTACGTGTCAGGGAGGGTTTTTTTCCTTATTTTGAAGCATCTGGCATTGTCAAATGCCCTCATCACTGAAAATTCCTGGTTTCTAAGTTACTTTTGGTGCAGATAAGAGAGCCTGTTCCCCTCCAGGGTGTTACTTTTCACAGTTGTGCTCAGTTTTCCACTTGACATAAACCAGCTTTCAGTCACCAGTTCTTTTGGTGAGGTGTTTAGGCAGAATTATTTCAGCTCATTCAGCTATTTAGCTCTTGTAATGGTAACAGTTATAAAAATGAATAAAAGGTGGGTTGTGGTTCTTTTCCTGTTATTAAGAGGAGGAGACATGAGATGGATTATAGCTAGGGAATGTACTGTCTGGAGAAAAACAATTGCTAGCACACTGATTAGGATTCTCTGCTTCTGTCTAGGCAAAGTCAGGCTACATGAATCTCACAGGGATTGATTACTCACCTTCTGCAATACAGCTTTCAGAAAAAGTAAGAGAGAAAGAAGGGATGTCTAACATTAAATTAAAGGTAAGTCTTGAGAGGAAGGTAATTGAGGAAATAGAAAGCAATTGAGCCTAAGATTAAACGAGCTAATTGATACTCAGATGTACTCAGTCTACTAAATGAATGGTGTCTTTTGACATTCATTTGTGAGAGAACTCAAGCCAAATAAATCTATTTATGGGAAGATTTTTGGTCTTTATTTGGTATTTTGTTTGTAACAGTCATTAGGGCTAACAAGATTTCCCTGCTTGGAGCAGGGAGCAGAGTAGTGGTTCACCAGTTGGCAAGTCCTGTATTTTAGCTGCTACATTTTGAATTTCAGACTTGAGGTAGAGGAAGAAATCCTTCAGTGATAGAATCCCTACCAGTAGCTGAACAGCAGGAGGTTTGAGAGGCCTTGCTGGAGCAGGGGTGGGAGCAGATGACCTCCAAAGGTCCCTTCCAGCCTCAGCCATGCTGTGATTCTATGGCTGCCTGTCACCCTGAGCTGTGCTGTGCTGTTCTACCCTCCTGCTCCATACCTGTGTGATGTCTCTGCTCCCGTGTGTCAGCTGTAAAATCTCTTTGTGGCAGGCTCTGTCTGTTCTTCTGCCTTTGTGCAGTGCCTGGCACATGGCAGGGATCAAAGTACAAATAATGATTTAAAGAATGAGCTTCAAGTGAGTTAGTTTGAGCTTTAGGTAGCAGCAAATAGATCATCACATGATGTGTAGAGAAGAAAGAAGCTGCTGTGGCACCGTGAGTTACCCTTCCCTGGGCACGCCCATTGCCAGGATTGAAGCTTCGTGTCCTAAAGTCTTGCTTTGCATTAAAGATTCAGGAGCTGCCGAGTAGAAGATTGTTCTCACAGCTGCAGACTTCTGGTTTAGGTAGAAGACTTCCTGGCACCCTCAGCTGAGCTGTCAGGCTTTGACATTTGCATTGACAAGGGGACTTTTGATGCCATAAGCCTCGACCCCAGGGACGCGGTGGGGAAGCGCAAGCTGTACGTGGGATCCCTGCGCAGGGTGTTGAAACCAGAGGGCTTTTTCCTCATCACCTCCTGCAACTGGACCAAGGAGGAGCTGCTGAACGAGTTCAGAGAAGGTAAGCAGCTGAACAGAGCCCTCTGCCAACTTGGGGTTGCTGAAGGAAGGGATGAGTGAATTTTAATGTGTGTGTTAGCATATTGACTTTCCCAGATCAGGATTAGGGGAGGTAAAGCGATTAGAAATGCTCCAGCCTGTCTTCCCTCTGTTTTCCTTGGGAATTACAGCTCCCGTGTTTGCCAGTGCCAGGGGAGGACAGGTTTCCTGACACTTGGGAGGTTGGGAATTTTGGTCTAATTACCCTGGGAAAGTGTGTGTGGCTGTCTGATACTTTTTGGGTCCTTGATTACCAGACACAGTTCACCCTTTGATTGCTCTGAAACTGGGGTAACATTGTTACCCATGTTTAAGGGAACTGGCAAGTTCCTTTTCTATCACTTCCCCAGCTGCCCTGTTGATCCATCCAGGAGTCTTTTTTACACACCAAACAGCTCCTGAATCTCATGCCTGAGGCCTGAAACTCAGTGTGGATCTGAAACAACCATCCCTTCTGGGGAACCGAAATTACTGGCAAGTTCTCATCTTTTTCTGCCATTAATTTGTGCAAGTCAGCCAGCTATGATTTTTATTATCCATGGAAGAGTTTCAGCTGCATGAAGCCATGGTGCAGTGTAACAATACAGTCCTATAAACTCACAGATTAACTGACTTGCAAGTTTTCCAGACAAATAAAGAATGGTTTGCAAAGGGTTATCCAAGAGGCGAATAAAACGACTTCCTTCTAATAAAAGCATTTCAATTTCTGTCTGGCAGGATTTGAAATTCTGGAGGAGCTGCCAACACCCAAGTTTTGCTTTGGAGGAAGAATTGGAAACAGTGTAACAGCATTGGTTTTCCAAAGGAAAAAAGTGAGGCCATCCATCTTGGACAAATTAGATTAGATGAGAAAAGTCTGAACTTTAAACCTGACAGAAAACCTCAGACACGTGTGTAAATAAATGCTTTTTGAGTGCACAGTAAAATACTATGTATGGAGCTCTAAGGGACTATAAAACATTGCCCTAGAAACATTTCAGCTTTGCATAATTTGCCCATAAATTTTGTCCTTGCTACAACCTCACTTGTTCTAGGGAAGCTGCAAGTTTGTAAGAGAGAAGGAAATCAGATGTGCTGAATACAGAGACCAATATAACTGAATGATATTTGTGTTTGAAACATGAAGGTGATCTGGTATTTAATTTTTGTGCTGGTAAGCAGTGACCAATAGAGGTAAAGGTATTCTACGAAGCAAAAATCTCATTTCTCTGTTGTGCAGTGGAACAGGGAACAAGCTTTTGCAATGTAAGTGCTGGATCTTTTTTTTTTCTTAGTTGAACATGAGGGTAGCTGTTAAGGAGGGAAATGAACAGAAAAACCAGAGCACTTTCAGAAAAGGACCAGTTGGTACCTTAAATTCAGATTTCTCAGACTTAGCATAATTGTGTCTCCTCTGAAGTAGCTCAGCTCTTTTCCCCCAGAGGGAGAGTTTTTAAGTCTCCCTCGCCTGAGTGTGTTCGTCCTGGTCAGTTCCTTTCCCTGGTCTCATGAATACATAAAGGTGTGATGTTGCAGCCTCTGGTGTGTGACATGTGCCTCCTTCATTATTAACCTGCTATATATCCATGTCTTTAGAGCCACAATGACCAGAAGTTTTCCAGTAAATTTCTCAGGATGGACTTTTTCTTTTTAAATCCAAAAGAATTCAAAGCATAACTATCCATTCCTTGTTCCTTTTTTTAAAAAAAAAATCTTTTTAACTTCTGTGTGCAATCCTTTTGCTCAATTTCATTGCCTTCATTTCTTCTGTTTTGTAATCTCAGAATATTGCTGTTGCTTGAAAGGCAGGAAAATGAGATTTCTTCATGCCTTGACAAACACATTTGCAGGTGACAATAAACTTGTTCTTTCAGACATCAAGGAGGCCCTCTTAGGCAATCAGGTTCTGTTTCACAGGCAAGGTCATGTTTGCTTATCAGGGAATTGCTTCTCCTACTTTCCACACTTCTCCTCTTTCCCAGGGCCCAGGAGATCTTTAAGGGTCAATAAATACTTCCAGTCCTTTCTCAGGATAGGAATCAAGACATTATTTATACAGTGGTGAGTCCTCCCTTCGTGATCCATCTGTTGAGGTCCTCAAGGTAGGAATCCTACTGCTGCATCTTTTTGCAAAATGAAAGATATTCAACTGGGAGAATGGTTTATCAGCAGTGCTGAAAAGATTTAGTCCCAGAATAATTCTTTACATATTTGGTCAGACTTGGGTTCTAACCTGAGTGCCAAAACCAAGGGCTTGTGACCATTTGGGCAGCTGTTGTGGTCCTATGTTCTGCCTCTGCCCAGCTGGAATGCTAGGAAATGTAGCTGGAAATCCAAACAGAGGATTTTTTTAGCACAGTAGTACAAAGGATTCGAAGTACACTGCTGATAACAGCCTCAGTAAAAAGCCTGTGACATTTTTGGCGTCAGGTAGAGTTAATACAAGGAAATTTTAATTGTCAAGGACTCTGGCAGGATGTGTATCGGGCATCTGTTTTATTCCCATCTGTAATTTTTGCTAATGAAGGCATGATGTGTATTTAATCATGGAATGAAAATAAAATCAGGGCTGGCATGGATTTTCTTTTAATCAATTAGTTGGAATTTAACCATAGATTCCCACTCCACAAGGTATGTAAGGTTCAGAACAAGGATTGTTTTCTCCTCTTCACAGAACTGATTATTATTTGTTCTCTGGGTAGTATTTTTATATAATTTGTAAAGCTAAAAAATAAGCTTCTTAAAATTGCTTGAAAATAAGGATTTCTGCATCTGAGCTGTAGTTTGCATATTCCTTCAGTCCCAAGCACTTCCAGGTGTCACTGGAGAGCAGAAAAATGCTTGTAAAACATGTTTTAGGCGCTTTATTTTAAGGCAACAGGAACCAAAGGCTTACTATTTAAAATCTGCTCTGTTGGAAACCTGGTATTTTCTGGATAATGGAGTCTAGGTAGCTGCTCAAATACTGGCTTAGGCAGTGGGGTTTTTTATGGCTACTAGGATTTGGAAGTGGCTTATCAAAGACTGTCCTTGATTTGGGGCAGTTCATCTTAGCGGGAGGTTCTCGACGGTGTGATCTCTAAATGCTGATGCATTTCAGTGAAAAAACTGTTAGAAAAAGAGGCAGAGGAATAAGCAGTGGTTTAGGAGGAGCAAATCTCTGCTGGGAGTTGGGGGAGTGCTTCATGGTAGTTCCTGAAGGCTGGAATCTTCATGGCTACACAGTTGTGCGACTCTCGGTTCCAGCTGCAACGCCGGGCTAAACGCAGGGGAATAAACGGAGCATTTGAAACACGTTTTACTCCCATTGTTTTCCTGTCTGAAAACCCTGCATGTGATTTCACTGTCAAATATGAGGTCTGTGGGTAGTAAAACTAACATCTTCCGTGGGTCCCAGAGGTGGTTGAGCCCACAGGCTGTTCCTGCAGGACCGAGTTTGGGCTGGGTGATGGTGCGGAGCTGGCAAACCTTCCTGGAGTGGTTTTGCATAGAACGTGGGCAGAACAGAAAGGGTTTGTGTTCCCTGCTTCATTGACAGCGTGCTGAAGGATGAAATTTTCTCAGGACTGACCTTTTATTCCTGGAAGTTTGAGGATTGCTTTTAGTGCCTAGGACCAAACAAAGCATGTCCACCAACATCTGTGCTTGGTGCAGCTCAAACCTGGCTCCTGGTGCCTCCTATTGCCAAGAAAATTCTGTTTAGGGATTCTCTTTTGAGGCATTTACTGGGAGAAGCCACTGAATTCATTGCAGGGTTTGTGCTACTGAAAGAGCTTGGAGGATTTTACACTGGAATTTTATGGGGCTTATCACAGAACTGAACTGTCAGGATGAAATATCTTGAGAGAGGTGAACAAGCCATATTAATGAAATAATTATTGATTTGAGATGTCTGTTCTAGGAGAGTTTCTACACATGGGACTCTGCTAGAGTGTGAGGTAAATGGGTTCTCAAGACAAAAAGCTTTTGCCCTTTCAGCATCACAGTACTTTCTTGAAATAAATACTCCTATAACCATTTTTAAATGAATTAAAAAGTGAGAAATACCAGACATGAAAATCGTGGCACAACTGAATGAACACAGAAAATTCAGAGGGAAGGTTAATGTTTCTTTACTCCTTGACTTCCCTTTTGGTGACCAGCTTGTTATCTACAAGAGAGGCATGTTCATTTGATGGTCTTTAAGGAGCAGGAATAGTCACAGAATCCCAGAATGATTTGGGTTGGAATGGACTTTAAAGACCATCTCATTCCAACTCCCTGCCATGGGCAGGGACACCTTCCACTACACCAGGTTACTCCAAACCTTTCCAACCTGGCCTGCTGTGCTGTCCATAGGCTGTTTTTTAAAGGTTGATTTTTCTTTTTTGAAAGCTTAGAAGATATAGAATTAATATTCTGTTCTTGAAACTCAGTGTAATTTTGTGGTGTAACACGAAGAATTTCTGGGAGCTACAATTTTTTTTTAAGAGCTGTTGGGTTACATCAGCAACACCAACAGAATTATGGCAGCTGCTTTTCCAGACAGGGCCAGCAGTGATGCAGCATGTGATTACAGGCTCTCTGTCCCATCAGGAGAATATTCCTGCAAATCGTTACTGAGAGCATCAGGCTGAAATAACTGTTTGCATTATGGGCTCACCTTCTTGAATCCAAACCCAGTGTTGCAACACCGTTTCTGAAATCTGGGAATAGCCAGCTGCCTTGTTTGTATCCTAGGATTTGGGGTATTTAACACCTATAGCAAAAGGATAGTCAGGGGTTTTTTTACTTTATAGTTTTCCAACCAATTTTAGAAAGGAACTTTGGATATCTGGGTTTTTAAACCTGCAGTTGCTGTTTACAGGAGAGATTGTTATCCCTGCGTGAAGAAGTGCATGTCCCACCACACAGATCTCAGGTGTGATTCTCTGGAGAGCAAACAACGTTCTCTCATATAATTTGTATCTAAATTATTTCAGTTCTGCACTGGCTGTGAGATCTGTGAGCCCAAAGAGTCAAATGAATGGGCAAATGAGGGGATGAACTGAAATCCCTCACTGAGAATGACTGGGTTTGTACCCAGGAGTGCAGGGTGAGGCCAGGTGTGCAGGGCACAGCAAACAGATACCTGTGAAGCTGCAGAGCTGAGCTGACACAGCCTCTTTGGAGTTATTTTTATGTAAGGATGAGTTCTTGAATAGCTTTTCTGGTACATTAGGCACAGCATGCTTCTCTTCATCGCTGACAGTGGCTTCCATGTATTTCCACATTCCAGGAATGCACTGGCAGCACTGTAGCCATTGTGAGGAAAATCTGCCTGTACATATACTCTGCTGTGTCTGTTCTGCCGTGAGCCAGGGGGCCTGGTATAAGACTGCCAAATTTTATGTTATTTCGTACCAGACAAAATCTTTAAGTGTGGTATTTAGCAACATACAGCAAAATTTTCAGTGTTTTGGCACTGGGATTTGCTTTCCTGATCTTGGCATGCCGAGAGGTGGAGAACATGGCTTGCTGCAACAATAACTGCTTTATTTTATAGGCCCTCCAAGCATTTTAACGTATCGAATCATCTCCTGTAAAATACGTGGAGAGCACAAAGAAAATAATTGGGCCAGGGCTTTGCAAAGCCGTAAGGAGATCTGCCTTTGAGTTCCTGTTGCTTGCTGCCTTTTCTGGGATGAGAGGAGGGGGAGGCTGCCCTGCACAGTGTTACCTGCTCTGTGCCTGAATGGGGTGGTGCACGGCCCCATGCCATGCCTTGGCTGCAAGTAGGCTGAGCATGACCTAACCCTTGTGGTGGCAGCTAAACTGAGGAGCAATTAATGGCTACCAAGGGCTTTCAGTGAAAGGGGATGAGGTGTTATAGCCTCCAGACAAAGGAGGGAAAGGAACGCTGGCGTGTTTTGTTTAACGCAAATAAGGGAAAAGCCAACCTGCGGCTTCATTTCCATTTGTTAGGTAACAGTAGAAATGAGCCCATTTCTGTGTTACTGGAAATTAAACTGAGTGCTGTCAGGCAAACCAGCTGCTGCCAGGTAACATATAAATTCTGGGCAATCACAAGTGCACGAGCCTGTGCTGGAGAACCAGGGCTAATAGAGCCCAGTGAGGGAACAGACACAAACCTCAGCACAGTCACCGAGGCAGCCAGGTATCCATGGACAGCGTCATGTGTCAAGTAGGGGTGAGGAGAGTGTCCATACACTGAGAAATTTCAACTGTTGATAGGGTTGAGAACTGAAATCCAAGCAGAATGATCTTTCACCTCAATTTTCAGTAGTAATTAGCCTCTCTGGCTGCTGCCCTACCCCAGGGCTCCTCAACTCCATGGGTGCTGCACTGCTGCTTGTCCAACGTAGGGTGATGCTTTGGGGCATGTCTGCAGCTGCCTCGGGCTTTGTGGATGATGGACAAATAACTCCAGGCTTATCTTAAGCCAGTTCAGACCCAAAAGTGGCTGACAAAGTGATAAGCACATGCAGACGAGAGAAAGGCTCACATATGTATTTCATGGCCTATTTATTTTATCCATCAATGTTACCATTGCTCCCAGTCTGGGGCACCCAGATCAGGTGTCATGCCCTCTGCCAAGGCAGGGAGGGAGGCAGCAAAGCTGTTGCATGTGTGCAGCAAATGGCCTGTGACATAAAAAAGGGATTTTTAAGTTTCGTGGAAATCCCATCATATGCCAAATGTAGTCAGAACTACACTCCTCATTTCAACCCTCTGCACAGCACTGCTCCACCTGTTTAGGGCATCTGTGATTCAGGTGCTTTCTGACCCAGAGCACATTGATCATATTACAGAGATGTCCTCACTCCCTGGGCATGAAACATTTTTTAAAAATACTTCTTCATGCTGTTATTTAGATTTTGTGAATCTGAGGATTTTCCCTGAAACTGTAGGGTGGCTTCTGAAGCTGGTCTCCATTTTATGCTCTTGGAGACCTTTGGTGGAGCCAAGGTGCCCCTGTGAGTACGTGGTACCCAGCACAGCTGGGTGACTGGGACATCAGCCTGTGGCTGGGACATCAGCCTGTGACAGGGACACTGACTCTGGCACTGGGCAAGTCCCTTATCTGTGTTCCTTGCCTGGCAGGAGAAGTAGAAGGATAAACCCATAAATAACTGGGATGGCTCAGGTGCTCAGAAGGACAGTGCAGAGTTGTAGGTCATTGTGAAAGGGACACATTTCTGAAATTATTGGTGACCTTGGTGCATATGACTGGAATAACAACAAACTGGAGCAGACAGCGAAGCATTGGAAAGGCTACATGGAAAGAAGGCTGTAACTGCAGCCAAATCCTGTGCACTGGATTGGAGGAAATGCTGTCTATCCACAGGGCTTAGCACTGCTACATCGACAGGTCTTAATGGCTTGGACCCCAGAATCGCTTCAGAAGGACCGTGGGGATCGTTAGATTTTTTCCTATCCATGGTTTCCATCCCCATCAGGAAGGTTCCTAGTCAGTGGGTAGCAAAGGCACAGCCATCTGAGACAAAACCACAAATTAAATCAGCTCACAAATGAACTGAATTAATTTTCTGTCCACGAAGACTAAACTGTCTTGGCCAGTTCTTTAAAGCTTGAAAGTTATTTCTGTTTTCCCCCCCTTCTGACAAAGGGAAAGGGCACTGTCCAGAGCAGGGACCTATGGGCAGCCAGTTATTTAAACATTACTGAAAATACTGTCTGTGGAAAGCAGGTTTGTGCTTTAGCAACAGACTTTCACATGTGCTGGGAATTCTCCACAGCCAGCTCATCTGTTGGGAAGCACAGAGGATGAGAGGCAGAAAATGCTGGGTTTGGAGCAAGCTGCAGAAGCAGACAGAAAACAACTTTCTGCTTGAGTCTTGGAGCCCAAGGCTGCCACGGGAATGGATTCAATTATGCTCTGAGCTTTATTGCTGAAATATTCCACTGGGAAACCATAAAAAAAGATTTTCAGACTTGATTCCTGAAGTTCTGGAAAAGGAGTTAGCAAGTGTTTTATTGCTACCAGTCTCAACACATGATAAGAAAAGCAAATACTGAGTGGGATGGAGGAACATGATGCAAAAGCCCCTTCACCTCATCAAACCCTTCTCCCTGTTCATCGCCCACTCAGACTGGCCACTCCTGCTCAATGTTCTGTGTACTGAGCACGGAGCCACTTTTGTTGAGATCAGCCCTCGCTGTGCTGGTGGGAGCTGTTCCCTTGTTGAATATCCACCCACTACTTCTGCTTGCTTCCCTCTTACTTCTTCACTGCATTAAATACTAACTGCTAAGTCTTCCTTGACAGTGATTTGTTGTCCTGGGCTGTGCAGCAGCAGGGCAGGACACCCAGAGCACTGCTGAGTTCACAGCTAGAGCTTCCCTGGTCACTCATGCCCTTACTTGTCCCTTACTTGTCCCTACATGCCATCCCCAGCACCGTGCCCGGCCATCCAGCTGCGTGGATGAAATTCAGCCCCAGATTCATTCCCGATGACATCTGTGTTGTCTGCTCGCATATGTTTAAGATTAATGTTTAGGCTCTGTTTTGTAATGAGTCCTAAATCTTCCTTTTAGCTGTCATGTAGTTTCCTTGTTCGCTCGTTACGCCTGCTCTCGGAAGGAGCCCGCGTGCTGTGCGCGGTGCAGCCTGGGTGGATGGAAAATGTCACTGGGAGAGCACAGTGCTGCTAAAGGCCATTCCCACGTGAAGCCAAGCAGATGTGCCTCTCAATACTGCAAAGCACCCATGGTCCCTTCCTAAACGGGCTTCAAGGGAACTGGAGAGGGACTTGGGACAAGGGAGTGGTGTGACAGGACGAGGGGGAACAGCTTCAAACTGACAGAGGGCAGGGTTGGATGGGATACTGGGAAGAAATTGTACCCTGTGAGGGTGGGGAGGCCCTGGCACAGGGTGCCCAGAGAAGCTGTGGCTGCCCCTGGATCCCTGGAAGTGTCCAAGGCCAGGTTGGACGGGGCTTGGAGCAACCTGGGGTAGTGGAAGGTGCCCATGCCAGTGGCAGGGGTGTGGAACTACATGATCTTTAAAGGTCCTTTCCAGCCCAAAACAGTCAATGATTCTATGAGAAATGGAGAAAAATTAAGGAGTGTGATTTTTATCCACCGGTGGGTGCAGGGGCGCACGGTGTCCATCTGTGATGTGCCAAAACTTGGGCGCTAGTTCTTCTCCCGGGGACCTTTCAATGAGCTGCTGATAGAGTCCAGTTCTCCTGCTCCTCCCCAGGCCGGCCGTGCCACCAGGAGTCACTCTCGGCCTCCGAACGGGCCGCGGAGCCCCACGCGAGCCGCATCCGCAGCATCCCGGGCTGCGGGGCCGTGTGCGGGCGCTGATGCCGCGGCAGCGCTGACTGCGCCAGCCCGCGGCTCCCCGTCGGGCAGCGCCTCATCGCTGCCCGAATCCCCCTTTNGCGGCGCCCACAGCCGGCCCGGCCGGGCCGCGCCGCCGCCACCGCGGGAAGCGCTCGGTAAGCGATGCCCGGAGCGCAGCGGGGCCGTGCCGCCCCGGGGGGGTGCCGGGGGGGAGCACACAAAGGGCGGCGGTGCACCCTGCCCGGGGACGGGGCGGCACGGAGGCGATGGAGTAGGTGATGGGGTAAGGAGGGTGGTACCCCCCGCCGCCACCGCATCCCCGCGGAGCGGGCTGGGGATGTCCGCCTTTGTGCCGTCGGGTCTCACCCCGCCCCGGGGTGAGCGGGGGGCACCGTGAAGGAGCCGCCTGGGCGGCCAGAGGGAGCGTGGAGCGGTGGGATGTGTGTCCGGGAGCGGCGGGGGGGGCGGGGTGCTGAGGCCGACGGGCGGGCCTGGGCGGGCCTTCAG
>VZTH01001064.1:162312-286935 GCA_013397815.1 Aleadryas rufinucha | reverse complement strand
TTTTTTTTGGCCCTTTCCCCGCCACACACGCTCTTTCTGGCGATGTTTAACCCCGGGGATGCCCGCTCGGGGCGGCAGCCGGGGGTCTCCCCCGCCTCCCCTCGCAGCGAGCGCTCCGGTGCGCGGGTCCCCGGGGCGGGCGCTCCGCAGGTGCGGGCCGGGCTCTGCCCGCGCTGGCTCCGCTCAGGAAGTGACAAGNTGTGTGTCCGGGAGCGGCGGGGGGTGCGGGATGCTGAGCCCGACGTGCGGGCATGGGCGGCTCTCCGGAGTTTGGCGAGCGGGCGGCGAGCGGTCCTCACCCGCTCGGAGTCCTCTGCCTTTGCCACTGGAATTATTTCCTGCGAAAGGATCAACACGTGCTTTCCTTTCTCCGGGCCGAGAGTGCTGCTCAAGGGGGCTGAAACTCGGGTGCCGTCGGGCTCGGTGCAAAACTGCCCGGGTTCGGGGTCTCAGGAGGGGCTGCAGCCCGGGGGAGCCGTGCCTGAGCATCCCCGCAGAGATGCTCTCCAGCTCACCCAGGGCCAGCGCACGCTTCCCACCGTGCCGTGCCTCGGATTTCACTCCTGGCACGTGTGAGGGAGCTCAGGGCAGCAAGAGACGGGGACGGGCCGGTCCCCGGGGGCGTCTCCAGCGCCCGACACTGCTGCGATGGGACACGGCAGCTCCTTGCTGTGTGAAGTGCCCTGGCAGTGGGGTTGTCCTAGAAAGCCTGCAAGTCTTGTTTCTCCATTCAGTGACGTCAGGTTGGTCAGGTTCTAAGGTACGTGAAGGTTTCACGTACAGCTGTACACAGAGATTCCACGAGTAAGGGGCTTTTCCTCCATCATTTTAATTTACTTGACACAGAGAGAGTTTGCAACAGCACGGTGCCTGTCACTGAGTTGTGCCGCTGCCTCCCGGTGCCGTGCGGTCTCCACAGACGCTGGTGTACCTTGGCAGCTCATCCCCTCCTTAGGAAATCCTCTGGAGTGAAAAGTAAGCGTAATTTGTTATGAAATAGGCCGATAGACGAAACTTCAGTTGGCGATTGAAACCAGATGTGCATATTTTCCTTTTGAATCCTCAAGCAATAATACAAGTCTATTTTGACAGATTAAAAACTACTTGCAAATTGCAGAGGTAGCAGTGTCTTGCGATAATCCAGTAAAAACACGGAGGGCTGTGAGCATCTCTGCCCAGTGTCGGGTATCTCCGAGCACAGGAGATGCTGCTGCCATCACAAAGCCCAGATTTCCTTGGCCTGCCTCTGTCACGGGCAGAAATATTTACCAGGGCTTAGCCGAGGGCTGGAAAAAGAAATAAAGAAACCCCAAAACAGTGTAGATAATGTTTCTAGAGAAAATATTTGGGGTGGGTCATGAAACAGATTAATTAGAGCGATAGTAAAAAACCTGAATTTCAGAGCGGTTTGCTCTGTCCTTACCTGTCGTGGCTCGGTGCGGGTTTGAAGCGAGCTTCTGATTTATTCCTTCATTTTTGAAAGTCCTCTGGAGCCTGAGGATGCTTGTGGTGGTGGGTGTGTCACACCCAGCCCTGGCACAGCCGGGCTCAGAGGGGCAGGATTAGGGCTGGAGGCACTTTATCGGGAGAAGCACTCAGCCTCCTCGCTTTCCAAAGTGGGGGGGAAAACCCAGCCAAAACAACCTGCCATGGAATCGCTTCCTTCTCTCCACTTCAGAGGGAAGGACACCCTGCCAAGCACGGCCACGTGGAGCACGGCCACGCGTGCTGGAGGCTTTGCAGCTGAATCCCTGGCTCCAGACTTTCTCACTTCCAGCTTCAACCCAGAGCAGGGAGGGAAACTTCTGCGACCTCCAGCTCTGCACAGGGCCAAGGTGTCCAGGAACCGCATTGGTTATAGAAAGCAGATGGCCTTCTGCTGTAAATGCAAAACTTTGCATAGAAAATCTGTGCGAATCACTTCAGCAGATAATTGATTTGTGTGAGTGAGATCCAGATTTTTGTATATGGAGATCAAGCAGACTGTGGGACAGAGCCAGCACCAATGCAGGTTAATTTTCAGCTATGGATACCTGCATAAATAAATACATGTGTATAAATATGCACACATGCAAATAGGCAAACACATACCAATATAAATCCCCAAATCTACTTTGGTTAATTATATGCAATATATATTTTTTTTGTAGTTGCAAAGGCTTGCTTCACTTTCAGCAAAAGTATAGGCAGAACAAGATGCACCACTTTTTGCTCAAACACCTCTATTTGTGTGCACAACTGACACCATGGGCTGTGTCCTGATGGGGTGGGGAGGGGAATGAGCCTTATCTCATTTGTCTATTTGTTTTTGCTGATTGATTTCTGATTTCTCAAATGGCAGCTGCGTGGTTTGAGACTCTTCTTCCCTTTTTCTTTCTTATAGTGTTGCATAAAATTTTTCTTTTCTTGGTCAGGATGGAGGTGGTTTGCACTTGCCTTGTAAAATCTCAGATGGAGAAGGGGACATCCCAAGCTGAAAGGGTGATTTTGGTTTCGTTCCCTTCCCCCTCCCATGTCACGTGGCTTGTCAAATGATGTTGCTGGGAAATAGTCCTAATGAACATTAATCTGTGGCAGGGCAGACTTTGGACCAACGGGCTGGGACGGGGCGAGGTGCCAGAGATGCTCGTAGCTGTTTGGAGAGCTCAGCCTGGCGGGGTCGAGTCTCCTTCTCACATCCCAGGGGAGGGAGAGGGCAAGCAGAGCCTTTGTGTCAGACCTGCACTCACCAAAACTCTCTCCTAGAGTGAAAATACCTTCAGAAAGCCAAGTTTTATTCCCGTGGCCATGGGGGAGCAGGGCAGCAGAGGAGCTGGGAGGTTGCTCCTCCGCAGCTCCTCAAGCAAACTCTCTTCTTGGCTGGCGTTTTCTGCTCCTTTCTCTCCCAAAACGGGGAGGAGGAGGAAGAGGAAGCAAGCCTGCTGACTCGGGGAAACAGAACTAAGAAAAAAAAGCAGGTCTGCGAGCAGCAGAGGGCCGTGACTGCCGTGGGTCCCACGTGCCCGCTGCGGTGGTGGGAGCCACGGCTCCCATTGCAGGGGTCCCTGCGGGGCTGGGCAAAAATACCACCAAAACAACAGCTCCTCCAGCACGTCTGCTCCTCAGAGAGCTAAATATAAACTGATGGGGCGAAGAGGAGGGAATTTTCCACCATGCTGCTCCTCTGTGCCTGCCAGCCGGCCGGGTCACGAAGCCTGTGGGCTGCTCCCCCCTGGGGAAGCCGCTGTCCCCGATCCCCAGCATGGCATGGGATGAGTGCCACCACCACTTTCTTTAGGGATGAGACCTTCAGTAAATTCCTTGAAAGCGGTCAGGACAGTGGCAGACCCGAGCCCTGGAGCTCTGGTTCTGCCCAGGAGTCTCCCTATGAGCAGTGGCCGTGTGGTAATTGTGAAGAAGGACTTCTCCAAGGTCACACTCCGCGCCCGCAGTTGCAGCCTGGCTGCCCGAGACCCAGCTGTTTCTGTAGAGCAGCAATGCAGAACGTGGCTCTGCTGCAGGGAACTGGAGGGAGCTCATCCACAGGCAGTTTTGTTTTTCCAAACTTTTCTGAGTTGGCTGCCTTCAGAGAGACAAAAATTCCCAAGTGAGAGCCTGTTTCTGAGACCTTGCTGGGATGGTGAATCTCAGAACAGGCTGTGGATGTGTGAGACTTTAGTCATCAATGGGAATTGAAAATTAAGAAGTGTGGTGGTGCAGTTAATTTCCAGCCAGAATTTCTCCTGGCTTCAGGTGGTTTATCCGTAAGTTTTGTAGCCTGTGGCATTGGATATGTGTGATATTGCATCTTATGCATCTGACACATGCTATGTGAGATAAATAACATTTGATATGTTAAAAGTTTCTTTGAAATGCAGGGAGGAGTAAAGTGCATTAGACTGACCTGGAGGAGCAGCACCAAACCCTATGTGAAGTGTGGCTGCTCCCAGCACTGCAGGCTGTGGGTCCCTGCATGGATGGGTGGGAAGTACCAGGCGAGTTTGGCTCAGTAATCACTTCATTTGAGTAATATTTTTAAGAACTGGTTGAGTGAGTGCAAAAAATCTGTTCTGGTGCATTGAGTTTCTGTGCCTCCCCCCTAAAAGTGTACCCGAGGGAGACTTGGTCATGGTTTTTGCTTTTGGAGGATTAAATATAGCAGCATCATTGGTGTCACTCCTCTGTAGTCCATTTGAAGCATCCCTTGGGCTACATCATTCCCTGTGTTTGTGGCTCCTGGCCATGGCTTTTGCTTTCAGCAGCCAGGGCTCAGGGCTGGCTGTGCGGTAGGTACGGGACCGTGGTGAAAGAGGAGCTGGACTTCGCGGCCGTTTTGTGCTCACATATCCTTAGGTCTCCCAGGGTTTGTAAAAAATGGGATCTGGCAAGCCTTGATCCGGCAGCTGGAAAACCTGCTCTCCCTCTCTCTGCTCAAAAGCAGCCCCTGAAAGGAAGGACCAGGAGTCCTTTGGATGGCTGAGGAGAAGCAGGGCTTGGGGAGGTGGTGGTGCAGAAGGATGTGGCTGCCACGGTGCATCAGTGACTGCCTTTGGTCTCAGTGACTGGTCTGGACCAGGGGGTCAAGACACTCACTCCTCATCCTGCTCCTAAAGCCAAGGGGATGAGTTAAAGTGTGTAACTTATTTGCATTTACGATATTTTTGTTTGTCTTTTACCCCATGACAGCTCTTGCAGTGACCCCAGACAAGGCTTCGTGCTCCTCTGCCCCGGTTGTACAAGTGCCATCATCACTATTCTGCACCACTGGGAAATGTTAATTATAAGGAAAAGGGATTAATGCAGACAACTGGTCTTCTCTGGTTAGGACAGCCTGGGAGCACAGTTAGGCCAGGTGGAGCTGGCCATTTCTCATTTTAAGTGATGTGAGAAAGTCACAATAACTGATTTTTGTGTTTCTGTGCTTGCCTTAACCTTACTGAGAACAGCCTTCTGGTGTGCTGGGCAATAGTTGTCAATGCTATGAAATTACTTCAAGTGTATATATTATTACCCCTGTTACCATGTGCTTTGGGGTTTTTTTGTCCCAGCTGGTACAAATGAATATTGTATAATATTTTTGAAAGGACAGATTTTAATACAATGAACTAGGTGCCAAAAGCTACAATTGTGTGCCAAAGCTGAAGAGCCTGTAGAATTATAAAGATATAGAAAGCATTAAAAATATCCACTTTCGGTTTTGTAGCCTCTCTGTTTACTCAGAAAAACAGGTTGCCCAGAGAAGCTGTGGCTGCCCCATCCCTGGAAGTGTCCAAGGCCAGGCTGGACAGGGCTTGGAGCACCCTGGGATAGTGGAAGTGTCCCTGCCCATGGCAGGGGGTAGAACGAGATTCTCTTTAAGGTTCCTTCCAAAGCAGGCCATTCAGTGATTATTAGACCATCAGTTGTGTTATAAATGAAATGCAGTGCCATGGATGGTACTTCTCAGAGTGAAAGCATCGTGGTTAATGAAGATGTACGCTGCCAAAATGTAAATGTTTCATTTAGAAACTCTCACCCGCATTTTCGGTTGCACATGGTTTGTGTTGTTGGTAGAAATTGCTTTTCCCGTGGAGGTTTCAGATTTGTACGTATTTGAAACTTAGTTTAAAGAAAAAGTTCCAGCTCTGCAGTGTGATGCATTGTGCTGCTGATGCCCTCCCTGTGCCTGCCTTGTGAACCCCACAATACATCATAAAGGTGGCAGCTTCAAGAGGAGCTGGACAAGAGCCAGGCCAGCCTGTGAGGAGCTGCTCTGTCAGTCCACCCTCCTGATCCCTGCACATCCCACCCTGGGACATGGGGTGCAACAGCTCATTCGGGGTATGGGGCAGTGAGCCAGGAGAGCCCTGCTCCTGGGACTGCTCTGTATCACCATTTTTAATAATTTTCTGAATTCCTGCTGGAGGATGACTTGATGATCTTAAAGGTCTTTTCTAACCTAACGATTCTGTGATTTGGTGTCTTTTAGAAAGGCCCCCAGTGCAGAGATAAAGCTGTAGCACTGGCTGAGAGCCCCCTGCAGTCATTTGTGGTGCTGTTGTTTATTGCAATGATTATTGACTGTGTTGTTCAGGAAAAAATTGCACTTTGCCCTTGCTCTGGATCTGCGTGGCTCCAGCCTCCCGCCGTGCTGGGAGGTGTCCCACTGCCGGTCTGCTCCCTCTGAGGGACCTGCTCAGCTTCTCCTGCCCTCTCTGAGGCAGCCAGGTCATCCTCAGCAGTCACCACTCCACGTTCCCCCAGTCTTGCACTGTGCCTGTGTCTTCAAGCCCCCCAGTTAATCCTGGAGTCTCCTCCAGACTTTGGTCGGAGGTGGGAGGAGGCCTGCAGAGGTCGTGGAGTGCAGAGCACAGAGGCTCTGCCATCCCTTCTTCTCCTGGAGACCCCAAATTTACCCAGCCTGTGGACTTATCCCTGCATGCCTGGGTAATCTGCTGCACCATGCAGGAGCCAGGGGACATGCCCCTGCCTTTGAGGTGAGTGCTTTTTAAGCAATTTAGGTTTTTAAGGTGTATCTTACCATGTCTGTAACCAACTGTGCTGGTTGCTTCTCTCTGCTCTGTATTACCAAGCTGTTCTCTGTATTCAGCTCTTTGCTGGTCTCGAGTCACTCACACAGCACTGGTTTTCCTGTTTCCTTCCCAATTACTGCCAGGAATATTGCATGGAATGGGGTGACAGTGTAGTTTCTGTGGCAGCCAGTGTCACCAGTCACTTGCAGGTCTGTTTGAGATGTGCCAGTCAGGTGTTATCAGCAGCTGTCATCCACTGCTGTGTGCTTTAATGAGCTGTGTTCCACCAGCGCTCCCTTTCACCTGCACAAAGCCTTCAGGTGAGGGGAGAGCTCTTTCCTTGCTGCTGTAATTGTGATTCCTGACTCCCTGACCTTGCACTGAAACCAGAGCCTTGCTGGGCTCGAGGTCTCACCCACCACATTCACCAGGCTGGCTTGTGCCCATCCCTGGGGACCATGGGTGGTGATGGCTCAGAAGACTTTTTGGCATGATCTTATGAAATTGAAGGTGTAAATTTATTTGGAGCTGTTGTTTAAGAAGGATCTATATTTAGTGCCTGCTGTTTAATATCACCCCAGGTTACTCCTGACAAACGTGACTGTGTCGTTTTCCTTTCTGCTTAGGACAGTAATGTTTATATTGTCTATATCTTCCTTTTCTGCATCCTGACTAATGTTTCCACCATTCTTTCTGTTGTTGTCAGTGAGACTTCTTGTTGTCCTTAATATCTACAAAAACCCCTGTATCTTGTTTTCCAACAGAACTTGATGTTTAACTCACAGCCTCATTCATTTAAGGTGTTGGCATTATTTTAGGGACTCCATAAAGGTTTACAAATTCCAGGCTTCATTAATTCCTTCGCTCATTAGGGTTGCAAGTTGATACATGTTTTTTCCATGTGATGGAGGGGGACGTTTTTGCTGCCCTATTTGTCCTGGGCAATCATTCATGTTTGTGCACTGACAAAATACCTGGCGTGATTCCCTTCCTGGCAGCTTTGGAGCTGGGATGGGATGCAGCATTTAGGTCAGTTCTCCTCGGGATGCCGTTTCAGGAGTGGGCTTTGTGGCTCACACCACGCTGCTGCTGGGGCCAACCCCTCTGTCCCTTGGGCTTCCCCTTTGCGTGGCACAGGGGAATCTGTTTCTCCCCTGATTTTCACCTGTGGCTTGACAAAAAGAGGGATTTATGGAGACTATCCAGAGATGGAGACCTGTGGGGTGGAAAATGCAGATTTTTCATTTCTTTTTCCTCTTTATTACTGCATGTTCACACTGTCATAAATGAGCTCAAGGAACGCAGGGCAGGACTGTGTTCCTGCCAGCCCAAATAAAACCAGGGGCTGTTGGCATTTCCACTTACTTTTTTAAAGTTTTCCTCACCTCCATGACAAGCTGCAAAATCTGGGCTTTTATGGCTGCCAGGCTCCAGTGGAGCTCATCCTGCCTTACTCCATGGGAATCAGGGGCGTCTCCAGGGACAAAGCATCCCAAATCTGGGAAAATTGTCCTCTGTGGGCATTGCTTCTCCGGCTGGGCAATCCCCTGGTGGGGTACCTTGCTTTGGGACAGTGGTACCTCGGGCTTGCTGGAGCTGCTCCCCATGGGAAGCATCTCACTGCTGGCCCTCAGGGATCCCCTGAAGGAGCCAAACCTGCGGAAGGTTTGGGCTCTACGTGCTGCTGACACCTCGCAGGAGCCGGGAGCGCGTTACAGCAACAGATTCCGTATTATTCCAGCCCTGCAAGCGTCTCCCTGCGATATTAAAAACACCAGCTAAAAGCCAAGTCCAGACTCTCAATGAATGACTCCGTGGAAATGCTGTCGGGCACGTTTCAGTGCTGCTTTGGCTTTGATTTAGACGGGTAAACACCGTGAGTGGGTGTTTGCTTTGACTTTTCCCTCGTACCAAAAGACTTCCTTTGAGGGAAGGCGAAGCCTCCAGTGCTGTTCCCCATCGCAGCATCGGCCCAGTCTGCCTGTGGCTGGGTGTTGGCAGTGCCTTCACTGCATGCCTGGGCCTCGTGCTGCCCAGCAGCAGTGGGAACCCCCCATTTTCCCCGGGATCAGGGATGCCCCGTGCCCAGGGTAGGAATAACCCTGGCAGAGCCTGGTTTCTCTCCATCTGGATGCGGCACAGTCATCCCACAGTTGGGATGATGCTGCAGGATGACATCCCTGGCTTTTGTAGGCATCTCCCCCTGCTTGTCCCACACTCTGCTCTGTTCCCCTTGAAGCTTTCCAAAACCACCTCCAGCTTTGGCTGCAGCAGGATGGCTCTGACATCAGAGACAGCCTTTGGCACGTAGGGGTGGTTGCTGGGGGAGGCAGGGTGGGTGCAGCCCGTCCTCTCCTTGCCCTGCTGCACCAAGAAGAGCCCCCCTCTGCTCCCCACACACTCCCCCATCTCCACCCAGAGCTCTCAAACCCGGCTCCTTGGCAGCCCCTGCACGTAGGAACCGTCTTCTGGTAACAGATTGTTGTGTATTTAATGAACCCGAGGAAAACAAGGAACGCGAAGGCTGCGGGGCGATGCGAGTTTGCTGCTCAGTCTGCCAAATTCACGCTAATTCAGACAACTCACAGATGTTTGGCTGCTCGCTCGTTAGAGAGATTTATGGAAGATGCAGGGCTCGGAAATGTGCGGAGGGACGGAGGTGGCAGTGTGGGCAAAGGTTTCCTGGCCCCGCAGGGCTCCTTCTCTCCCTGCGCTGTGCCTTCCCCTTGCCGCTGTTGATGGCAACGGATGGGCAAACAGCAGGGAGAAGTGCCTTTCGGTCGCTAGGAGGATCAAAAAAGGCTCCAGGTTTGTCTTTCAGGAGCCCAGGAGCTCTTTGAAAGCCATTTCTCAGCTGAGGAATGAACCCCCAGAGCCTGCCCAAGAGCCAAAGTACTCTGGTCTAATGCAAACAGTGTAGGGTGTGCAGGTGACAGACAGCAGGCACGTGTGTCACGCTGTGTGGGCATGGAGACCATGCACTGAAAGCATCTGAAATTCTTGTAACACTGCCTGCTGAGTTCAGGGAGATGATTTCAGTTTTTGGAAGGTTCTAAGTGATCGTTTTGCTGGGCTTCACGTGAAGGTTCTGTAATCTTATGGTATTTATCCATAAAGGGGAGGTGGTAGAAGATAATGTGGAGTCTGGCAGTTGATCCACACATCCAGTATTTTCCTGCTTTAAATCCAGGCATGTCCATAAGGGCTGTCAGCCTCTACCTGTTCTCCATCTCAGCCTCGGAGAAAGGAGAAATGTGACTTAAAAACAGCATCCAAATCGGCTCTGACAGCGATGATGGTGCTGTGGCTCTTGGCAAGTGCTCCCCAGTTGCACAGGGAGATGTCCCAGGTCTTGCTCCTGCTTCATCTGGGTGCATTTTTGGTGGTCACTGATGTGCAGCAGAGTTACAGTCGGTGCTGCAGCGCTGAGTTCACATTGCATCTCCAGGATGTGCTTCTCACAGGGACCCTGAGATCTCTGGAGCCAGCAAGGAAACCTCAGCTGGCTGAGAATCCTCCCTAAATGAGAGTGCTGAGGCCCTGGCACAGGGTGCCCAGAGAAGCTGTGGCTGCCCCTGGATCCCTGGCAGTGTCCAAGGCCAGGCTGGACAGGGCTTGGAGCACCGTGGACACATGAAGGGTGTCCCTGCCCATGGCAGGGATTTAGAATGAGATGAGATTTAAGGTCTCTTCCAACCCAAACCGTTCAGTGATTCCAACCCTGAGAGCATTATTATGTGTCTGTAAGCAGATGGATGTAGTTTCATGGAGGCAGGTATTCCGAGGGGTTCATGTGCTATCTGAAGTTGTTTATGCTTGAGAAGTGAGTCAGTAAAAGCAGTGTGGTGGGGCCATTTACTGTCCCCAGCTTAGACATCTCAGCCTGTATATGGGAAAAAAATATAAGGAAGAAACAAGAATTGGTTTTTTGTGCCTGTTTACTAGAGCAGCATGCTCTGAGCGGTAATTAAAAGTAAACCCAGACCCTGCTGCCTTGTTCAGCATCCCCAGTTGTTGAGATTAAGCAGCCAAAGCAATTCTCAATTCAGCAATTCCTCAGCTTTTGGGAGTGTGGCCAACACTCACAGTGTCTCACAGACCACTGCAAATTCTTGTAATAAATCTCCCAACTGGGGCGGCGGGGGAAACCCACAGAAAGGTGAGATGGTTTGTTGGGCCAGCAGGCTGGGCTGCTGCTGCTGCTGCTTCAGCTGCTCTTCTCCAGAGACAATCCTCGGTCCAATATTTCCACTCTTCCTTGGGAATACTACTCAAAGGTAGAAGCAGTCCCCTGATGAGTGGAATAGGCAATGATTACGGGTTTACTCAAAGAAAACGTGTCATTTCTGTGGTCATTGGGACTGGGATCATGCTGTAGGCTCTGTCTGCATGGCCCACACTTCCAGGGATCCAGGGGCAGCCACAGCTTCTCTGGGCACCCTGTGCCAGGGCCTCCCCACCCTCACAGGGAAGAATTTTTTCCTAATATCTAATCCAAACCTACTCTCGTACAGTTTGAAGCCATTCCCCCTTGTCCTGTCACTTCCCACAGCTCCTCGCTTGCACCTCTCTCTTGCTGGTCGCTGTTTTGCAATGACTAATTCTGCTTTCTTCTTTTCCTTTTCAGTTGCCAGGGAGGAAAAGGCAAAGTCACTGCCAGCACCATTTCCTTCGAGCTAAAGATGTTGAGACAAAGCACCTCTGCCCCTGCCCTGTCCTTTCAGTCCTTCCGCTGCTGGTGTGTACGGGACTCATTCCCCTGCCACTCCTACTCCCTAAGAGCACGGGGGCAATAAACCTTTTACTCAAGTAGATGGTGTGTAATTTTCCTTAATTCCTCTTATTCCTTTTTTTTTGGTGAGAGCTTGCCTGCAGCTGAGGTTCAACCCAAGCACGTAGATCTGGGTGTGAGCTTGGACTTCAGGCTCTCCCTGGAGGCTGGGGGAGTTTGGAGGTGTGGTTTGGGGCTTGGAGTGCAGGGTACCCTCTGCCTTGTGTGACTTTGGTGTCAGGCTGAGGCAGCACCCAGGCACGTGGAGCAGGGGATTGGATTGAAATAACAGTTTTATTTGCTCAGGAATTCATTTATGGCTGTGGGCAGGACCGTGGTGTGTCTGTTGTTCCTGGTAGTGAGGGTTAATCTCAGGCTCCATGGGCCAGGTTGCACATGGCCATCCGTGGGGGCTGCTTGTGGCATTTTTGGTTCCCAACGTGGCCCTGTGGGATCGGTGCTGTCCCGGGAGACCTCGAGCTCCTTCTGGCTGTGGATTTATTAGTGTGGCTGGAGATGTCAGCTCCATCCAGGCTGTCCTGCACTGGCAGGATGGGTCAGTTCTGGGTGTGTTGGTGAGAACCTGTGCTCCTGTGTGAAGCTGTTGGTCAGAAGCACTGGGGTGACGTGGTTCTTGAAGCTGTGCAGCCCTAGGGAGCCGTGCTCTCCTCAAACACTGCTTCCCCTTTGCTATGTTACATGCAAGCAAGTCCTTACTTATTAATTAGCGCTGAAAGTGTGTCTTTGTCTTGTTAGCCCTGGAAAAGTCTGGTCTGGATGCAAGCAGGAGGCAGAGGAAGACATTTCCTTGTTCCTTTTCTTTGGCTGGTTGTCTCTGAGTACCTGGAGCATGGGGCAGCACAAGTCTTTGCCAGGCAGGAGCTGGGCAGGAGGGGAGCACCGTGGGGGAGCCGTGGTCTCCTGGGTGGTGTTTGCCCTTCCAGCAGCTGGGGAAGACCCTGTGGAGCAGGAGGCAGGCTCAGGGTGAGATGGGCAGGGCTGCAGCCTTTCTCCTGCCAAGGCTGGGCAGCCTGGGGCAGCTCTTTCCTCCTGACAGAGTCCCAGGGGACAATCCTGAAGTGGCTCACGTGCGCTGACTCGTGATCCTGTTTGCTCAGGACTAGTCCGTGGGGCATTTTCAGAGTGTAAAGACTTCTTCTTGGGCCCTGAATGGCATCTTTCACGTTTATTGGAGGGTTTTACCCCATAAATAAATTCAGTATTCACTAATGACGTAGAATAGTGCTCAGGCAAGGGGAACAAACTGCCCAGAGCTGAGCCCACTCAGCCCTGCTGCAGAAGGCAAATTATTGCCTGAGTGAGGAAATAAACCCAGACTTAGCTACATGCAGATGATTGACTTCATGGATTTTTCCCAAATTCGTAACACAATAAATCAACAAGTTGAAGATGTACTCCTTGGCATTGTCCAAAGCCCTGAGGGTGAGACAGGATGTGCAATGAGGAGATTCAGTGTAGCCCCAAACCACTTCTAAGAAGTGGAAGGATGGGGAGAGAGGCATGATTTTTAGTTTGGGTGAATATTGCCGTGTTGTGCTTGCAGAAAGCCTTAAACCCCACAATTTTCAATTACACTCACCAATTTTGGCTATTTCCCCAAATTCTTTGTAGGCCCCTGTGGGGTTTGGGAGGGGATGCCCAGCTGTGCTGTGCCTGGTCCCCACAGTGGTCTGACTGCACAGAGAAATCAAGATGTGCATAGTGGAGGGAATTTCTGTTTCACTGGTGACACTGGGAGGGTGGTGAAGCCCTAGAATCATGCTCAGAGTTTGGCAGAGGGATTAGGTTTGGTCCTTCAGACATGTGGGTCTAACCTGCATTGAATAAACCCCAGAAATCACAGTGGCTTCTTGCTCAGCCATTTTCTTCAAGCACAGCACAGGGAATGGTGCTGGGGCAGGGGGAGGGAGTGGGGTCCTGCTTGGGTCGTGGCTTCTTCGCTGGAGACTTTGATCAGCATTAAAAATTCAGCAGGGGCAGGTGATTTATATTCTGAGAGAATTCACACTGCTCTGCTTGCAAGGTGTATCAGCATGCAAAATGCAGCTCCAGCTCCTCGTTCCCCTGTGCCCTTTCCACTGTAAATAGGTTTTATGTCAGTGTGTGTGTGACTGGAGATGGATTATTGAGCTGGACAGGGGTTGAATGTTTTCTGTGCAGAGGGTGGTGATCCCACAGCAAGTGGAAATCTGTGTGGTGCTGGGCCTCAGCTGTCTTTGTGAGGATTGTTTCTGGGGGTCAGACCATGGAATCAGGGAGTTGGTAAGGTTGGAAAACACCTTTAAGATCATGGAGTCCAACTATTTCCCCAGCAGGGACAAGACCACCACTAACCCATGTCCCCACATCAGTTTGGGGCTTTTAAATCCCTCCAGGGCTGGGGACTCCAGGCTTGGTAACCCTTTCTGTGAGAAGTTTTTCATAATGTGCATGGGGATGTGATATTGGTCACTGTTCAGGCTCCCTCCAGCCATGGCAGAGCATCTGGCAGACAGTTTGGTGAATCCTGGGGTCTTTTCCTTGCAGTTCAGCGTAGCAGGTGAGCAGGGCATGGCTGTGAGTGGTGCTTGTGCTAACACCAGTTGTGGGGTGGGGAATGGGACCTCCCTGCAGGGCAGGGCTGTTTGTCCCCCATGAGCAGCTCTAGGGCTGTGCTGGTGCCTTGTAAGGAGCATATTTGTTCCCCAGCATTATCTCTGAAGCTCATGGATGAGAGTTGGATCATTTGACTTAATTTTTTTCCAAGCCCAGCACTCCATGGCTGCGATACTGTCCGGAAAGCAGCTCTGAGAGAAACCTCTTCCCACCTCTGCCACTGCAAAGATCACACGAGGCTTCTGCTTGGTCTGTGTTTTGAACCATGTAAAAAGCAGGGCTTGCTAAAATTTGGGGGTCTCTGTGCACTAGAACTTCTCGTGGGCACTTCATACAGCTCAGGAGATTGTGTCAGTCCCCGTGGCCATGGCTCGAGTCTAAACTTAACCTTGACATCATGATGAAGACAGTTCCTTTATCTGATTGCAAATGAGGAAATACATTTCTTAAAGTAATTAATGGTCCCTGAAGAGTATCTTTTTATTAGCATGTGTGTGTGTGTGAAAGCCTCTGGTCTATAAATACACAGTGGTTTCCTCCTCAGCATCCAGAGGGTCCATCCCGGCCCTGCAGTCTGTGTCCCATGGCACTTGTTTGCATGGAGAGGATGTGACAGGGCAGCACCGTGCGTCAGGAGCCCTGTGAGGCAGGATGGGGAGCCAGAGATCACATTTCACTGGAAAGTTTCCCTTTTTACTGCAGTTTCTCCGTGGGGATGGTTCCAAAACCCAAGCAACCAGTGGTTAAAATTGCTGATACCTGCAAGTGCGCCTCGGCCCCGACGTTGGGGGGTGGTGGTGGTGGTGGCTGCCAGCTTGCCAGCAGTTTGCTGTGTTGCCTGTCATTAGGGCTGTATTAATTGCAGGGGATGCAGAGGAGCAGGGAGAGGGGAGGTGTGATGCTGTGTGCTGCATCCCGGGCAGGGAGCCTCTGCCTGGACTTGCTGCTGCTCCTGCCCGGGTGTGTACCCGAGTCTGCTGCTGCAGCAGGAACCAGCACCTTAGGGAAGGGCAATTATTCCTGAAGAAATCATACCTGGCCAACCAGGAACTGTGCTCAGCTGTTTTCATGCTGCTCTGAACCCTTGTTTGATCTTTGTGCTGAGAGTGGCCCCGGTGTCCTCCCAGCACGGAGAGTTTGTCACTGCAGCAAGCACTCCTGTCTCTGTGTAGGGATCAGGGACAGCTAAGATTGGGACAGACAGAAATCACAGAATCACAGAATGGTGTGGTTTGGAATGCACCTTAAAGACCATCTCGTTCCAGCCCCTCCCATGGGCACCTTCCACTGCTCCCAGCCCTGTCCATCCTGGCCTTGGACACTGCCAGGGATCCAGGGGCAGCCACAGCTTCTCTGGGCACCCTGTGCCAGGGCCTCCCCACCCTCACAGGGAACAATTCCTTCCCAATATCCCATCTAACCCTGCTCACAAATCAGGTGTCATTTTGACACTCTGAAACGTTTACTTTTCTGTTTGACAGTTTTCATTTGGTCACTGGCTTGCCCAGAGGTTCATGATGAAGGTACCAGTAAACTGTAAATTATGAGTCCACTGATACCCCACAGAAAGCTGGAGACTGTGCCAGGCGCCTTTGGGAACAGTAAATCTTCAGAAAATGTATTGATTCCCAATCTTGGCTTTGCACTCTGGATGAACTTTGTCCTCATAAGAGAATAGAAGGTGATTTTTCTTTACCAGCCAGCTGGCCTTTAAATGAGCTACTCTTAACACCACTGCAAGCTCTAATCCAAGTAAACACGGACAGGATGATTTAGGAGCTGGGAAGAGCAGCCATATCAGTTTGGAAGAAGGGTTAATACTGAGTGGAATATTTTCATCTGTCGTCCCTAAATATCACAATTGGCTTTGGCTGGATGGTACAAGATCAGTGTTTTATGCTCTTTGGATTGTGCAAATGGTGGGTTTGGTTGTTTGCATTAACTGCACAGCAGCAAAACAGCGAAACAGGATTAGGGGAGTGATTTGGGGAAAACGCTGATTTCGGTAATCAGATTTGAGTTGCAATCTGTCTGCTTTACAAGGGAATAAGTCTGCTGGGGAGGGTGCCAGGAGGTGAGGCAGGGCTCGTGGTCAGGGCTGGGCAGTGCTCTGTGAGCCTGGCTTGCAGTTTGTGTTTGAAGAGCCTCCTTGTTGTGCAGCCTTAGCTTTTCTTACCTAAAACTACCTAAGAAATAGGTCAGGATGAGGAGGCATGGTGTGGCCCTTAGGATTTCAGGCAAGGAGCTGTCTCTCCTTCCTTGCAGGCAGCTCTTTGCCTTGTTTTTTTTTTCCCTAAAGGGCTCTTCATGGATTGGGAATGATGGAGTAGCTGGGGTGGGATAGGGGATCCAGGGGATTTCACAGCCGTAATGATGCTGGAGAGGCTTTTTCTGCTGGACATCTGCTCCCAGCTGGTCTGGGGGCAAGGGCTTCTGTGAGATCAACCCTGGAGCTTTAATGAGCTCTTCTTTCAATGTCTTGGTATCTTCAGTATAGGGGATGTGAGTCCCCTGTTCAAATGGAGAATTCAGAGGAAACTTTATAAATTTGACTGAAATACTTGTGTCCCTGTGGATCACCTTGTGTTCCTTGTGTGCTTCCAGCAGCTCCTGTGAGTGCCCCATCCTGTGAAACACCTCTGTGCTGACGGGGAGCAGAGGGACACCAACAGTGTTTAAGGTCCTAAAATAAACACTCCCCTCAAGCAACCACCATCAGGGTGTTTTTTGGGCAGTGCTTGCCCCTTTCCCAGTGCATCCATCCTCCAGGAAAATCCCCTAAAGCTGTTTCTCTCTCTCTCTCTCTGTATGCAGGGAGCTTTCCACACGCCGAGGCTGTCCCTGCACATCCCCCGAGGAGCCGGCAGGGCCCAGCCTCTCCTGGGGGAACATGGAGTGAAAGAGGAGCTTTGCCAGCCCCCAGCTGCCAGCACCCTTTGCCTGGACCCTGATGGATTCCGAGGCAGGACTGCATTACCATGGTGATGATCTTAACCAAAACTCGGGAAAACAAAGGTGCTGACTCCGTAACATGCAGGACTGAGCTGGTAAGCTTTGTGAAATCTCCGTTCAAAACTGTTTTACTGCCAAGAACTTTGCTGTAGCTTTGTAATAAGGGTTTTCTGTCCTGCAGGGATGGATCTTAAGATGGTTTGTAGCAAGGATTTCTACCAAGCTGCATTAATATCCAAGGAGCAGGTGATTTGTAAATGATTGGAGTGCTGTGGCTTTTGCATATGTGGATTTCAGTGAGCACCCAGTGGGATAAACAGTACAAAAAAATCAAATCAATGCTATGAATAACACAGGTGAGAAGTGGCTTCACTGACAGCGACCAGATGCTCATCATTAATGGGAGGATGAGCAAGTGGGAGGCAGGATTAAGTGGGAGATGGTGAAGGGCAGTGCTGTGGTACTTACACTGGGATCCTGGAGAGGTGCAAATCCACCAGCTGAGTGAGCAGGCAGCAACAAGAAAACAAGTGAGGAGCAGCAAGCAGACTAAAGGATGCTCTGAGGGACGAGTGTACCTGTGGTAGGGGCAAATAAGGGGCAACATTGTCTGGAGGCAGGGTCAGAGCAAATGAGGAAGAGGTGCAGGGTGATGGAGAGCCATCAGAGCAAGGCTGGTGGTGGACAGTGTCCCTCTGTCCTCCTGGAGAGATGGACGTGGTCTGAGAAGAAACTCAGGGTGCACTGAGAGCCTCAGATAAGGGCGTGCAGGAACACAGCAGGAAGCATCTGGCAGGATGAGCCATAAATGGGCATTCTGAACATAAAAGAAATATAAATGCCTGGGTTTGCTGAGGATGACAAGCTATCCAGCTGGGCTCCCCAGGCAGAGAGCACAGCGTGCTGGGGTGAAGGCAGGCTGCCCTGGCAGTGAATGGTGGAGGAGAAGGTGAGCAAGCCAGGGGCAGTGGAAAATCCTGCCTTAAAAGGGTGAAATTTGGGAAGGGTATAGATGCATTAAAAGAATATCCTTGCTGCAGTGTTAGCTCCTGCTGGGAAGGAAGGCAGCATCTCCTGTGGCTGCTGCTCGGGGTGGGAACGGGGGAACATCTGACACTGGCTGTGCCCTGGGAAGTGTGTGGGGCAGGTGAAGGGAAACTGGCTGCAGAGAGGCAGATGAGAGTAGTTTCTCCTACTCCTGAGAGAGGGGCTGGGTGCTCTGGGTGTCTGATGGCAGGTGGCAGAGATGCAGAGCTGTAACACAAAACTTTGCCCTTGCGTGTTTGCCGAGTGCTTCCCGCAGCTCTGGGGCTGGGTCGAGAGTGCAGGGATAGTCCTGGGTACACAAGGTGAGTTGCTGGGTTGCCTGGACTGTTAAATTGGGGCAGACAATCACAAGAAGGCTGATCCACTAAAGAAAGCAAGAGTTTTTCTGTTGACTTCGTGAGGAAGGCCAGAAAGCGAAACCCAAAGGAAATAAATGTCAGAGCAATGGGGCAGTGTCACCTGCCAGCAGCCAATGGGCTCGTTTGGTTCGGCTCCCAGTTTGGTGTAAAGACAAAATTCTCACAAAATGGTGATTATACTTGATATGGGACATATGTCAGGTTCCTCCCCCTCCTGCATTTGCAGACAGTGTCTGGTCTCTGGGGCTGGCACAGCCAGATGTGCACTGGCACAGCCCCTGCCTTCTCTGGGGCTTGTCCCACTTCCATCTTTGCTCCACTTTGGCTGCTCCTTGGAGACAGCTGCCTGTCCTCTCTGCCTCCTGATTAATTCTACTGATGCATCATAAGGTGGGGCTTGACAGATGGAGATATCCTTACTTCGCCTAGAAAAGTGGCACATGCTCCAAAGGTGACTGACCCTTATTTACCTTCTCCACATCTACACCCCAGAATTGTTTTGTGCCTCCCTATCCCTTTGCATTCAATATTTCCACCATTCTGTATATGAAATGGGATCCTTTATTGGATTGCTAAGGTGCCATCATTTGGTACATCATCATCATTATTATTATAATTAATATCCTCATGATGCACTGGAGATGCTGGCACAGAGAAGCTGTGGCTGCCCCTGGATCCCTGGAAGTGTCCAAGGCCAGGTTGGATGGAACTTGGAGCAACCTGGGATAGTGGAAGGTGTCCCTGCCCAGGTGGAAGTGGATGGCTTTAAGGTCCTTCCCAACCCAAACCATTCTGAGAATCCATAGTTCTGTGAGCAGGCAATATGTAAAACATGGATCAGGAGGGGAGGTGTGAGTGCAGTGGCCTAATGCCAGAGAAAACACAATTATGGCAGCGCAGATGAACGTGGAGGCCGTGCTGGTGCTTCCCTCAGATGATGTAAAGCCTCAGTCAGATGGGATGGTGTTGCCAGGATAGACACTCCAGAAGCCAGAATGTGGATATTTTTAGGGATAATAAAGGAACAATTAGTATGAAAGTGTGTTTTTGCAGGCATAGCTGAAATGGCATGCAGCTGTGGGTAACATATTGATTTATTATATGAGAACCCATCCATGCTCATTTTTAGAAGTCTGATGGTGTCTCTTACGCTGTCAAGAGGAAAATTCTTGGAAAAGAAGGAGTGTGAAAAGCAAGCAGGATTATTTTGTACCCATACAGTGGCATTTCCCCCTATTTTTAGTGCAAATCAGCACAATCTGAGCTCAGACTCCCCAGAAGTGCTGAGGTGAGGACGCCTTGCCTTAGAAACACATTATATGCTTGAAAAAGCTAAATAGCTGCTTTGTACCTAGATGGGGAGGCCTTAACAGGCTTGGATAAGGTTCAAGATACCACTTCTGCTGCTTTCTTGCCCAGTCCAGCATTACCACTGAATTGCAGCTCCCATTTTAGTTTCTCCAGAGTTTTGGGTCCCGGGGGATGGGGACCTCAGTGCAGCTCTTCCCTGAGGTAAGGACTGGCTGCAGGACCCTGGATCTGCAAGCTCAGGCCTGGACAAGGACTCTGCACAGAGTTTAATTAGAGTTGATTTCACTGAGGAAGGGTGACTGGGAGTGTCCCCTGGTCCCTGCTGGAGCGGGGCCGTGGAAGGCTCTCCTCCGCGCCGGGGGCAGCGCGGCCGTGCCCAGGCTGGAGGCAGGGTGGTGTCTGGTGCCCAGGTCCAGTCTGTGAGAAGTGAATAGTTTTTCTGGTTGTTTGCAGCACACTCCAAAGATGAGTCAAGGACCTACCCTCTTCTCTTGTGGCGTGATGGGTGAGTAACAGAAGCTTCTCTCCGTGTTTCCTCCTCCTCCTGTCCCGCTTCCTCGTGGCAGGAAGATGTCCTGACTTTTGGATGTCTCCAAAAAGCACTCCCCTGAAGATTCTGGGGTGGGCCCTCACAGCAGGGATGCAGGGGCACCCACCCCACCATGCCTGTGCCACTCTCCTCCCCAGAGGTGGTTGTTGTGCCCTGTTGCCGTTGCTGAGTGACTTGCTTATCTCCTTTCCCCTCCCCTTCGATACATCTGCTTATTTTTAGAGTTACTCTCACAGCTGAGATTATAAACATTTGGGGTCTGAGACTGTGTTTGAGTACCCAGCCCGTGACTGTGGTTCTTGACTCTCTGCATGATGGAAGCAATAAATAACAGCATTATCCCTAAGTTGTTCTACCACCTGGCACAAAGTGGCTGGACAGACCTCAGACAACAAGGAAAACATGTAATTTTTGCCGTTGACAGTAACCATGTTATAAGATGTTTGAAACCTTTTATGTCACAGCTTGCTATATCAATTTTTATGCTGAGCAGCCACCAAAATGGATGGAGGATTGGTGCCTTGGCCAATGATCCTGAAAAACTGATAGTGCCAGAGGATGTGCTGCTGTGTTGTGCTCTTTGGCGTTCGTAGCGGGGAGCCACTCACTGGGCGAGGCCCCAAAACCCAATTAAAATTGTGGGTCAAGTTTGAACCAAGCTCCTTGCTGTGAAAGCCAATCCCTCACAGACAAAGAGGCTGCCCCTTTTCTTCGTGGACACAGCTCTCATTAGCGTTAATGAGAGCCGGGCACATGCTCTGACAGGAGATGTCTCCCAAGCTCTCTGATAGCCCCAGTCATTGGGAGTGTGGGGAGATGGAGAGCATTTGTGGGGTTTTTTCAGATGAAAATCACAAGCTTCAAAGTCAAGAAGGGATAGAGACAGCCCGTTCCCTCTCTCCTGCCTTTCAAACATGAGTGAGGCACAAAGAACCCGAATCAGATGGTTTTGTCTTGCACTGTGGCACTGGCAGGCTCTTCAGCAGATCCGCAGCGTCTCTGCCTAATTGAGAAGCAGCTTGTCTTTAAGGGCTTTAACAAAGTCTTCTGCGTTTTCGTAGCGCTGCTGTGCTGGTCTTCATGGCTGCCAAATTATCCTCCTCCTGGGGGAACTGAGTGTCACCTCCTTGACCTCAGCTTGCCCTGTCGTGGTCTCTGTCGTGCCCAGTCAAGAGGAGCCCATCCTTCCCTCGTGTGAGGGCATTGCTTGGCTTGGGTTTCATTTTAGGCATCTTCTTGATGTCCCCAAAGGTGGGCCATGATCACAGACTAATCCACTATCAAAACTTGCTTGACTTTTTAAGTAAGTTACTATTGAAATGCAAAACTGGGGGAATATTTCAGGTCAAAGGGCCAAGGCTCTGTTGATGGAAAGCACTGAGGTAAATAAACACAATGAAGTTTGGGCTGGTAGCACAGACAATGTGAGACAAAGACTCACAGTCCTGTGTATGTTGGAGGTTTGGAGGGAAGTTGGCTGTTTTTTCTGGGGTTTTAGACAAAAGAGGATCTTAGAAAAGAGTCTTCCTGGTGCCTTTGGGGTGAGGACAGCTTTGGGCAGGAAGTCAGCTCATTTCTGGACCCCGTGGCCATGGGGCAGCAGGGGAGAGGGAAGCCCAGCCTCTGCCAGGGACAGCATCATCCAAACCCTGGAGCTTTCCTCAAAAGGTACTAAACACTGCAAGAATCTGAAAAGGGATTGTAGATTGTAACCAAGCTCAGTGTACTGAGTAAACATTATTAAAGGCTTGATATATTGGATGATGCATGGTTAGGTCCAGTTCTCAAGGTGACCTAAATAATCTTTTGGTTTTTAGATGGGTAAGAAATATTTCTGCCAGTGAAGTGATAATATTACTAAAAAGATTGGGTATTATCTTTATATAGCCCTTTGCCTGGAGGAAGATTAAAGGTGAAATGCCTAAAACTATAAATTGAACAACTTCTGCTTTCCCTTCTCCTTGATGGGTCCTTGAAACACCCAGGAGTGTAAGAATTGTTCTGTTGATGTATAGTTTGGGGGTTTTTCCTCCTTTTTTTCCCCTTTTCCTTCCTCAGCAGCCTCCATGGCAGGTCCCCAGTGAAAATATCAGTGACTGTGCTACAAAAAGTGGCATATTAGAAAGTTGGTGCATTAGGGTGGTGAGGGCCTGGCACAGGTTGCCCATAGCAGATGTGGCTGCCCTATCCAAGACCAGGTTGGATGGGGCTTGGAGCACGCTGGGATAGTGGAAGGTGTCCCTGCCCATGTCTTTTCCTAGCCACCCAAAGACAGAAAAATTCCAATATAGGAAGTCAAAAGTAACAGAATCCCAGAATGGTTTGGGTTGGAAGGGACATTAAAGTCCATCCTGTTCCACCCCCTGCCATGGCAGGGACACCTTCCCCTCTCCCAGGTTGCTCCAAGCCCTGTCCAACCTGACCTAGTAAGAGAAGCTCAGTGGGTGTGTGCTGACAGCCATGACCTCCTGTTTTCTGTGTAAGCAAGAAATTATCTCTGAGGGAAGCTGCAGGCAGGGTTTTATTGAGGCTGTGACAAGGTGCTTGTGCATGCAGGATCCCAGTCCTGGCCCTGATTGTAAAAGGGAGGAGGAGGAGGAGGGCGGCTTTGAGCCCTTCTGGGGCAGATCCTGCACTCATCCTCTGGGAAGTGCTCTTTCCAAAGCAGCCATCATTTCCTTTTTCCCTTGGAGGGCTCTCTCAGGGTTTGTCCTCCCAGAGCCCTGCAGCAGAGCAGGGTGAGGGATGGAGCACACAGGTCAGCTCGTCTGTCCTTCGGCACTCTCATGTCGCTCCTCCACCGCGTTTGGCAACACCATCACTCCGAGCGTGCCGGGGCAGGGCTGCAGCCTTGGGCTCACTGCTGCACAGCTCTTTCTTGGAACTGGCTTTTCACCATCCATGGGTGACAGAGGAAAGCCAAGAAACCAGGAGAAAAGCCAGCTCGTGGAGTCATTGAGGTTGGAGAAGACCTCCAAGATCATTGAATCCAGCCTTGAACCCCTTCCTGGGGGAGATGGCCCTTGACTGCATCCTGAAAGCACCTGCCAGGCTTGCATGCCTCCTCTTTCTGAACCAGAGTTTTCTGGAATTTGGGGTTTTTTTCTGAAAGGCCATCAGTGTAGAGCATCTTGGTGCCCATTCAAACACAGTCACCCTGCAAAGAGAAAAGCTGTGTGGGGAATTCTGGTGAGGTGCAGCTGGAGCAGGGGCACCCCTCCAGAGGATCCCATTGAAAAGCTGGGCACATTCCACTGTGGAGGTTGGGGATTTCCCTCCCTCATGCAGGTTGTTGGCATGAGAAGCCCACAGCCCACAGGTGTGTTTAATCTCCAGAGTAGATTTTGGGGCTGTTGTTTTCGTTTCCCATTGAAGCACAGCTCTGCCCATCGTATTTTCATCTTATTTCTGCACTAGGAAAGCTCCCTGGCACTGCCATCAGCTAATTACAACCATTAAATGTGTTCCACACTTCGAAATTATCTCCTGAACATAAATAGGGGGCAGTGGAAAATGCAGGCTGCCTTTTCCCCTGTGCACAGGGACTGTGAGACCAAAATTCAACTTGAACAACACAGGGAAAAAAAGGGAATTGGATGCGCACCTGTGCACAGACAAATGTTTGGGTTAGGTTCCAAACAGAATTTATCTGCCAAAAAGGATAAGAAAAATTGATTGAAACCCCTAATTGCTTTACAACTTGCCATAATAAATTATGCATTAATGTAAATTATTTCATGGGAAAAGAACGCAGAGGGAACTTGAGCAGAAGGATCATGCATTATGTATAAAAAGGAACTGTAAAAATATTATAGCAGCACATTTGTGTCGCCGTAGTTAAAGTCGTGTCAGCGTTTTGGTTTTACACCCTTCTCTGTGGTTATGAGTGGTCATTAAAATTTACTCTGTGTCACCAGAGGAGCACAGCAGTTGTTTAAAAAGCCCGGGGCCATCGCAGAGCTGCAGAGTTCCTGACGTGTCCGTGCGCTGCTCCCGCAAATCCCCGGAGCTCAGCGTTTGGAAACCTGGCTGTGATGCTCGGAGGGTGGATCCTGTTCTCCATGGGGCTGTGCAGAGCTCTCAGGGATGGAGCACAGCACCCATCTCCCCGGTTTTGGGATGTGACTCCAGCCCACGAGCACCACAAGGGTTTTTTTGATGCTGCAAAGGTTTTTCCAGAGATCATCTGGGCTTTGTTAAGGTGCCAGAGTTTATTTTTGCAGTTTTAAGTCAAAATCCAGAAGTAAGATGCTGTTTCATCCAGGGACCCTAACAGCCAAGAAGGACCCGTTTAAGCAGGGCAGGAGCCCCTCGGGCTGCACTTACACCGTGCTCTGGCTGTCCCTTTGTTTTCCAGTAGGCAAAGGAGAGTTTTCCAGCCAGGCAGCTCACTTGCAGACCAAGGGGTTCTCGTGGTGGGTTTTATCCTGGAACAAATTGCTGCCTCAGGGTGAACCAGGCTGAGGTTTGTAATTTAAGAAAATTAATACATGTTTAACTGCAGCAGAATTAATGGCTCTAGTGCAATTATCATTATCAACATGTGCAGGATGGGAATCTCAGTCCTCAAAAACAGAGCAGAAAACCAGCAGCTTTTCCTCAATAAGGCTTTCCAGAGTTCTTCATTTACACCCTTGACCCTTACACTACCCCATTTTCAATTTTTTTTCAGGGCAACCTGCTTTCTGTTTGCTCTGAAAACCCATTTTCTGGGCTACCTGGCATTTTGGGACTGGTCAGTGATGGCTGGGGGCTCAGAGGGGCCAGGTTGTGCCAGCTCACATTGTGCAAGGGGAAAAGCAAATAACCCCAAGCTGGGGCTGGGGACAGTGGTGCTTTTACCATTTTCTTTGCCAGGTCTGGAAGATTTATAGCTGTTTGTGCTGAAGCAGGGGTGAAAGAGGAAGGTGTCCCGTATCCTCCTCACCAAGGCCCTTTGTACAGTCTCCGGCCAGAGGATCGTGGCAGCTTGCCATGAAAAATCGGCTTCTATTTCTGTTTCTTTTGTCTGCTGACCTGACCCAAGAAATCTCTCTGCTGGCAGCCTAGTACAGAGGAAAAATAATAAAGATCTAAACATAGATGGAGTTGTCTAGCGCAGATTTCTCACTTTTCATTGTGTTTATTAAAATGAGGAGAGCAGCAGTTGAAATGCCGTGCGGTTACTGCGGGCAGAGCCAGGCTGTTTGTGGCTGGAGCTGTTGTGGCAGCAGCTGGAGGCAGGGAGAAATGGGAAAACCGGCCAGGAGTGGTGCAAGGGGCCCCAAATCTGACCTCCTGACTTGAAACCCTAGTCGGAAGCGTTCTGCACCGTTGCATCCTCCCTGCCAGGCTGGTACCTGCAGCTGCGGGCTGGGCACGGCTTTTAATTCATCCTCCGGTTGCCTGAGTGGAAATACCCAAAAAAGCCCCCCCAAAATGTTGCAGGGTTTAGATACAATCATGTGAAACTTGGCAGCGACGGTTCTCCAGCACGGCCGGGCTCTGTTTGCAGCAGCCAGCGACAAAAACACCGGTGAGAGGCTGTTGGATGATGACTTTTTTCCACTGCAGCAGCGGGAGGGGTTGTCCTGCCATGGTTTTCCTGTTGAGTGTTGAAGGTGTATCTGCAGTGAGCCCTGTCCTGTGCAGGGCAGCCCAGCCTGGAGGGTGCTTTGCTTTCTTCTTTTGTCGTCAGTGGGATGTGCACGGGAATGGGATCGTCCTCCTTAATCCTCTCTTCGGACGTGGCTATCAGTGGGAAGCTGGGGTAGGGTCTGGAGAACAAGTGTGATGAGAGCTGAGGGAGCTGGGGGGATTCAGCCTGGAAAAAAGGAGGCTCAGGGGGCACCTTGTCGCTCCCCACAACTCCCTGACAGGAGGGTGCAGCCAGGTGGGGGTCTCCTTCCAGGTAAAAAAGTAATAAAACAAAAGGAAACTGCCTCAAGTTGCACCAAGGGAGGTTTAGATTGGATTTCAGGGAAAATTTCTTCATGGAAAGGGCTGTCCAGCCCTGGCACAGCAGCTCTAGGGCAGTGGTGGAGTCCCCATCCCCGGAGAGATTTAAAAGCTGTGTGGATGTGGCACTTGGGGACATGGGGCAGTGGTGGCCTTGGCAGTGCTGGGTTAATGGTTGGACTCGATGATCCTAGAGGGCTTTTCCAACCTCAGCGACTCTGTGTTTTTTAAATTCAGCTGTAAATTCAGGCAATTATCAGTTGTGGAGCCCAGGACAAACCTGGGCACACATCTGAGACATGATTTAGCACAGAGATAACCAACAGCCACAACATTTTATACCGCTGAATTCCCCTTAGCTGGTGCAACCTAGAATATTTCAGAGGCATGTTTTTATCTTCTTCTAGCAGTTTTGCTCCTGCTGGGACTGTCACTTTGTCTCTCTCTCCATCTACACCACACAACCCCCTCTGCTGTGGCAGTTCGGGAAACCATATTCCAAGAGTTAATTAATTTGTACTGGAAAACGTCCCATATGCTACTCTTTTTGTTTATGGACGTAGAAAACGAGTCGCGGAATTAATTAACGCTAATGCCTGTGCGTGTGTGTTGTGTTTCTGACAGTCGTTTTCTTTTTTTTCTTTTTTTTTTTTTTTCCTCCTTTCTGAACCAGAAAATGACAGATGGAGAGATCTCAGCAGGAAATGTCCACTTCAGCTCGAGCAGCCGGGCGCCAGCATCTGGGACTGCCTGTCGGACAAGGGCGAGGAGGGCCCGCGCTGGCCGAGGGACGCGGCCGGCACCTGCTCCGTCACCAACCTCATCAAGGACCTGAGCCTCAGCGACCCCCACGGCAACCCCTCCGCCCCTCCCAGCAAGCGCCAGTGCCGCTCGCTGTCCTTCTCGGACGAGATGTCGGGCTGCGGGACCTCGTGGAGGCCGCTGGGCTCCAAGGTGTGGACGCCGGTGGAGAAGCGGCGCTGCTACAGCGGCGGCAGCGTCCAGCGCTACTCCAACGGCTTCGCCACCATGCAGAGGAGCTCCAGCTTCAGCCTGCCCGCCCGCTCCAACCCGCTCTGCGGCGAGCACCCCGCCCTGGCCGGCCGCCCGGGGGGCCAGCCCGGGAAATCGGCCGCCGGACGGCACGGCGGGGACAGGGTGGACATGCAGAGGTCCCTGTCCTGCTCGCACGAGCGCTTCTCGTGCTCGGAGTCCGGCGCGCCCTCGGCCAGCAGCACGCCCGCCTCCACGCCCGAGCTGGGCCGCCGCGCCGCCGGCCTCTCCCGCAGCCGCTCCCAGCCCTGCGTCCTCAACGACAAAAAGGTCGGGGTCAAGCGGCGGAGGCCGGAGGAGGTCCAGGAGCAGCGGCCCTCGCTGGACCTCGCCAAGATGACCCAGGTAAGAGGCGGCGGGGCCGTCCCTGAGAGGGGCTCAGGTGGTCTCTGCTTTGCTCAAGAGCCTTCGGCATCTGTCACCCACCCAGTGTGGGTGTGCAGCACGAGGAGCGATGTGGGTGTTGTGGGGAAACACATCCTTCAGTCCAGGCAGAATCACCTTTTCCCTCCCAAATGGATTTCTTTAGCAAATTCATGCGTTTCTCTTCCACGCTGGTTTTTGCACGCCAAGCCCACCATGTCGTCATTTCCTCCTGGCATGGGTTTTGAGCAGGAATATGTTAAACCCCACGTTTTTGAGTTCAGGGGAGCGGAGCCCTGGGCCTGCCATGGTGAGATGAAGGCAGCACCCCAAGGCACCCAGCCCTGCCTCCATCAGGTGCTGAATTCTTACTGCTACGGGCTTTACTTGCTCTTAGGCTCTGTAATTTTCCACTCTGGAGATGTTATCACGTTTCATTTTCAGTTGCAAACACAGAGCACAACCTCCTTCTTCGATCTGCTGCGCAGAGCCAGATAACAGATCTGAAGCACCAGTCAGTGAGGATTTTGCTCCTTGGTCCTCTCCCTGCTGGACCAAGTGACTGGACATTAGCAAGAGACAGAGCAAGAGGCTGCCTTGAAGGACAACGTTTCCCTTCCACACTCATAAGATTTGCTGCAGTTTTATGATTTGACATTTCCCACATCAGTTAATTTACAGTCACAAAGTCAGTGGCACCATCAGCTCTGTGTGGAATGGAGATAATGGGGGGTGTGAAGGCCCCAGGGCTCTCACTGTGGGAGCAGGGGCACCCTGGCCACCTCCCAGGGTGGGCTGTCAGCTTCTGCTGGCCTTAAAATTTCCCCCATGGTTTCAGTTCCATGTGGTCGCCTGCTGTGCTTCATCCCAGAGTCACCCGTGTTGGGAGTGTTTGCCCTGAAGGTTTTTTGTGGCGCTGGGGCCAGCAAAGCCTGTCTGGTGCAAGGCATTCCCTTGTTGTCTGCAGGGCAACTGCTGGGAGGAGTTCACCAGGTGGGAATGGAGCAGCAGCTGGGAAACACCCAGTGGGTGAGATCCAACACTGTGTGTGCGTTTTCTCCTTACAAGAACATGATATTTTATGGTGTTCTGTGCTTGGCAGCACAGAGGGTATTTGAAGGAGTGCAGTGGTGTTGGAGGAAGAGATCATCTTTTCCTCCCCCAGAGGAGCTTAGCAGATAAAAAGGGTGAAGGAGTCACATATTTGGGTGAGATCAGGCAAAAAACATGAGGATTGCTCTTGTCTTTTCATAAATCACAGCAACAACATTTATTATGCCAAGCTCATTTTATTAGATAATAAGCTGGATGGACAGTCAAAACCACGTACATGCGTTGTTATATTTTACTAGCCACAGGGTGGAATAGCACAACTGCCGCCTCTAATTCTCTCTGTACAAGCAGACAAGCATCATTTCACTTCCCTGGAAGTGTCCAAGGCCAGGTTGGATGGGGCTTGGAACAACCCAGTCCCGTGGAAGGTGTTCCTGTCCATGGCAGGGTGTGGAATGAGGTGGGCATGAGGGACCCTTTCAGTCCAGACCATTCTGTGGTTCTCTGGTGTGATGGACAGGGAAGGAGGAGAGTGTCCTGCCTCTGGCTGGGCAGACCTTTGTTGCCCTCCAGGGATGTTGTGAGGCAGCTTCTCCATTGCATCTGTCCAAGGGGGAAAGTTTGTTGGCTGGGGAACAAAAGGGCTTGGCCAGGGAGATTCTGAGGGTCAGCAGGAGCTTCCCTTTCCCTCCAGTGGATGCTGAGTCCAGCAATTATGTTTATAATTTGGATGGCCGTGGCTTTGACATGGGTGGGTGATCCAAATCAAATCACTTGGATGTCCAAAAGCAGCTCAGTCCATGTTCCTGGAAAACCCTCAGCTTGAGGAATAGTTGTGTTTTCTCTGGCTGCTGTCCTCCACATCAAAACATCTTCCAAAGTGAGAAAGCAATGCCTGAACGCTCAGCACTGCTCAGTGTTGGGGTGGCTCATCCTCTGGGAGAAGCGATACCACAAGGAAAGGGTCTGGAAGCCCCACACTGTGTGGCACAACCTCTGTAGGAATGGGGATGGGGTTGCCTGGTGCAGCATCTCCCCCAGTGTCAGTGGGCACCCCCTCTCCCAGCCCCTCCTGTCCCTCTGGTCCAGGCTGGGTGGCCGGAGCCGCTGCCGAACGCCCGGTGGTTGCTACAACCAACAACCAACAACAGCATCACTAAGGAACTCCCCAGTGGGATCCAGGCCAAGCAGGTCCCATGGATGTTCTCAGTTTCCAGGCAGGAAACCCAGCGGGGCTCAGGTCCCGCTGGCAGAGGGTGAATCCCCAAGGCAGGGATGTGCTGCTGGGCGTGGGGTGGCAGGGCTGGAGCGCAGTGGGGAGAAAGCAAAGCTGTGCAAGGGTTTCAGAGCTGTGGGGTTATGGAGAGCAGAGCTGGCAGGCGGCTCTCGGCGTGGGAGGACTGGCACAGAGGGACGAGCAGGATGAGGCAAGTCACGGGGAGCATTCTTGCCTTTGGTGGGGCACGGTCAGAGCCCTCCCCGGGACGGGAATGCCCGGAAAACCAACTAATTCCTCGTGGGGAATAAGTGTGCTCGAGAAAACCCTGCGCATGTGGGTATCCCCCAGGCTGCTTTTAATGCTTCCAGTCCAGGAGGCTGCAAAGTTGGGTGGTTTTAGAGGAAGAGCTGAAATAATGGCAAGAGTCTGTGTGGCTGCACGTGTGCTCCAGTCTGGGTTTGTATGGGGTACAAGCACCTCGTGTGCAATGGGCAAAGCAAAGGGCAGCCAGGGGGTCCAGACTGGACTTTCCAGTTATCCACAAAGGATTTGCTTTCTAGATGGGGAAACTGAGGCATGGGGCATTCCCTGAGTCCCTGGGTGCTAATGTCAGAGTGGGAATCAACCTTTGGGGTGCTGGGTACTGGATCAGCCTCTGGCTCTGGCAGCAGATGGGTTACTTTTTCACTTGTGCTGGTAACCACATGTGTTTATAGGCCTGAAACCCAGTACCATAGTCAAAATAAAAATAATTTGACCTGAAAGAAATGTTTTCTTCATACCAGGAGGGATATTTGGGCCAGGCAGGAGGGGAGGGAGCCGCTCCTGGAAGCAATTACATGGCCACATAACTGGGCTAATTAAGAGAGAGATCTAAATGTTAAAGTTAAGCTGGGAGGGAAAATACTTAGGAAAATATTGCCTTTAATTCCTCAAAATCCTGGTTGTGTCTCTTCTGTCTGCAATTCCCATAGCCCAGAGAAGGGAGGTGAGCCCATATCCCTCCCTTTTTTATTTACTCATATGGCATCAAACCAGACAGGCCTCAACTTCAGGCAGAAACCAAACCATTCCCATGGTTGTCGTTGAAATAGCAACAATTTTTAAAAGCAACAGGCACCACAACAATCCTTCTGCTCCTTTTAAATGCCCATGAACTCTTTGCCTTGGAACTGGGAGTGAACCAGGGGGGTCTCAGGTGAGTGGGTGATGATGAGGTGTCATTTAATTATCCTGAGTCTGGAGGGAAGTCAGGTGGGAAGAAGCTGGTTTCTATTCTTCACCCCAGTCAAGGAGAGTTTGGGTACGTGGCCTGGCATCTCTGACCTCCTTAACACAAGGACATGAGCCATCCTCTCATTTCAGGGTAAGGTTTGGGCTTGTTTTCCAGCCTCAGCTTTTATTCCTCCTTTCCACGTGAAGCACAAGCCCAAGGAGGACAACATCCCAGCTCCGTGATCCCAGTAGTTGTTCTGACAGAGTGTTAATGAATCTCCTCACAGCTTGCTCTCCTTCCTAGGCACACTGCTCTTGGCCTCACAGCCCCAGGGACTGTGTCTGTACTTGGCAGGCCATGATCAGAAATGGTTGGGATCAGATTTTTCCATTCATTGGGAGGTTTTTCAAAGAGCTGCTTTTTCTTTTTCTGATGTGGGTGCATCTAAAACAAATGGGAGATGAGAAGTGTCGCAAAGGTGACAGGAGGTGGCTTAGACCCCAGGAGTCCTCCCAGATGGGCTGATTTTGGCAGGAATGAGTGGTTTTACCCATTGCAAGGCACTTGGAGAAGCATCTGGGTGAATTAGGTTGAGAAGATGGATTTTCTGAAATAAAAGCACACTCTGCCAGGGATGCTGAGTGGTGGAGAGACACCCACTGGGTTTTCCTCTGCCATGGCCTGGTGCAATTCTTCTCCAGAGGAACTTGACACGTCCCACCTCCACATCTGCTGCTTTCTGACATCCTGGTGTGAGCATTTCCTGGGATCTGGGCTGTTGTGTGCCTGAATGCCTCGTGGCAGCACAAACATTGGGTTTGGTGGCTTGGCTGAGTCATCGATGGGAAGCTGAGCCATGGGCCAGCCCTGATGGTGGTGTGTGCACATTGCTTTCCTTCACACAGGCTCTGGGCAGCTGCAGGGGACACACAACACGTCCCTCACACTGATGACTGCCACCCTGAGTGGGAATTTGCAGTGATCCCCAGCTGAGGCCACGCAAGCCCTCACTATCTCTTCCCCATTCTGCTTCCTGCCATCTAAAATTCTGATGTGGTGGTCACTGAGAGGTTTCAGTTTGTGTTAAGATGGTTCCAAATACAGCTATCCTTTATACAGATGTGGGTTTTAAATGGATAATTTATTTTTATATATGTGTGTGTATATATATATATTTATTTTTATTTATATATGTAATATAAATATATATAAAAATTATATATAAATTTAATATAAATATATATATAAATGTTTAAGGCCAGGTTGGATATAGCTTGGAGCAGCCTGGTCTAGTGGAGGGTGTCCCTGCCCAAGTCAGAGGTTGGAACATGATGGTCTTTGAAGTTCCTTCCAACTCAAACCATTCTATTTTTCTAATTTTTAATATATATATATATGTATATATATGTGTATTTGTTCAACCCAGCCATGTTCCCTCCAGCACACACCCTAAACAGGAGTAACCCTGGCTGGAAATGGAGGGTGGTGCTGTAGAGTTTGAAAATACAACTTTCCATGAAAAGAAAGGCACAGATATCTCAGTGGCTCGTAAGGCATTGCTCTGCTGACAGCAATTGTCAGACATGATGAGAGATATTGGTTCCTCCCCATTGTAGGCTCTGTGCACTGGTAGCAAATGAAGGCTTGGAGGTGGCACTTGTGCCCCATTTCTGATGGCTCTTCAAGGTTTTGGCCACTCTGTGAGCCTTCAGAGAAGGTGCAGTTTGAAGAGCTACATCTCTCCTAACAAGGGCTGTGCTCCTGGTCTTTTCCTCCTGGGTTTTCTCTATATCCATCTAATTTTCTACAAAGGCTGTACCCATGAACACTGAGGGTTTCCAGGCAGCTGGCAAATGCTTCTCCTCTGTGAAGCTCTGTATTATGGAATGTCTTGCAGTATATGGGACAGAGAGTAGCTCCTGTAGAATAAATAAGGCAATTAAAATACAATATTCCCTTGCATCTTTGTGGCTTATGGAGAGCATCCCGTGGTTATGAGTTCACAAATGGCTTCTTCCCTGTGAGGGATGGGTGGATGAGAGGGTGCTGCCAGCAGTGGACAGCAGCTGGGGAGGTGCTGAGGGTGAAGCCCTGGGTGTGCCTGATGAGGGGGAGTTACAGAGAGGACTTTGTGCCCGAGGGATGCCTGGGGTGGGAAGGGTCTGGGCACAAGGGGACCATTGACGTTGTTCCCCGGCTGCCTGGACAGACAGAGCCTTTCACGGGGTGACCTCACTGCCCTACGAGGAGCACGTGCCTTCAGAGGATGGAGTCATCTGCACCAGGAATCACAGGAGCATCCCCCTGAAATGAGGATGTGTGGTTCTTGTGGTTTTCAGGGTTAAAATCAGCTCCAGCCTGGGCTGGAGATCCAGAGGGTCTCCAGACGCAGTGAAGGGTGTGATGCTCACCATGGTTGGGAGCCTGGCTGGCCCCCCTGCCTTGTTTTCCCTTCCAAACGTAGGAATAATGGCAGTTTCCATGAGGATCCATGCACAGAGGAGTTTGTACACTCCCAGAGCTGAGGTAAACAGCCCACCAGTTTGAAATGCTTCAGGCTGGTCTCGGCACTGAGTGGGAAGAAGTTGCAAACTGCATGGTGGGAGACGGGACCTCTCCTCTCTGAGCACCCAGGTCTTTCCTTGAGGGGTAAAATTCTCTAATTTTCACGTAAGAAGATTTTCTGTTTGAGTTTTGGCACCTTTCAGGCTTGCTGGAGAGGGCAGGAGGGGTGGCAGTGATCTTGGCTGGCGTCAGCACCCACTCGAGCCGGTGACAAATATTTCCAAATGTAGTGATAGGCGAAAAACTGGAGGTTTTAAGTTCCAAACGTATCCCAGGAAATAGTTTGCTATTGATGTAACTCCTGAGAGAGATTCCAGCTTCCAAGCCCCAGTGTTTTTTAAATAAACAGGAATGAGAGTCTGCAAAGGTCAGTTTGTGGCTTGGTGGGAAAAAGCCTTTGGTTCAGGATCAAAAGAAACTGAAGGTGGGAGGGACACCTTCCACTGTCCCAGGCTGCTCCAAGCCCCATCCAGCCTGGCCTTGGACACTTCCAGGGATCCAGGGACAGCCACAGCTTCTCTGGGCAGCCTGTGCCAGGGCCTCACCTCCCTCACAGGGAAGAATTTCTTCCCAAAATCCCATCTAACTCTGCCCTGTAGGAGCATAAAGGCATTTATCCCCTCTTATCCTGTCAGTCCCTTGTCCAAAGTCCCTCTCCAGCCCTAGTGCAGCACCTTCAGGCATAGGAAGGAGCTCTGATGTCTCTCTCAGTTCCATCCCATTCCATCCCCTGCTCCTGGCTGTATCTCCTGCTCTTGCCTCCATCCCCTGCTCCCAGCTCCATCCCACCATGAGGCCCAGGGATGCAGGGCTGAGTGTTGCACCCGTTGTTCACGCTCACATGGGAGGACAGGGCTGGGAACACGAACAAAGCTTGGCAGTGTCTGTCCCAAACATGGACAAAATCCAATTGTATCCCGAGGATGCACATCTGATTCGCCACGTGCTGATTAACCCTCCTGTCCCCAGGCTTGTGTGCTCTGTGACTCCAAAAAAACAGCTTTTAGAAAGCACAGAGATTCACCCCTGAAGGAGTCAGCACACTCAAAAGTGGCATTTTGGCTCAAAAAAGCCAAAAGGGATTTTTTATGGTTTGCAAAAAAAACCCCCAGCACTCTAGGAGCTACTGGGTCAGTTAGGAGCTACTGGGAGTTACTTGGAACTTGTCTTGCAAAACTCTCCCAAAGCATTTCAGGAAATGTTGCTAAATAAATAAAAAATAAATAAATACTTAAATAAGGGCACTTCATTTTTCCTTTCCAGAGAAGGATGCTCAGGGTTAGCCTAAGGTCGAGGCTGTGACAGAAAAGTGGGGTGTATTTCAAGTCTGCATTGGATTTGCAGGAGTTCTTGGTGGGTGGGGGGCAGAGGGTGCAGGTGCCACAAACTCTGGATTTTTGGTCACCCACAATATGATTTTATGCCTTTACTTGCTGGTATTCTCTTTGCAGTGCTGCTGAAACAGTGACTTGAAGTTTGGTTTTAATTTTTCTAAGGTCCTGCCTTATCATTTAGGCCTTGAAGTGAGAACCACAGTGGTTCACAACAGAAATACTACTTCTGTGCCGAGAATTATGAAGCTTGAAAATGGAATAGGGCTGAGAAAAAAAAGAATAATCCCATATTAGTGATGATTTGTCCTAACTTGGGACAGGTCAAATCACTGAATTTCCCCAAAGATTGAGCCACTCCAAATCCTGAAGTTTTGCCAGCGCTGGGGACAAGTCAGGTTCAGGCTCACCCTTTCCACTGAAATCCATGGCATTGCAAAAGCATTGCTGGGAGAGCAGCCCTGCCCCCTGCCACTGTCCCCTCTGGGCTCCTGGCAGTGCTGAGCGTGTTGGCATGAGGGGCTGCAGTGCTCCAGGGGTGCCCTGCCACATCCCAAGAGGATGCAGAGGAGAAGGCAGAGGTGAAAGGCCGGGAAGGGCAACCTGTAAATAAATCAATAAATACACAGCCATCACTTATGGCCTGTCTGAGCAAATGGATTTCTCCAGCTCACAGCAGAGGGTTCAGTGTCTGTTAGGGAAAATATTTGTTCTGGGCAGGAAATGAGGGTTTCCTCCAATTATCATTATGAATAGGAAGGGGCTGGGAGGCTGTGCTGGGACTGAGTCCCCACGTGTGGGGTGCTGTGCTCGGGTGGGACAGGTGAGCCCCAGAGTGTTCACTGCTCTCTGATTCCATGCACTGCTGTATTTCTCCATGATTCCTGGGATTTGTCTCTCCAGCATCTCCCTGGGGCTCTGTAGCACCAGAGGGATTCCCACTGGTGGGTCTTACAACAGCTTTTTCTTTTGCACTTATGGAATCTCCCTGAACATCCTCATTGTCACTGAGGCAGCCACACATCTCCAAAGACTAGAGCAGAACTGTGAGTAAAGCCAAGTTATCTCCACAAGCTCCAAAGGCAGCATCAATACTAATGACTTAAAGCCTCCTTCTTGCTTCTTTTTGTTTTGTTTGTTTAATACTGTGGTGTGAAGTGACCTGGGAGGATAATAGGTATTTCTGAGCCTGCTCGTGAAAGTTGTTTTTCACACCAAACAGGATAAAAGCAAAATTATCTGCTAAAGCCTTGAATGCACCAAGTAAGCACTGGTGCCTGTTGCAGAATGAGGGTTGGGGCTGAGTAAATGTTGTTCTTTAGCAGGTGAGGAGGGAAAAGCTGAGAAGGCAGACCCTGAAAACCAGCGCAGGAATGTGGTACCCACCGGGAGCAGGGCAGGGAGCCATCCTCTGTTCTGGGGATGCTGCTGCAGGCACGTTCTGCAGCACCTTGGCCTGGTGGAGGCTGGGGGGCTGCCTGTGAACTGTTCAATGCCTCCATAGATAAAATTTTCAAGAAAATAGAGCAGCAAATGAGTTTGAGCTCCCTGACACGGCAGCACTGCATCTAACCCAGCCCTGCTCTGCACCGGGCACACGGGCTCCGTTTGCTTTTCACACCCCCCATCACTGCCTCCTGTGTTTTCCTTCCTCAGCTATTCCAGCATTTCTTTCCCAACACTTCATTGCTCAGAGGCTCCTTCTATGGGAGGACAGGGTCATTCCAAGACCCCTGACCTTCCCCCAGAGGCAGTGTTGGTGTTGGAAGCCACGTGTGGCAGTGGTCACCAGTGCTCTTTGGGGCCAGGTGACCGGGTCTCCCTCCCTTTGGGGAGGCCAAACTGCAGCAAGGGAGGTGCTGGTGAGACCTGTCTGGGGCATCCTGTAGGATGTACAAGACCCTGTAGGGTGCTTGTGCCAGTGCTGCAGCCTGGACCTGCTGGCAAAGCTGCTGAGATGCTCCTTGGTTATAAAGAGGAGAGAATTGGTTATTGGAGGCTCAGGGTTGAGCCATGCCTGCTGCAGCTCCCTCCCCGTGTCCCTTCCATTCCCACTCACCAGGAAACCAGCCTGGGGATGGAGTTGGAGAAGATTGGGGGTGCCTGAAAGGCAGTGCAGAGCTTTGAACCCGGGTGATGTGTGTGTGTGTGTTCATGGCCCAAATCGCACCAGCTGCCATAATGAAGTTCTGCAGAACTTAAAAACCAAATCAAACCCATTTTCCAGGCTCATTTTCCAGTCTCAAGCACCTGGCCCTCCTCCTCGGCAGCACGGACGAGCGCTTTCCCTGGCACAGATGCCAGGCAGGATTTACCGTGATGCAAACAACCAAAGCATTTCTATATAACGATAAAACGATAACAACTCAGGCTGAAGGTGTTTCACAGGAGGTGTTTGCCTCGGAGAGTGATTTAAGCCCGAGCCAGGCAGAGAATCCCCCCGTGGAGGTGACTTTGCTGGCTCGGGAGGGCTGGCAGAGGCTCATCATTCCCGCGTGGAGCAGCACCACTCGCTGCCCGCTCCCCCCTTCCCTTCTGGCACCGGGTTATTTTCAGCTTTCTGAAGCAACTGTAGCCCAGTGTGCTAACAGGAGGTGATGACAGCTTGGGAGGTAGGGCCGGTGCTGCTGACAGCTTGTAGCGTTACACCTTTCCCGGGAAAACTGCGGCAATCGCCTGGCAGGGCAGAAAAAAAACCCCAAGGTGTTTGAGCAAAAGCCGTGCTCAGCGCAGGGATCACAGTCCTGCTGATATTTGTTCTGGTACATCCACCGTGTTTGCAGGGACGTGTTGTGGGGAAGAGCTCACAGCTGGGTGTTTTACCATGGGAAGAGTCGGAGGGAGGAGTGTTCTCTGAGGGATTTCTCCAGCTTGCTGTCAGGGCTCTGCAGCCTCCAGCCCCGTGCCTGATGGGGACACGTGGCTAAGGGGAGGGGAAACGTGAGGAAAAGGACGGATGTGAGGGGTGAGTCGGTTCCTGCAGCCTTCTCTGATGGCAGCCTTGGTCCCTGCATGGTGTGGAGCATCCTGAGATCCAGTGGGAAAGAGAAGTAGCCTGAGCCTGGTCACCAGCATGCAAGAAGGGCTTTGCTCTGGAGCAACCCTGAAGCTTATTCCAAGTGGCCAAGCATTTCTCATTCATATTTTTAGATGGTTTTTCAGATGCTTGCATTAGCAGTGCCTCATTTTCTCCCTGAGGGCTTGCCCAGCATGCTGGATTAAGGCAGCTTTGGGAAGGGTCAAGGGAAGAAAAACCAGCACCTCAAATGGTCAGAAATGGGTCCTTGTGGTCAGTAAAGGTGGTTTGGGTGTAAGGTGTGTTAAAGATGCTCACGGGTGAAGTCAGGATAGCCAGAAACACCTCCCAAAAGCCATCTCTGTTGGATTCCCACAGTTTCCCTGGGACCAGCAGGATCTGAGGTGCCTGGTATTCCTTTTTTTCTGGCACTGGAGGCCAAGGCTGTGGAGAGACTCGGAGGGGCCCAGGGCTGCCTGGCCACGGGGAACAAGCACCGCATTGTGCCACCAACCCTGCTCTTTTCTGACATCAGTCGAGGACTTGACTGCCCAGTTTTGCCAGCTCAGCACCTCAGCACGTGCTAAATTCACCCAATAAATAAAAAATGAGCAAAGAACTCCCGAAGGGTTGAAGACAGACGCTGCATTGACGGTGGTGGCTGAGCCACCGCTGCTCCACAGCCAGCCCATGGAATGCTGGCTTGGTGATCACCGTCCTGGGGGGCTCTCCCGACCCCATCTGCCAGGAGGGTGAGCTGTGGGATTTTGTGGCAGCCAGTGCCTGTGAAAACTTGCTTTCTGAGCTGTCAAACCTGCCTCAGAGGGAGCGCCTCTGCCCAGCACCCTCCGCACGTGGCCTTCCTCCACCAGCAGCTGCCGCAGTGCTGGCAGCACCGGGACCATGGGAAGGGGTTTTCCATCCTCTTGCATTCCCTGGAATGACTTGAGGCTTGGGTTGCAGTATGTGTGGATTTGAGCAGGGAAAATGAGACTGTTGGCTTGGTTGTCTTGCCAAAATCCCATAAAATGCAAAATTTCCCTGAAAGTCGAGTAATTTCATGGCTGTTCCCCGAGACATGTCCAAGCTTGGAAACACTTTTCTCTTGGATGGGAGGAATGTGCTGTGGATCTGTTGAGTTCCTCTCCAGGCTGCATCCTCCTTCAGTCACCCCCACAGGAATCACTCATCTCCTCTGAAGCACTGGAGAATATCTCCCATCCTCTCAGGATGCTCTATCCCACCTGCAGCATGTCCACACCTGGGTACCAGACCCTGGGAAGTGCCCGATCCAGGAGATGAGCTCGATTAAGAAGGAGAAAAATTAACATTCCCAGAAGCGCCAGAGTTTTGTTTGTAGAAGGGATTTGCACTTCTGAGAGGGCTGTTGACTTTCAGGAGACCTGGGCTTTTCAAGTGCCTAAATCACTGTTGGAAATATGCTTGCAAATTTTGTGAAGTGCTTAGAAAATATTTCTGCTATGTCCTCGGGCCTTCTCCAGTGGTAATTATGAGTTGTCCATTAACCACAGTGGGCAGCTCTCTGCTTGAAGCTGCTGCATGCTCAGCACCCAGAAGACAGAGGCAAGGCTGGGATCTAAAAAATTCGACCATCGTGACGTGAGGACTGGGTGCAGTTGCGTAATTAGAGAACAAATGCCCTTTTTTTCACACGGGCTTGGGGCTTGTGGGTTTTTGAAGGTTTCAGAGTCTGAAGGCCATGTGAAATGTAGCTTCCCCCAGCTTGGGCTGTGGCCAACACCTCCTGGGGTAGCAGGAATGTCTCTGTTTAGATAGAGCAGCCTCTGCAGTGACTCTTTGCTGTGTGCATGGGGCAGTGCAGCACCCAAAGCCTCTGAGCAATGCTCCATGGGTCCAACTCAGCACAAGGCCCTGTGATTTGTTAAGAACTGCTTGGGGTGTGATGCAGAATCCCTGCATCTCCCTTAGGGGCCGTGTAAATGGGTGATTTTCCTTCATTTACAGCCTGGGGTAAGTTATTTTGGTGGAGTTGCTCCCAGCTCACCTGGATTTGAAAGGAAAAAAACCTCAAGCAAATGTGCCTGATTCCCAGGGAATGCCAGTGGGGATGTTTTGGAGCAAGGTTATGCCTCAGGCTGTGTTTTTGGTCCTGAATTGGGCCAGCCAGAGCAGATACAGGCAGCAGCCCTGTCCTTCTGTGTCACCAATGCTCTGTTGGGTACTGAAGTTCTCCTGGCTCCCTCAGCCGCTCCTGGTGCTCCAGACCCATCCCCAGCTCCGTTCCCTTCTCTGGACACTCTCCAGCCCCTCAATGTCTTTCTTGTTGTTCAGGACTGAAAACTGACCAGTAACAGGTGAACATCTCCAGCTAGTGAGGGGGCTGCCTTCCTCCCAGGTGTTTGTTGAGTTCCCATTCAGGGAATTCAGAAACATATCCCATGGGATGTGTCCAGGCCAAGTGTCTGAGGAGTGAACTCACCATCACACACTGGCTTGATGAGAGGCTTCACAAGCTGCTGAGATCCTCCTCAGTCTCCTCCTGCTCAGAGTACACACTCTGCCACTGGGATGGCCTCGTTATTTCCATTGGCACTCAGGAGTGAGGGTTTAATTTGCTCTTTTAAACACCGACCTGGGCAAAAGGCATTCCCTGGCAGGTGAGCACGCTCATGGCCAGACAGCATCCCCAGGAGGTTCTGCATGCTCTGCTCCGGAGGGTTTGGAATGCCTGCGTGCTCCTTGCCATTCTCAGAGTTTGAAACTGTTTAGAAGACGTGACAGCACATAAACTAAATCAAGTTTCTGGCCAAGGTAACCAGGTGTGGAGAGTTGGGGAACAGAGAATGGTACTCGCCTAGTCTTTAGTGAGGGGAGCAGCCATGAGCCAGCACAGAGGAGGGTTTAGCAGGACACAAGCTCCAGCTACGTAAAGGAAGAGCTGAAGTTTCTCTTGGCAAATAAATGGAGTTGCTGGAACTGTTCAGTCATTTTTGGTGAGCTCTGTACTGCCTTATGTGTGGAACTGCACGATGCACAGGATGGAGACGGTGATGGGCCTGATCCAGAGCAGGCTGGGGACGGTTTTGGTGCTGTTGCCTGTTGCAGGGACAGGAGAGGCACAGGACCTGCCATGGATGGGGAGGCGGGGCCTTGCAGCATCTGCCCATGTCCTGGGGACCTGCTGGCTGTGAGCTGAGTGCTCCTGCTGCTCTGCTTGCTTTCTCTTGGACGAGGGAACTCAGATTTGGGGTTGGGAAGACTGAGCTCATCTGATGTTAACTTCCATCCCAGCTTCAGGATTCCCCCTGGTCTCTAACTCAGCTGCCTCTCTGCCCTTGCCTCTGCAGAACCGCCAGACTTTCAACAGCCTCACCTGCCTTAGCACCACGGCCGAGGACGGCTCCCAGCGGCTCGCGGGCCCCCAGCCATGGACCGCGGCCCCGGAGGTGATGCCGGGCAGGACCCCCGCCTGCACCCCGGTCCCGGAGCCGCCGCGGGCCAGGCCCGACGACCGCCGGGCCAGCAGGGATGACCTGTCCTGCGAGGAGGAGGAGGAGAGCGCCGGGAAGGAGGAGGACAGGGCGGCCTGGAGGGGCGGCGGGACGGGCACCGAGAGCCTCTTCCAGCTGGACGGCGAGATAGACATCGAGCAGATAGAAAACAACTGAGGAGGGAGCGGCTCCTCTCGCCCTGGGGTCCAGGGGCTGCCAGCAGAGCCGTGGAGGGCTCCTCGTTGCCAGCGAGTTTGTGGGATCCTGTCACTGCTCCCCTCCTGCCAGCCGGAGGGGACGAAGCAGCTTTGCCAAAATTTCATCAGGTATTCAGAGGAATTCGTGTGCATGCGTGTGTAAACCTTGAAATTCTTTGTAACTACTGTAGCCAGAGATCTGCCAGTCGGAGCAAAGTGCCTGTCCCACAGGGAAGCCAGGCACGGGGGTCGCCAAAAACTCGGAATCCACGAGTAAATGGCTTTTGCCAGGATAGGGTTGGAGCTGATGGAGCTGGCCATGCTCCCACAGGTCCCACCTGTGCTAGTTCAGAAAGGGGTGCACAAGGAGAAACCAGCACCCCTGGGACTGGAGAAAGGGAGGGAAAAGCAGAATATTGAGATTTGCAAACCGAGCACTGGCTGGGGGCTGCCGGGCCGGCCGCGGTTCCTTTTCTCCGGCCGCATCCCGTGCGGCCCCAGCACCCCCCTCGCTCCCCATGTCCCTGGCAGTGCCGTGAGAAGGAAATCACAAGTGAAGTGTTTTGCTTAAATTTAATAATGGCAAGAGCTGGATTATTACTCCTTTATTTTTAGTTTTCCTTTTCCTGATGAGGAATTAAGCAGATCCCTGGCCCAGGCGGGGCAGCATCCACAGCAGTACTTGCTGGGCGCTGCTCAGGGATGCTCAAATGCCTTCCTTCCCTATTTTTTTTTCTTTCCAGCCCCCTCTCTCAACCCTTTAGGGAAAAAAGCCCTACTCAGGCTCGGTGCCACCCTCATTTTGGGTTCCCAACACCCTGTTTTGAGCAGGGCTGGGCTGTTTACCCATTTACCAGCAGCTGTGCCCTCTTTGCTACCCGGGGCACGGCTGCCACCCTCTTTTTTTTGGCTTTACTGTGAAGGGCTGCACGCCCGAGGCACGTTGTGGAGGGGTTACTTGACAAAGTCAGCTGGCAAAAAGCTGAAAATCCAGGTAGCAGCACTGAAAGCTTTTCCTCTTCCTGTGCCTTTTTTAAGCACAGATAAAGTGGTGACCATTATGTTTGTACAACATGAATTCTCTTTGCTAAAAATAAGCTGTCCGCTTGCTAACAGGTTTAGAAGGACACATATTTTTTTTTTTCTCCCTCTTGTTTTTTTTGGGGGGGGGTTTTAAATTTGTTTGTTTGTTTAAAGCTCTAGGAAAGCTGTACAAATGGCTTCCAGCATCTTCTGGATTCCTTCTGCTGGTTCCTTCAAGCTCAGGAGTCACTTCCCGAGCTTTGCAAAAGCGAGAAAGGAAAAAAAAAAACCATTGATACCAAGAGCAGTTGAAGACAGGACATTTTTAATGGGGTTCAGCACCCCTGCTGGCAGCACCTTGAGGGTCCATAACTCAGAAAGGCTGAGAGCTGCTGGTACAGGTTTCATTCATCATTTCTGGTTATGTTAGTGCACTTTTTTCCGCCGTGGTTTGGGATGTGTGCGGCATCTCCCACCACAGTGGAACCCATCGGTTGTTACCCCTGTCCTGGCCCTGCAGAGGTTTTGCTGGTGGCAGTGGCCGTGTCCACTCCCTCCAGGCAAGCAGGACGAGCCCCAGATATTCGGGGAGGGGATGACAGGGATGTCTTTTCATTTTGGGGAACCCTCCAGCTCTTTACGAGTGTCGCTTGATGCATCACTTAGAAGAAAATATATCCTGGGTTAATGTTTAGCCCTCCTGTTGTGGAAGGCGCTGCTGGGCTCAGACTCAGTTTTGGGAGGGTCCAGCCATGCCAGTGTTTTCCCATGCCCCTGCAGTGGCACCCTCACAGCACAGTTCTTGGCTTTGAGTCTTCCTGATGCTCCATCCACCCCTCCCCACCACTGACACGTCCTGGTCTCGGGGCTGGCCACAGGCACCTCCTCAGCTGAGCAAAAAAGGGCAAATTCACCCAAATCCACGTCCGGCTGCCGCCGCAGAGCTCCGGGTGGGCTCTCGCGTGGGCATCCCCAGGGCTGGAATTCCTAAGGGCTTCTGTTTTCTTTCCAAGGGCTGCTCCTGGTGCCATGCTAACCCCCCAGAGCGGGAANATAAATATATATATAAATAAAGTAATTAAAAATATTAAATATAATATAGTATGTGCCTCAGATTCAGGGGACATCCTGTTGATTGTAAAGTCAGAAGTGGCGTTGCTCCCCCGGCGTCAGGAGATCCGTCTCCTATGCAGTGGGAGAGCAGGGCATCCCCTGGGGGTCCTGCTCTCGGTTTGTAAAGGACTTCACCTATTACACAGATGCTTTGGGAACCCCCCAAATCCCCCGGCAAGTCCCTGCCGGCTGCCAGAATGTGATATTAAAGGAATATGCAGACAAGGGATGTTATTCCTTGCTAGGTAGCTAAATTAGGCTCATTATTGTGAAGAGACTCAGTGGCTTGTCCAAGGTGTGACCCGGTCTGGGCAGCAGCTGTTTTGGGATGACACCAAAGCTGTGGCAGCAGCAATAAAGGTTCTTCATCCTGAAAAAATTAGGATTTGAATAGAGAAAGTCTTAGCAGGCGCACGGGAGATTGCTGTGTGTTTTTGCAGATGTAGCTCTTTGAGCCTGTCCTATGAAAGAGTACATTAAAAGAAAAAGAAACCAACGAAAAGAAGTGTTTGTAAAATAGATTGTAATTTTTCCACGTGCTAGCATAGCCTGTTTGGCCAATAAAGTTGTGTTTCAAGTGCATTGTTTAAAGCTCCTGGCTGCCCAGGCGAGCAGACTGACGTAGGATGTTCTAGGATTGTAGCAGTGCTTTGCGGCGTGTGTGGGTTTGGTGTTCGAGAAAGAAGAAGAAGAGGATGGCCAAATAAAAAACAAAACAAAACAAAACAAAAAAATGGGAAGAAGAATAAAAACAAAGCCTTCTGAAGCTATGACCTGTAGTAGCCAAGGCTCGCTGGCAATTGCACAAGCGCCGCGGGCCGTGCGTGTCCCGGGAGGGGCTGCCCGAGGTGTCCCCTCCGGGGCGGGCGAGGAGGCTGCTCCTGCCCCCTCCATGACTTGATTGCACTAGAGCAGCTCAATCTCAGGAAATTGCTTGTTACTTTTACTGTGTAAATAAAGCTTCCTGGTTCAATAACCCCCGGCCCGTGTCTCGCCTCTCTGTGCTGTCCCCGTGGCCGGGCGCGTCTGTGGGGTCTGGGGGGGTTGGGGACATTGCTGNGCTGTCCTGGATGTGGTGGCCAAAGGTCCATGGCCCAGCTGTCCTGGACGTGGTGGCCAATGGGCCATGGCCCAGCTGTCCTGGATGTGGTGGCCAAAGGTCCATGGCCCAGCTGTCCTGGACGTGGTGGCCAATGGGCCATGGCCCAGCTGTCCTGGATGTGGTGGCCAAAGGTCCATGGCCCAGCTGTCCTGGACGTGGTGCCCAATGGGCCATGGCCCAGCTGTCCTGGATGTGGTGGCCAAAGGTCCATGGCCCAGCTGTCCTGGACGTGGTGGCCAATGGGCCATGGCCCAGCTGTCCTGGACGTAGCCGTAGCATTCAGTTTACATTCAGCACAACCCGTTTGCCTTACTAAAAACGCTTCTCCAATGAGTCATGGCCTTACACTGGGCACGTTGGCGTAGGCACAGACTACAGTTAGCGACAGTTCTGAGGCCACGGTGGTGTTCTGTTGGGTATTTCTTGTTGGGTTTGTATGATTTCATGTACTTATTCTCAGTTTAAAAAGCCTTTCTTTTTAAATTTTTTTCTCTCTCTCTCTCTCTCTCTCTCTCTCTCTCTGTAGAGGTAAAACATTTGTGGATTTATATATATATAAATATATATATAAATAAAGTAATTAAAAATATTAAATATAATATAGTATGTGCCTCAGATTCAGGGGACATCCTGTTGATTGTAAAGTCAGAAGTGGCGTTGCTCCCCCGGCGTCAGGAGATCCGTCTCCTATGCAGTGGGAGAGCAGGGCATCCCCTGGGGGTCCTGCTCTCGGTTTGTAAAGGACTTCACCTATTACACAGATGCTTTGGGAACCCCCCAAATCCCCCGGCAAGTCCCTGCCGGCTGCCAGAATGTGATATTAAAGGAATATGCAGACAAGGGATGTTATTCCTTGCTAGGTAGCTAAATTAGGCTCATTATTGTGAAGAGACTCAGTGGCTTGTCCAAGGTGTGACCCGGTCTGGGCAGCAGCCGTTTTGGGATGACACCAAAGCTGTGGCAGCAGCAATAAAGGTTCTTCATCCTGAAAAAATTAGGATTTGAATAGAGAAAGTCTTAGCAGGCGCACGGGAGATTGCTGTGTGTTTTTGCAGATGTAGCTCTTTGAGCCTGTCCTATGAAAGAGTACATTAAAAGAAAAAGAAACCAACGAAAAGAAGTGTTTGTAAAATAGATTGTAATTTTTCCACGTGCTAGCATAGCCTGTTTGGCCAATAAAGTTGTGTTTCAAGTGCATTGTTTAAAGCTCCTGGCTGCCCAGGCGAGCAGACTGACGTAGGATGTTCTAGGATTGTAGCAGTGCTTTGCGGCGTGTGTGGGTTTGGTGTTCGAGAAAGAAAAAGAAGAGGATGGCCAAATAAAAAACAAAACAAAACAAAAAAATGGGAAGAAGAATAAAAACAAAGCCTTCTGAAGCTATGACCTGTAGTAGCCAAGGCTCGCTGGCAATTGCACAAGCGCCGCGGGCCGTGCGTGTCCCGGGAGGGGCTGCCCGAGGTGTCCCCTCCGGGGCGGGCGAGGAGGCTGCTCCTGCCCCCTCCATGACTTGATTGCACTAGAGCAGCTCAATCTCAGGAAATTGCTTGTTACTTTTACTGTGTAAATAAAGCTTCCTGGTTCAATAACCCCCGGCCCGTGTCTCGCCTCTCTGTGCTGTCCCCGTGGCCGGGCGCGTCTGTGGGGTCCGGGGGGTTGGGGACATCGCTGCCCCTCGGGGTTGTGGCACTGGTTGGAGTTTGATGGGGTCAGAGTTTGATGGAGCCCTCTCATCTCCTCTCCTGGCTGCACCTCCTTGACATCTCCATGGGTGCTGGGAAGGGCTGTCCCTAAAAATGGGTGGGGGTCAGGAAAGCACTCAACCAGGATGCTTTGGATGACATCAACCCTTTGGATCCACACAACCCTGTGGATGTCTGTGTTAGAAATAGGGTGTCCCATGGGTTGCACAGGAAAATGGACATTTTGTGATACTCACATGCAGACGGACACGCTGCACCCTCCCCATGGTGAGGGGACATCTCCCATGCCTCCCCCCCAGCCTGTCATTTAGCTGTAACACAGCCAAAGATAAAAAACAACAAAATGCAAATTAAAGTGACAAGTAGCACCTCCTTCTTTGTGTTTAAGGACGGACAGAATATCCTGCCTCTTAAAATAAAGTCTAAACTCAAGCAAGGCCAGAGTCCACAGCAGGCCAAGGGCACATGGAGGTGGTTAAATAAGTTCTTGGGGAAACAGGGCAGTATCTCCCTGCTGCCTTTGTAACCCAAAAAGGAAAAGGGCTGTGCTTCCTCCAGCAAGCAAACGATGTAAAAAGTTTCATGACAGATGGCAGGATGTTTATCTGCCTCAACTTAATCAGATTGAAGTGATAGGCTTAGTATAATAGAACAAAAAAGGAAGAATTAGGGGATAAAAAAGAAATTCTCAGTGATCCATCACAGCCTGAACGTTTGACCAGAGTTTACAGCATCCTTCCATGCATGTGGATGCTGACAGTACCGTACACTTTGGCTGAACCACTACCCAGAGGATAAAGGATGCAAAAACAGACCAAAAAATTGCACTAAGGTCATTTTCCCAGATGTAGTTTATTTTATTAGAACTTAATTCCCAGCCCCCTTTCCCCTGCTGTCCCCAAGGGGTGCTGTGCAGCTCCAGGGCCAGCTGGTAGCTCTGAAAAACAAGTGTTCCAGCACTCCAGAAACGGGGAGCATCATTTTGGTGTCCTTCAGTGAGCGGGGTCGTCTTCAGCTGTTGGGACTGCTGGAAACAGAGCTGGAATTATCCTTCACCTCCTGCTTGCAGATGCAGAGCAGTGGCTGAATGCAGACAGTGGCCAGCACATGCTGCCTGAGAGTATGGATATGTATAAATATATGTAACATAAACATGATTTCCATGGTCTCTTGAGAGATCTGAAACAAGTTAAAGCCCAAAAAGTCTTGCCCAAAGCCCAAGAGGGTGCAGAGCTGCTGATACGTTGATTAAAAGGGGACTTTTGCCTCTAAAAGGTGACCCCTGCAAACACTACCATGTGTCAGTGAGGGTGGGCAGAGGACTTGATGAAGCAACCCCTAATCTGTAATTTTTTGACCCATTTTGAGCCCCTTCCATGCTCTTGCCAGGTGCAGCACGGCCAGGTGTTACCACACACGCTGCAACAGCTGCACTGCAGAACTGACAGGGAGAGAAACTAAAATCCCCAGGGAAGGGCTGCAGTGCCTGGAGGCAGGGAGCAGCTCCTTTCAGAAATTCTGATTAGGGAAAAAAAGGCAAATCTCATGCCTGTCCTAGCACTGGATGTGCTGAGTGCTCCTGGCAGCAGGAGGGGCTGAGCTGGAGCTGAGCTGGTGCAGCAGATTCTCAGCAGGCATGTGGGGCAGGATCAGTCCCAGGGGATGTTGGGGGTGTACAGAATCCCAGAATCCCAGAATGGTTTGGGCTGGAAGGGACCTTAAAGGTCATCTCATTCCACCCCTGCCATGGCAGGGACACCTTCCACTGTCCCAGGCTGCTCCAAGCCCCATCCAACCTGGCCTTGGACACTTCCAGGGATCCAGGGGCAGCCACAGCTTCTCTGGGCACCCTGTGCCAGGGCCTGCCCACCCTCCCAGGGAACGATTCCTTCCCAATATCCAATCTAACCGTACCCTTTTGAAGCCATTCCCCCTTGTTCTATCACTACATGCCCTTGTGAAAAGCCCATTTTCAGCTGGAGCTGTGTCTGACTCAGCCCTGAGAGTTCCCTGGCACAGGGGAGCCCTTGACTGCACATCCAGGATTTAATGGGAAGAGGTAGGAAACCCACATCCCCTCCCACACAGCCATGGCTGCTCACAAGCAGCCTTTTGCAGAGGGAAGGCGAAGCCCATCAGTCCCACGGCCTTTTCCACCTTTTCCAGGTAGGGAAAAGTATTTCGGGTCCTGCAAACATCCCTGCCAGTGCTGATCCCACTGAACACAACAACAAACAGGCCACATCCAAAGGACAGGGTTTATTCCTGACAGGACAGTGCAGTTATTCCCTAATGTGTTCCTTGATTCCTGTGCCCTCACCTGGGGCTGTTCCAGCCTGGCAAATCCTGGCAGAACCATGGCTGCTGCCTTGCCAAGGCACGTGGGGCTGTCCCCCTCCCCAGGGCTCCTGTGCCACCCCAGGCACACACACAGGACCCCGGGCCTTGGTGGCCTCCATCACCCCCAAGGACATCCCCCATCCCATCTCAGGCACCCCAAAAGGTACAGGACGTGTGGGTTAAGCAGGTGAATCCATCCATGATGGGGTGCCTGGGTTCCCTGTCCCCACCTCCAGGCTGGGTCCCCGGTGTGAGCAAAGACAAAAAGGGGGAACAGCCCCCCAGCATCGCCCCGAGGAGGCTGAGGCCCCTCACAGGCACCAAGGGGCCTCAGGACATTCCAGACTGGCCAGAGGACAGCAGGTTTGGTGCTCCCCTGGATGAGGTCAGTAGATCATTTTAGTACCATGACGTGAAATGTTTCAGGTACGGGTGCCCACCACTCTGGGCAAGGCTGGGCTGGGCTCAGTAAGGTGAGGTGGAGGTGGGAGAGGGTGAAGTGGTTCCATGGAAGGGCTGCACGTGAGGGCTCATCCCTGGGATCAGGGATGGGATCAGCTGGGATTTACAGCTGCTGGGATTTACAGCTGCTGCAGGATGATGTCCACAGCCTCAGCCAGGTTGTTCACGTAGGCGTCAGGCTTCACCTTGGGGTGGTTTTCATCGGAAGGCCTGGAAGGAGACAGAGGGACACGGCTGAGCAAGGGCAGGATCCCAAACAGGCCCCATGTCCCTGGTGGTGCTGCTGCCCACAGAGCCCAGGCAGCACCCATGGAGCACCCCTGAGGTTCACATCCCTCCCTCTTCTGTGTATTTTTCCCTTTCTCTCTCCTACACCCAGGTCTCTCCCACATGCCCAGGTAGATCCTGTGTCCTTTGTGCAAATGAGCTCGGCAAAACTTTGCAGAGCCTCAGCTGGAAGAGAATCTCCAATTAGTTAATTAACTAATCCAGGTCAATGCACTGCATTTTACATGGCACTTCTTCATCCAGGCAGGAGCAGCACCAGACAGGGATCGCTGTAAGGACACCTCACTGCAAGCCTGGGACCCTACAAAATTACAAATAATTATTCTCCCACGGCTTTTATCTAGAAATAGGTGAAGAAAAGAACATTTCCCTTCCCTAGAGACACAGAAGGTCTTCACATCCTTGCAGTGAAAAGGAAGCTTCTGTCAGGGTTTAATTCTGCAGGACCACCATCTCTTGCAAACTCACCAGTGGTGGCTGGAAACACCACCAGGAGAAGGCTCAGTCTCACCCTCCACAAAGTCACCATCCCAAAGCTGAGTGGCTCAAAGCCATTTTTTTGCCAATGATTTAATTAGCAGCACTGGCCTAACGAGGCGCAGCTGCACAATCCCATTTTGCTGATTCAGCAGCACTGCTGGTGGGGAGGGGAGGCAGAAATTTTCCAAACCTCAGGGTCTGGCTATGGCTCTTGGGCTGAGAAAGCCAACAGCTGCTGAAGGGAAAACATATGTATTTTATACACTTAATGACCTTCCTTTGGGAGAGAGATGGGAGCCCAATGTCCAGCTCCCACCTCTCCTGCTCCCTGGGAAGGGCAAACCTTTATTTGGCACAGCCTCTCCGTGGGGAAGATGCATTTCCCATCGGATGCAGGGGAGGCAGGGGGATGATTATTATTGTTATTAACGATGTGCAGAATTTGGTGAGCGCTTGTCTGTGCAAGCACCAAATCATTTCTTCAGTCCCAGCACTGAAGCTCCCCAGGGCTATTTCCTTCCTGCTCTTTTCTCAGCCCTGCTATGTCCAAGCACATGAGCTCCTCACAAAGGCACGGCCTCTTTTGGAAGCCCACACTGTGTGCTCGAGGCTTTACTTGCTGCAAAGTTGCTCTATGAACTAGGAAAAATAAAATATGTTTATGTTTTCAGCTGATATTCATCTTTCCTTGTGTCCCCTTCAAAGCCATGCCCAGCACCAGGCTCCATGAAACAGATTCTGTATCTTATTCAAAAGGTGGATGGATCTTTCTTTAAATACCCAAATTCTATCTTGTTACAGGGCTAGGGAGCAATGGGGATAATAATTATGATTTATTTAGGCTTTTCTCAACTGAAAAAGAGTTTGCTGATGGAGAAAAACCTTTAAACATAAAACAAGTAAAAATCCAGTGTGTATCCATCCCTTCAGTGGTGATTATTGCTCATTCCTGATTTAACCAAGTGGCTTTGATGAACACAAAAATAACTTTGGGCGTGCAGTAAAATATCAGTTTCTTGTCACTAATCCTTAATTTGAGTGGAGGACTAAATAAAGCAACGAACAAAACTTTGCATTTTACACCCTGAAAAAAGTTCCTTTCCTAGATTACACATTAGGACAAAATTTTAAGTACTGCTTGAAACGAATGCTTCTACAAGAAATTTTCAATTACACAGCACTCTTTGATCTATTAAAAGGATTTTGTGATTAATATCTGTGCTGACTACACCAAAATCCATCTGTAACTCAGCTGCTAAATGCCAGCCATCAAGGAAAAGCCCTGTATACACTTAATGTGTCCTGTGAAAAGGGTTTGTGTGTATGTAGATATAAATATATATATACACATGAAATAAGGTATTTTTACCCATTTGCCCAAATACCAGGGGATCACAACACACTCCTGGCTCCACTGAAGTTAATATTAAAACACAATAAATAAAGTTGTCTGAACTCTGTAGGAAAGCAGAGAGCTGGAATAAACACACTTCCCTGCTCTCTTGCCTTTTCCTAGGGCTGTGCATGGAGCTTTTGTCCCTGCCAGTGCCACCCCAATTCCTGTTTCATGTGGCCCCTTCCTCTGTCTCACAGGCATTTTGTGGCTCACAAAAACAGCCAAGGGATGGGTTTGTTCCCCCCTCTGGCTCAGAGCTACTGTTGAAGCATCTGACAAAAGGGAACTGCAAGCAATAACCCCCGAACTCTAATGCCAACAAACAAAGCTCCAAGTGCAGCAAAACAACTCAGGAGCCCAAGTCTGGGTGCCAGAAGTGAGGCAAAAGAGAGAGCTGTGCCATAAAACCTCCAGGCAAACCCAAGATGCTGGAGGATGAGCCCTTATTCTGTTGTCCAGAGGGAGCAGAGACCATGGCTCTCCATCAGCCTCTTCTCTGGGGAATTTGGGCTTTTTCCCAAGAGAAACCCTCAGCTACTGATAGTTTTAAGATGCCCTGAGGTGGAGCAGTGCTCTGGAGCTTGGCCCTGATGTCCTGGGCATTGCTTTGGTGCGTCAGAGCCTCCCTGGACAAGGTCACTGGGCGCAGGTGGAAGCTGGAGCCAAGGGCAGATCTTGGTCTCAGGGGTCCAGCTCGGCTCATCTCAGTGACAACAACCCCATGGCAACTGCAGGTCACAGAACTGACAGGGGAGGTTACTTTTTAGTACTTCCATCTTTCATATTCCAGAAAAAAATTTTAAAAACCACCATCTAAAAATACCTTTAACTTGCTAGGTCAGTTGAAGAAGTTAGCATCGAGCTAACTTTAGGATAGGCTCCTTCCGATTTTTTTCTCACATGGGACTCTGGCTGCAGAGAAGAGCATAAATCAAAATGACAGAAAATGATATACTGCAGCTGAACACTGAGCTGTCAGCACTCCTGGCCAGTGCACAAACTAGCTTGTGAAAAATCAACTCCAGCCTTGGGAAACACTCTCTGCCGTAGAGCAGGACTCCATGGAGTGGCTGAGCACCACGGCCTGGAAGTGCACACAATATTCCAGCCCAAATTGGCCGTGGCACTGTGAGATGTGGCACTTCACTTGTGCATTGCCTTTGCTGGCCACCTTGCTGGCATGCAAAGGGGTCAGGGAGAGGAGTGGCTCAGCACAGGATCCCTCTGAAATCAGGGTGGACACAGGGTGATGTTAGGATTAGGGAGAACGTGTTCTGCAAAAGAAAAGCCACCCAACAGGACCAGTGCATCACAGCACATTCACAATATGAACTATTTTTAACATGGTGCAACTCAGTGGTCCTGAGGCTCCAGTTATTTGTGTCCATCAAATGCTCCTCAGGAGATGACAAAACATCCTCCTCTCCCAGGGGCCATTTATCACTGTCAGGGCTGCAGCAGCTGAGCAGCTCTGTGGCCCCTTGTGCTCTGAGCCAGACCCTCAGCCCATACTAAACTGGTTAGTTCAGATCAGTGCTGCACTTGGAGGCACCAGGAAGCAGCAGGGTGCTGCAGGAAACTGGCTCTGCCATTTTAGCTCTTCACTTGGGAAGAGAAGCTCCAGCTATCAGGGAAACCCCAGTATCAGATCTACTGACTGTTAGAAACTGATGGCTTCCTCCTGGTGAAGCATAAACCCAAATTCTAAGGGCCTGACTTGAAAAATCAGCTTCTGCAAGAGTAAGAAGGTTCCCCCACTGTGTGGGTCAGATTTCCACTTGGGTAAGCCTGTTCTGACAGGCTGGATTCCCTGCCTAGAGTCTGCTATCAGGAACGGTCTTGAGTTGCTCTGACTTCTGTGCAGTTTTCTGGGATGGTTCACCCAGATGCAGCTGAACATCCCTGAGGGATGAAGGGATCTATGCTGGCTTGCCTGGTCCTTTCAGGAACTACTGGGAGTCTTTGAAGCAAATACAGGGAAGATGATACGTAGAAAGATGGCCCCAAACCCACAGACTTTGAGTTAATGCTTTTGTTTCCCACACCAGTCGGGATTCCAGGTGTGGTCTGTGGGTTGAACAGAGGATTTGGATGGTGCTGTCAGCCAGTTCCAATGGCACTCTTGTGGGGAATCACTGCTGGAAAGGGAACTGGACCTGCAGAATGTGGAATGTGGCTGGGTCCTAGGAGCTGGGAGCCACCCATCCCACCAGGAGCCAAGAGGGGATGTCTGAGCTCCAGGCCCTCCCCTCATGCTGTCCTAGGAAACTTCCCACACCAGTTGGAATGGCTTTCTCAGAGCCTCCCTTGTGCTCTTCTCCAACAAAACATAACAGGGAACAAAAAGGAAACAGCTGGATTGCTGCATGGGCAAAATATTGAACTGATAAAAGCCCAAGTGGAGGTAGGTGACGTGGATAGTCATGGCCACAGGGATGGGAACAGCGTCGGGATCCAGCTCGATCCGAGACCTGCCGAAACTTGACTTGAGAGGGCGAGAGCAGATGGGGATTGATCGACACCTGATCGGTATCACAGGTGAAAATCAGCTCCTACACAGCCCTTTAGAAATCGGGGTGGGTAGGGAAAACACCAAGCAGGGCCAAAGCAAGGCACCAAAGTAGATTTTAAAAAGAAAAATGATCCCACATTCCAGTGCCACAGAGCTGCAGTCATTTGGCAAACCTGATCCCAACGCTGCTGTCCCACTGAGCTCCCCAGCAGCAGCACTTCTGTCACACAGCCAACCCCATCCCACAGCTCACCCACCCTCTGTTTGACCAAGGCACCTCTGTGTCACCACTCAGACTTCCCACTGACTCCCTGATTAAACAGCACCAACTCCTGCTCCATAAAATGAGATAAAAAAGCCTGAGACCATTTCTCCTGACAGCATAATCTTCAGGGGCTCTTGCCATGGCTGTGAAATATGCAAGACTGGATTTAACAAGGTTTTCTTTATGAGGAATGCAAACAGACACTGTAACCTTTGCTGGTTGATTTGGACAGATGCAATAATTAGACTTGGTGCCATGAGTGAAACTCTCTTTTTTTTTTTTTTGTGAAACATGCAATTTAATCAGTTTGGCACTGAAAGCCCAGATAAATCACAGTGAGTGACAGGTCACTGATGGACAGCTGAGGGATGGTTGTAAAGCTCATTTCCTGATCATATAATGAGACACAAACCTGCACCAAAGCCAGAAACAGCACCCAGGGCTGGAGCAGCTCCCAGAACACCAGGGAACCCCTCACCAGGACCTCTCTCATGTCATGGATGGGATAGGAAGAGAGGCTTTTGTGGTTAAAAAACTGGATTTTGGAGAGCTCCAAACAAAGCAAACAGGTCTCAGAGCAAACCAGCATCCTCCACTGCTCTTCTGTTGCCTCCCAGAACTTCACACGCCACTAATTGTGTTTAATTGTGACTCATTTACATTCAAGCATCCGCAAACAGGTAGAAATTACAGCCAGATTGTTTGCTAACACCTGAAGGAAGTCTGTGGGCTTGTGACTTAATTGTTCCCATTTATGTCAAACTGCTGCAGTTTTAACTGAGCAGAATAAACCAGCTCAAGTACAACACTTCCCCAGGCAATATATTTCAACATGTGGAAAATACTAAGGTTGAGGGCATAGGGAGTTATCCTTCTGCATCATTTACTTAAAAATAAAATAAAATGAAATTAAATTGTCAAATACCAGAAATCACAGAATCATAGAATGGTTTGGGTTAGAAAGGCCCTTAAAGATCATCTCATTCCATGGGCAGGGACACCTTCCACTGTCCCAGGTTGCTCCAAGCCCCATCCAACCTGGCCTTGGACACTTCCTGGGATGAAGCAGCCACAGCTTCTCTGGGCACCCTGTGCCAGGGCCTCCCCACCCGCATAGGGAACAATTCCTTCCCAATATCCCATCCATCCCTGCCCTCTGGCAGCAGGAAGCCATTCCCCCTCATCCTGTCCCTCCATGCCCCTGTCCAAATTCCCTCTCCAGCTCTCCTGCAGCCCCTTTAGGCACTGGAAGGTTGCCATTCTCCAGATCCTTGTTTTTCTGAATTTCAAGATGTTTCTTGAGGTGAACACTTGTACTTTTCAAACATACATGTGCTGAAAATTTAGTTGGAAGCGCTGTTTAATTGGAATTTGTTTGTTTCTAATCAGTTGGCTGCATGGAGATGCTCTAAGNTTGCCTCCCAGAACTTCACACGCCACTAATTGTGTTTAATTGTGACTCATTTACATTCAAGCATCCGCAAACAGGTAGAAATTACAGCCAGATTGTTTGCTAACACCTGAAGGAAGTCTGTGGGCTTGTGACTTAATTGTTCCCATTTATGTCAAACTGCTGCAGTTTTAACTGAGCAGAATAAACCAGCTCAAGTACAACACTTCCCCAGGCAATATATTTCAACATGTGGAAAATACTAAGGTTGAGGGCATAGGGAGTTATCCTTCTGCATCATTTACTTAAAAATAAAATAAAATGAAATTAAATTGTCAAATACCAGAAATCACAGAATCATAGAATGGTTTGGGTTAGAAAGGCCCTTAAAGATCATCTCATTCCATGGGCAGGGACACCTTCCACTGTCCCAGGTTGCTCCAAGCCCCATCCAACCTGGCCTTGGACACTTCCTGGGATGAAGCAGCCACAGCTTCTCTGGGCACCCTGTGCCAGGGCCTCCCCACCCTCAGAGAGAACAATTCCTTCCCAATATCCCATCTAACCCTGCCCTCTGGCAGTGGGAAGCCATTCCCCCTCATCCTGTCCCTCCATGCCCCTGTCCAAATTCCCTCTCCAGCTCTCCTGCAGCCCCTTTAGGCACTGGAAGGTTGCCATTCTCCAGATCCTTGTTTTTCTGAATTTCAAGATGTTTCTTGAGGTGAACACTTGTACTTTTCAAACATACATGTGCTGAAAATTTAGTTGGAAGCGCTGTTTAATTGGAATTTGTTTGTTTCTAATCAGTTGGCTGCATGGAGATGCTCTAAGCAAAGACCTCAAATACACAATTCCAGAAATAACTGCTTAGAAGAGGGTGCTGAGAGCACCAGTAGGGCTAAAAGAGGTGCATGAGGAGCGCTTGGTGTCCCTGCTGCACGCTGCTCTACCAGGCTTTCCACCAGGTCTTTTTAAACTGCCAAGATCCGGTGCAGGACATCACTTTGGGAAGCAAGGAATAGGTTGGAAATGGGGATTGTAACCACAGATATGAAGAGATTCAGGAAGAGCAAGCGGGACTTTGCCAAAATAAAGAAGTTAAAGGAGCAGAGGTGAGAGAACAGATCAGGAGCTGGAGACTGGCAGGAGCAAAAACTCCGTGGATATCACATATAAAGCTTGGGAGAGAGTCAGCACAAGTATTTCCCATAGCACTCTCCACAGGCATGACATTTACTCGTGGTGCTTGCAAATTAACCCTTGAACAATCCCAACTCCTGGCATTTCTGCAGGAGGCACTGCACCCTCCACTCACGGGACACGCAGCGCTGAGGAAGCGGATGACGGCAGCACTTTTCCTCCACCCATCCCTATTTATTTTCTCTCTCAGGAAACCCAGCACATGTGAACATGCCAGATTAAGAGCTCTGGTGATTAAAAGTCCTGAAAGTCTGTGGAGAGGACATATACAGGTCCATACAGTGAGAAACAGGCACGAAGGAAGGCAGGATGGTGATGGGGAGACGTGATGTGAAGCGCTGCTGCTGGGACAGAGGGTACTCCTGGCTGAATGCTCTCATGTCATTACACCAGAGCATGAGACTTTATTAGTAATGATTTCTTTCCTCTACCTCCAAAATCCCTCATGGAAAAATGCACTGGAAAGTGAAGCTGGTTTGAACAAATATTTAAACACGCAGAGCACTGGTGTTCCGGCATCTGGGCAGCAATTTTCCTGTCAAAACTGCAGAGCTCTCTCATCTTGCACAGCCAGAGCAGTTCAGCAGGGGCCAGGCATTAAAAGTGTGCATACCAGCGTTATGGTGGAGGAGAGGGAGCAGCACATGCCTGATCTGGCTTTGGACTGGTTCCCAGCCTGCTTGTCCCGAAACAGCTGCACACGTGTCCTGGGAACAGCTGGTATGGCAGGGAGAGCTGGAACCTGGTGGGCACAGGATGGGGGGACACCCAACCAGCCCCTTCTGCCTCAAGGGGCTCTGGGCCCTTCTTCTCTGCCCATGATCCAGGTATCTTGTGGGCTCTGAGCTGCTGTGGTCCCATCCAACCCTGAATCCAAAGGTGAAGCCCTCACGGCTCAAAAGCCTGGCTCCATGCTGGGTGATGGATACTGGATTTGATTCCTGAGAAGACACAGGTGGAAGGGAGCTACTGCACCAGGGACTGCCATCCTCAGCCCCATGGAAACCATTTCAATCCATCTCACACAGTGATGGAGTGCATTGGTAATATTTGGTTTTCAACATACTCCTTTAGGCCAACCAGAACAGCCAGAGGAAACAGAGAAACATTTGAGACCACAAAATGTTTCTGCCACTGCAGAGATGCACACTGACCCTCAGTCACCTGGGGTTTCCCAGGGTTTTGGTCCAGACCCATTTCACCCAGAGCTGTCTGTCCAAAAACAAGATGCTCTGCCCAGGCTGGACACCTGAACCTCTTGAGGAGCCTCCTGCTCAGGACAGACAGGTCCCTCCATGGGGAAAGGGAAAAGTGCACACAGAGCCATAGAATCACTGAGGTTGAAAAGGCCTCTGAGATCATTGAGTCCAACTGTTCCCCCAGCATTGCCAAAGCCACCACTGACCCATGTCCCCAAGTGCCACATCCACAGGTCCCTTAAATCCCTCTGGGGATGGGGACTCCACCACTGCCCTGGGCAGCTCCTTCCATGAAGGAATTCTTCTTGATGTCCAACCTAAACCTCCCTGGCCCAGCCTGAGGCTGTTCCCTCTCCTCCTGTCCCTGTTCCCTGGGAGCAGACCCTGAACCCCCCCAGCTGCCCCCTCCTGTCAGGGAGTTGTGCAGAGCCACAAGGTCCCCCCTGAGCCTCCTTTTCTCCAGGCTGAGCCCCTTTCCCAGCTCCCTCAGCTGCTCCTCATCGGAGGAGCCCTTCACCAGCTTTTTTCCCCCCTTCTTATTCATCCCATGTTCATCCCAGTTTCTTAGATAACAAGTCTGGATAGGAAATAACCTCTGGAAGAGATGACTTTTCCCTACTGACTCTATTTAAACCAGATGACAAGCTCATACCCCAGAGCTAGATCTTGGACAGCCAGAATTAGGTGCAAAGAATCTATCTAACTTTTAATAAAGTTTAGTGAGATAAATCCAACCCCTTGTGTTCCTGCAGGCTGTGAGCACATGGTGGGAATGAGCCACGGATGCCAGGCATGGTGGTGTAAGTGCAATGACCCCCAGGCTGGGCTGGGGTGCACTGGGGGACCAGAAGCTCTGGCTGTACATGTGGATGCACCAAGTGCTGCAGTGCAAACACAGCACAGCTGTTTCCAATAAAAGCAAAGCCTCCCTCTCCCCCTCAAAAAGTCAAACGCACATTTGCTTGTTTTCTGAGAAAATCTGAGAATTGCCCCTGCTCTGCCAAACTATCCAGTCTAACAGGGTGTTTGCAAGCACCCTGAGACTCAGCTCTGCCTGCTTGGATTAATTATTGATGACCTGCCTGGCTTTGCCAGATGACCTTACTCAATTCAGTAGAAAATAATTTTAAACGCCCCTGAGAAAGAATTTGGACATAAATATTTTCTTTGTGCACACACACAAACAGATGTGCATCTTAAATGGAGCTGATGCATTAGCTATTAATCAGACTTAATATTACACAGGAGTGAGAAAGATTAATTTCAAGGGTTGAATGTAAAGCTCAGTGGTGCTCAGACATCTTACTCTGTCAGATACTTTTAAAGACCTTAGCCTAAGAGAATATTTCATTGCTTTCCTTTAATACATCACTTACAAAATCCCTATGAAAGGTGTAAAATGAATGCTGGCTTCTGCGTTTGCAAAGCATCTCATGGAGATTTAAGTCACAGAACTCTGGCAGATGCAGATTCTAGCAAGAAAGGAGCTTTGCAGATTATAAAAGAAAGAAGTCTTAATTTAAGGTTTCAAATGCTGTTTGGAGAAGTTTGATTTAAAAGTATTAGGCCAGATTGGCACTGATAATGCAACCCTCGGGACAAGACACTCCAAGTTACAGCTTTAAAAGACTGTTTCTCACCAAAGAAGAATTTGAGCTACCCTAAGGAGAATAATATTTGTCTCCAGATGCTGCTCACTAAATCAGCTTTAATTTTAAATGAGAATGAAACTATGAGCTATCTGTGCCACTCCCAGGAAACCCAAGCAGACAGACATGCAGCCAGTTCTCCTTCCAAAGGGCAGGAACAGCCAATTCACACACGTGTTGGGAACCAGCACCACCCTGCTCCAAAACCCTTCTCACGTGGGAAGCCAAAAAAGCACCTACACTGGAAAATTTAGGCACAATTTGTATTTTTGTCTGCACAGTTGTTCAGCTTGGACAATGGCATGGGGTCTGTCTGACTTCTCTTCCCAGACCAGATTCCAGATAGGGATATTACATCCGACCTCACTCAAGGATGTCAGGAACCCACCTGCTTCTAAACATACTCATGCTGAACTGACATAATAAAATGAGTATGTATTTGGGCTAAACCCCAGGAGTTCTGCCTCAGCTGTGAGTCAGTGCATGATTTATGCCCTCTGGAAACACCTGAGCACGCAGAGCCCACCCAAACAACTCAGCCCTGCTCCTCAGAAACTCCTGCCCCTTCTAAAGCAGCAACTTTGCTACAGTTATTCCAAATTGTGGCTCATTTGCTTAAGCCACTCTGTAAATGAGACCTTCATAATCTTCTCTTTAGAAGTTTGTATGGCCTGAATGTCTGCCTGCTTTCCCTTCCATGACCACACTGCCAAGGAAATCAGACTTCATTCACCTGGGAGATATATTTACCAATATCTGGAAGTGTCCAAGGCCTGGTTGGAAGGGGCTTGGAGCAACTTGGGACAGTGGAAGGTGTCCGTGCCCATGGCAGGGGGTGGAACAAGATGGTCCCTTCCAATCCAAACTATTCCATGATTCTCTGAAGTGATGGAACTGATCAGCTTTGCTTTTTGCTTTGTTTCACAGCTGAAGAAACCCAGATCTGCTGAGCTGTTGAGCAGGTAATGAAGGAAACCTTGTGCCATGTGCCTGCAGCCTCCAGGATACTGCATGGGGTTGCTGGGGAGAAATCCAGATCCTAAATCCAGCAGAAAACAATACAGTTCTGTATGGATCAGCAACAGGCAGCCCAAACTGGATCCCTTTTATTTTTCAATTGGCAATGGGGACCTCAGGCCAGGCTGCCTCGCTCCAGAGGAAGGCAGGATGTCCTCTGCAGATCAGGCTCACAAAGGTGGGAAGCTGTTCAAAGGATGAGGACATGCTGCGTTCACGGACCGCGCTTCGTCCAAGGATCCCAGGCTCCTTGGAAGCACTGCAGGAAGCGTGCAGCACCGCTGCCCTGGAAACCTGAGTGCTGCAGGGAGGCAGCAGGGATGGCTGCGGCCTCTTCCTCCTCCTCCTGGCTCTCCTCCACCCCCAGGCAGGACGCGGGAGGGAAGCCAGAGAGCACATTTTTCAAGGTGTCAAACCACATCTAGGCTCGTGCTTAAGAATGGATTACGGAAAGTGCGCTGAGCTGACGCTGTTAGTGCAGGGATTAGAGCCCCGAGCTCCTGGCGCTCAGCCCTCTGCCTGGACACGGGGAACAGGCCAGGGTTTGTACCTGCTTCCTTCCAGTTCTGAGCTCCAGCTCCTCGGGTGGAGGCTGCTCGTGTGTCCCACTTGCTGTGTGCTCAGCGCAGACTCAGAGCCAACCCCAAGCCTTCCAGGAGTTTGGTCAAATACCGAGTCCCAGTCACATCAACAGGGATTTTGCTCTATGTTGTCAAATAAATAATCCCAAATTTGCAACAACAGAGTGATGAATACTTGGGTTTGGGCAGTAAAGCATTTGGGATGCTTGGTTTCAGTTCAGGGAGTTGCACAGGTTCGGTCTGTCCTAACTTGCACATCCTCCAGCATCATTTTCTCTGTCGGTCTCTGGCTGCCACTTTCATAAATACAATGGTTAATAAATACTATGGCCACGTCCAAATAGCTTTTATAAATGAGTTTTTGTGGGACTGACTGGACATTTCCCATGGCAGTTTAGCTGGCTGTTATCACACGTGCCAACCATAGCCTGGAACCACAAAACCATCCAGCAGGATGAGTTTGTACCACACCTGGCACACTCAGAACAGCACCAGGCACCACTGCTGCTTTCAGACCCTGCCACATTCACCCTTGTAGGGCTGAGATGGTTTCTGAGTCAGCTCTTCATGAGCTCCAAGACCCAGAAGCCAAGGATCAGGCTCTGCAGAGTGCCCAAGCTGGCAGGGAATGAAAGGGGTGCCCAGGGGCTTCTCCACCTGCAGTGTAGTTGGCAAGGCTTTCCCATTTCTCAGGATCAGACTGAACTTGGGACATTTCTTAACCTTGAAATCAATAAAAAAGACTCACAGCTTTAGAACAGAGGAGGAAAAACCCCAAACAAACAAGAGCAGTGGCATGGTAACTGCTTCACCTTCTTGGTATCTGCAGTATTTGCTTTCATCTGAGCATTGTGGTTGAGAGCAGCTTCCTCCCTTTGCATCAGCATCAAGTGAGGACTGATCCTTTGTAGAATGAACAGCCCATAATACTGGTTTTAGCTGTGCTTCTGTAACCCAACCTTAAATGAAGTTTATTTACATACCATGCTCCATACCTTTGAGAAAATCTACTACTTAAAATACTTCAAAGGTCTACTTTGTACTGGAGGTGGGACAGCCAAGGCTGTGGTCTGCACATATTGCTAAATTCCAAAGGCATTTCAGGGTGGAGATATTTGTCCATGGAGTTAAAAACAACTCAACAATAACCCAATCCCCTTCCAATTGTATTCAAGGCAGCACAGGCAATCTGTGGAGGGCTGATCAATCCTCTGCTGTTTTTTCTCAGTTTAAAACGAAGCAGTGGCTTGGTGTGTGTGTGTGTGTGCTATGTAAGTATAATATATATAAAGAATTTTTTTGAAACAAACCACCCAAGCCCTTGTGTGGAAAGGGTTTTACCAGATCATAAAGAGGGAGACTTCATCTTCATCAAGTAAAACATTAAAGGAAATGTGCAAACTTACAGCACTATACATTAATGCTCAGCAATGTAAAGAGTTTAATTGCCTGTTGCTTTCCCACCATAAATTACTACCTGCAGCTAATGGAAAACCTTCCTCCAGACCTGTTTATGCACCTCACTCCCATTTCATACTCTTACATGGATGGAAAAAACAGCAAGGCAGCCTGGAGTTGTCTGAAGTCCCTGCAAATGGGCATGTCCTGAGAAAGCAATGAACATTTAAGGATACCACATGTGTTTGGTTAAGTTGCTTGAGCAGCTCACCACATATGCAACACTCTGCAGGTTTTATGATTGTTTATATTTGAATTTAATAATTAGCCAGTCAATGTTAAACCATGCTGCCATTCACACACAGCTGCTTCCTCCCCAGGAAAGGGCACTTCCTTCTTTTGGGGGAAAAAGGATCATAGAACCATGGAATGGTTTGGGATGGAAGGGACCTTAAAGACCTTCTAGTTCCATCCCAGAGAAAGGGGCAGATGGCTTGAAGGAGGAAGAAAAATTACCCACAGAGGGATGCAGAAATGCAAGGTGACATTTGGACCTGGGTTTCACTACTCTGCATCTGGGAGATGCTCGTTAGATACAAACCCAGAACAACAAGCCAGAGTCCCAACCACTTTCCCAAAGGATTAATTAAGGAATCCTCCTCCCAGCCCCCATTCAGAAAAATCTGGCTGCAAACTAAGTAACAGCAACTGTTTACCCCATTAGAGCTCTGCAGTAAGAAAGGACAGCCTCCTACAGCTTCCCACAACTTCGGGCAAGATAAACATTTTTGTTGCAAGGCAAGAGCCTCTCCAGTTTTATTGATGGAGACAGAAAGTGCCAGAGAATGGGAGCTGCTGAATCCAGCCTCTGATTAGCAATTAAGCACTTGGAGAGGGGCAAGGCTCTGGGCACAACGTCCTCCCCACTGATTCAGAGAAAACCTTCTCACATAAATTAGCCATCCCTGTGATTTCAGTGCTTGGCTATGCCTGTGACAAAGGAGCCTCACGGGGCTCTGCGCAGCCATCGGATCCAGCCTTTCCGGCCTGGAAATCTGGGGGAAGGCCCAGAGGGCTGCAGATAGACCTGTGCCCCCCTCAGCACGTGGGGACAAGCCCCAGGGTCACCCACACAGCCCCAGTGGTGCAGGGAGCCTCTGAGATGCCACGCTGCATGGGGCATGATCCCTTTGGCTTGAACACACAAATAGCAAGAACAGGATGGGAGGCAGGCAGGGTCTGTGCATGGAGCTCCCTGGCTTTCTGCTCCAGGCCCTGGGCAACCTGGGCTAGTGGAAGGTGTCCCTGCCCATGGAACCAGATGGTCTTTAAGGTCCCTTGCAGCCCAAACCATTCCATGACTCCTCGTGCACCATGGGCTGGGGTCCAGCCTCGTGCAGGCTCAGGGAGCAGCACCCACCTCCACAGCAATGCTGGGATTTACTCTGGCACAGGGAGGAGAGATCACATCGGGTATTTTCTCTACAGAAGTTGTTACATAAACCCAAAGGCTGTTCATGCCAGCAGCCCACGTCCCTAATTGAAACCCGTGAGGAGGCTCCGTGCTCGGGCTGAGCTGATGGATCCTCCCGACACGATGGGCCCAGAGAGGTTTGCAGGACTCATCTGATGCTGCTGAGGGCTTTGCTTCCCCCTACACCTCGTTCCCCCATGAAAAGCTACAACTGCAAAGTCCTGCTCCTCGGAGGGAGCGCTGGTTTTTATCACACGGTAACAATGAGTACATCATGAAATCATTTAATAGTTCTCATTAAATGCCTTGCTGGAGAGCAGCCCTGATTTATGGACACCACACCGTGGGTATAAATAAAGCTGCACTTTGCTTGTAACACAGCTGGTCAAGAAAATTAATGTTTTGCTTTCCGTAACCTTTGTACTCTCCCCTTCCTCTGCTACTATGGCAAAGCTCAAGGCATTGTAACTCGATCGCTCTGAGGGAAGACACATCCAAGGACTCGCAGGGGCTCAGCCCAGCCTCCAGAGGCAGCTTCCCAAGGGCAGCCCTGCCCTCCAGCCCTCCCGGAGCCACCGCCCTTACACGTGGATGCACCTCCCTATTTCAAAACAAAACCCCGAGTGCTCACAAGCAGCCTTGCCTCTTGTGCTGGAAGTGTTGCTGGAACGGCCTATCTTGGTGAGTTCAGCTCCAAGAAATACTGATATATTTAGCACCGCTGCGTAACTTTCCATCCTTAGAAGCCCAATATTCCTTTCTCTTTTGTGGCCAGGGAACAGGACAAAAGCCACTCAAACCAGATGCACATCCGTCTCCAGAGGAGAGGAAACATGAGGCCGCTGTGACACAGGACAGTGGCCAGAGACATTTTTTAATGCTTATATTAACCACGGCACCTAATCCTAAGCAAACACTTCATCAGTTGCACAGTGGTTTTTTTTCTTTCAAAAGACCTTTTAGTCCCAGCACAAGGTGTTCACTGAGCGTGTGGCTGAGCACAGGGAAAACTGCACTTCCAGGCCAGGCAGATGCTGAGGAGGCTTAGGAGAGACTCATTTTAAACAAGGACAGGCAGCAGGGCTTTGCAATCATATGGTTTGCATCTGGAATTTACAGGCACGATAATTTTATAACCCTCTCCTTGCAGTTTTGAAGCGATGCAATATTCTCTGCTGCTGCAGGGGACAGGGCTGCAGGAAACATCCTCCTGCATCTGACAACTTTATGTGGCACTGAGCCTGCACCCCGTGGTGTAAAACAGGCAGTGGGAAGCTGGCAGAGCCACTGGGGTGCATGTGGGCACTTGTATTTCATGGGCATTAAAACATGAAGTCTTAAACTCGACCAATTTGCTTCTGCTCACAGCCAGGCCTGTTGTATCTGGTTGATTTTATAGTATATACGAGCTTTTCTTTGTAAAAGTTGCTTTCTAGTGACTTTATGTCCTTCTTTTCTGGTTGAAACCAAGAAACCTCTTACTCAACCAACCATTCTTCGTGTGTACATAACACACGAGGCTGCAAAATGACTGCAAGAAGAGACTTTGGGGCAGGAGGACTCAAAGCACTGAGACAGCCGAGAACAAAACAGTAAGAGAACCACCTCTAACCATAGCAGGAAATGTGGGAAAGATTAACTTCTTTTTAAGAGTAGTATTTTTACATTTCCACAGACAACAGCCCCAGCACAGTCCCAGCTGTGTTCCAGTGTTCCAGGCACTAACTGTGCATGGATTCACAATTCTGCCCAAACCCAAACCTTAGCTATCATCAAGCTTAGTTCAGCCACATATTTGGCCTCTAAACACGAAGAAATTAAGAGCTTTTCCTTGGGAGATTTTGGCAACCGCTATTGAGTCTGAAACATTTGAAAGTAATTGCTAATGCACAAAGAAGCTGGAATTGAGGAGAATTTTCCCCAGGTTGGAGATCAGTGCTGGTTTCCACTCCAACAGCTATTGAAGTCAGGGAGACCCAGTCCAACATGCCCTACACAGATGTCAGCACGATCCCCAGAACACGGATACTCACACACACATACATGCATTTGGATGTCTATTTCTCTGTAGATGGAGAAAATTTATATTCAATTACCTTCCTTTAAAATGATACATAAAGCAGGAAGACAGCTTGTTTCAATAGGAAAAATTTATTGGACTAGTTTCTAGGGTGTATTTATTTGTAATATAAATTTCTGCTAGGTGATGGATTTAGATGAATCTGACCTAAATACTCTGGCTCTTCTCTCCTACTAGTTCCTGTCTTGATAATTAATAAGGATTTAATTTTTTCTTGGAATTCAGTTATGTAAAAATACATCAGTTTTGCAGAGGTCATTAACTTCAAGGTTTCTACTGAGCCACAGGGACTCATGGTTGATCTACATGGTTGATCTTGGGCTGCTGCAGGTTCCAATCCAATTTTTCTTGCTATGAACCTCTGTTTCATTTTATTGCTCTTTGGGTTTATGAGAGAGGCTGGGAAGGAACAGAGGACATGGAGAACCTACTTTTGCTTCTGACACGTCTGGTGTGTGACCTCAGGTACATCACTTGGCCTTTCTTGGTTTCCACAACTGAAAAATGAGAATAACAACACCTTGCTCCTTTGTGTGAGCACCTCAAAACTTCATTAGGGGAAGAACAGATACAGAAGAGTGAGGTGTTTCCAGACCCTCCAAAATTAGGCAGGGAGAAGATTCAGAGTGATGGATGAATCTGTGGCCAAAAAGAGGATGGGTCAGTCACAAACTGTTTGGGATGATGCCCTGGCCAGCTGGGAGCCATAAATGGATTTTGGCATTGACCACAAGAACACCAGAGTTTGACCTTCTACATTGCAGGACCTCATCTGTAAACCAGAAATAACAGGATTTCTGTCTTCCCATTCCCTCTCACCAACATAGATTTTGCATCCCTTAAGGACAGACTGTGTCTTACCCAAGGTGTTAAACTCAGTTTTGGTGGGAACCTGGAGGAAGACTGAAAGGCAGTGAAACACAACCAGCAATAAGAGGAAGAAGAGTGAGAGAAAGTAGGGAGGAGTTGTTTGTGAGTCAGCACTGAGCCCCTTCGGGCTGAAGCAGCCACGTGGTGTGGGCACAGCAATTTCAGTGATAAATTTGTCTATATAAAGTATGGGATAAACCCTGGTCTCTCTGAGCAGCTTCCTTTGACTTGAGTGGGAATTGCTTCCTCACAGCTGACAGCAGGATTTGTCTCTCCATGTGTAATGATAAAAAAGAGGGAGGAAGAGGATCATTCTTAGATGATCATCACAGGAATGATCTTGGCCTTTCTAACACTGATACCAAGAATTCAACTGCTAAGCCCCCCTCATGATTGCATTTCTGCCAGCATAAATTTAGAAATTCAGGTTCTTGGCTTGTGTGCAAGGACGTTCCCTGCACAAAGTTTCTACTAAATGTTTACAAAAAAGCAATGGCCCTGACTTCCTTCCATCCATACCCATGGAATCACAGGATTGTTAAGACTGGAAAAGACCCTGTGCAAACCCCTGGCCCAGCAACACATCGGGTCCTTCCCCCTGGACAAGGGGGATGGCAGCAGCTACTCCTCAGAGCAGGTACTTACAGTCACTGCCCCAAGGACAGGAACTGCTGCCAGGAATTAAAGGTGGCCAGCCATTCCTTGCTTACTGTAAATATTTTGCAGCCAGTAATTACACCCTGTTTCAACCCTCCACCCTACAAAAAGCTCCCTATTCACAAGGCAGGGGCAATCCAACTGTGACTGCTTCTTCCAACACCTCCAGCTTCCTTTTGGAGCTCTTCTGGAGTTCTCCAGCCTCCAAGGGGCCACGACCAGCAGACTGTCCCTGAGGGAGGTGGTGGCTCTGGCCTCAAACAGGCTGAGCCACTTCTAGCCAAAACAAGAGAATCACAACAAGCAGCCGCCTCAGAAAGAGTTAAAATGAAGAGTCCTGCTAACGCTTAAGTGTTACAAATCTTTCCAGTTAAAATAAATTATTCAGGAGATGTCAGCCTCCCATCAGCACCATCTGAGCTACATTTTTAATAGTTCTGTGCACTGAACACGTTCTGTCATCATATCAGTGATACCGAGCTGCGAGACGAGCACGGGGGAAACGCGAGCACGCCGTGAACGTGAAAGACGGAGCTGCTTTCTCTGAAGGGCCATGAAGCACACGTCGCTCCAGGCAGGGGAGGGAGCAGTGGAGAGGAGTCAAACAAACAGAAGTAATGCACTGATTTCGGGAATCATCACAGGAGTCTCTTCATTTCATGCTCAGAAGCGTTGTCCCACCTGATGGATAATTCACCCACCACCTTCCCCTGTCTTAGGTCTCATTTATTGTGAATGAATCCACTCTGTGGCTCCACCAGATTTTTCCAAACATAAGCTGGAATCAGCGCCTACCCTCGAGTCTGCTAACTTAACAATGAAGAGTCTTCTGCTCCATGTCTCCAGGAATAATATTAAAAGAAGGGAGCATTTCTCTTTGCCTCAGATGTTAAAATAATCAACTGTCTACCCACTGACCCATGTATTCATTTATTTAATCCAAATCACAATCCACTTGGCCAAACCCTTCTATCTCCCATCCCTGTTTCTGTCCCAGAAGAGGGGAAGAGGACCAGATTTCCCACAGGGAAGCTGTTTGGGGTAAGTAACCCAAGAGTAGAGTCTCTTGTCCTACTCAGGGGAAACTGGCTGTTGAGGAATGAGCCCAAATTCCCACCCTTCTTGCTTCTGAATAGGAAAACAATTTTGCCTCCAGTGCTGCAGCTTCAGCTGGTTCAGCTTTCACCTGAGCAAGGAGACACAATGACCACTGCAAGGCTCTTGCAAATCAAAGGACAGAAAAGGGATCGGGACATGGGAGATCCACAGCCTCCTCCAGCAGCATTGGGAGGCACATCAAATCCCAACTTCTGAGGAGCAAACACCACCTGTGCCTTCTCTCTTACAAATGAGAACAGCTGCTGACACAAGTGTAAGCAGCACCTCAGTGGGTCTGGTGTGCTTTTAGGCTGAACCCAGTAAGGTTAATTAAGGACGTTTTACTAACTGGTTCTCCTGAGACAGGCTTAGATTAAGAGATAGCTGTTCAGGCCAACGAGGCAGCATATGGAGGATGGAAGGAAGGACCAAGGTTTGGCAGGGGTTGCGGAAAAAAATGCAGCCTCTTGTTCATGGCTCAGAGGTTCTGATGAGAGCCAGGCATGAAATCCCTCTGGATGCCCTCACACACTCCCACCGCTCACCCGGCACCTCCCCGGGACTTGAAAGAATTCTACAAAGCACAAGAATGCTGCGGTCAGTCCTGAGTGGGCCCGGTGGCTGAGCAGCCAGCAGAGAGAACCCCAATGTGCCCGGGCTGGAATGAAGAAAATCCAAATGCAAATACGCCACAGGATCGCTCGCAGGAGTCAAGTCCCCTGGGGAGTGGCAGGATGAGCCTTTGCCAACACGGTGGTTTCTGGGAGTTAAAACTGTGCCCAAAGGAGAGCTGAGTGATGCCATCGACCCCAGGGAGTGCAGGAAGGGCACTGAGGCCTGAAGGTACAACTGAACTACAAGCTTGGAGCAGCAACGCTCTACCCATGTGAAAAAGAGAATAACAGCCCCTGAAATAAAGCCAGAACTCCATCAATTTCCCCATTTTGATTTATGCCTGCTCCCTCAGCTGTAAAACAGCTTAACTCCACTCACCTATGGCAGATGGGTTTCATCTGCCATGGCTCTGTACCTCGTAAACTTGGATGCAAGGAGGATGAGCTGGCCCTGTGGTCAGCAAGAGAACGCCTGGTAAAGGCTGATCTGCATCCTGGAGAGAATCCATCATCCAGGCTGGAGCACACAGGATACAAGCGTGGGCTGAGAGGCAGCTACTGGGTGGACACACCAAACATTTGGTGGAATAAGGGTAACAGGAGAACAGGAAGCCTGAGCCTGCTTACCCAAGGACAGTGATTGTAACAGGGCCTGTCTCTACAGCATACAAGGCACGCCCCTGCCAGACTGTCATGTGCCATGTGAGGAGGGACCACTGGGGAAATGCCTTCCTTTGGATACCTGGGAGGGTGAGGAACTCTCATCCCATCAAGTGTGAGGTGAGCAGAGCACCAGGATGGACAAGCAGAGCAAGGGTGGGGACGGCCAGCTGCTGTTTTTTGGGAGCAACGCTGCCCAAGGTATCAGGGACGTTGATTCCCTTCCGCATCTCCTACTCACCCCATGGAAAAACAGTGTATCTGACATTCACAAAAGAAACACTGATCTTTTCCAGAAGTCCTGAGCAGTGGATCAGTACCAAGATCTACCACAAAGAATTAATTCTGGGCCAGGTCCAGTACTGGCTACAGTTATGGTACCTCCAACAGGAATTGTGCTCTTCTAAATGGAATTTCTGGCAAGGATAAAACTGAGTCCCTGCAGTACTCATCTCCCTGAGAAAAGCACATTTCTGAGTGCCCTCTGGAAAGCTGTTCCTTGTCATGTTACTCTCCAACCACTCCAGCAGTGCTGCTGGTTCCCTGGGAGGCTGAACACAGTTCTAGGTATTTCCAGACCTAGTCTGTGTTAACAACAAACACAACCATAGTGGAGCAGGAAGAGGTGCAAAAATGCAGTGACCTTGTGAATAGTGAAGACAGATCCAACCCAGAGCAATTTGTGTTGTTTGGAGCCAGCCTGGCAGTGGCTGCATTAAGAATGCACGGACTTGAATGTGGAACATGTGGTTGCTGAGAGTAATGAAGCCTGAGCAGGGAAGCTGAGGCTGTTGAGCCTCCTTCCCTCTCTTGGCAGCCTCAAAATTGCTTCTGGTTTATGACTTTGGGGGTGAGAGCACGATCAAACAGGTGGGCTGAGAGGTGAGCAAGGGTTTATCCTGCCATCTGTCCCCAGAAATCGTGTGTCAGAAACGACCGACAGCGATGGAAGTGGCAGAATTTGGAAACATCAGCAAAGCTGGGGTCAGGTCCAAGCTGGTGCCCACTCTGGCCAAGCCCTGTTTTTTATTTAAACTCCTAAAATCAGTTGCTGCTAACCCCCTCAGCAGCTTTTTTGGATTCTGTGAAACACTGATCTGCTCAAGCACCCCATGTGATGGCTGCAGCTGCAGCTGGGAGTGAGGCCACCAAGGGTCCCCGGCACAGAGGGCTCCCCAGGAACACCCAGACCTGGGTGACTGCTCTGCAATCCCAGATTTTGGGACAAAGCCAGCCTGGCTAAACCCCAGGGAGCTAACCCTAAAGCCCTTCTGCTGGGGAGCAGGAGGATGCACTGTTCAGGTCCTGCCCAGTGCGTGAGGCTGCCAATGTGGGAAGGGTTAAGGTAACCACAGTCCCAGGCTTGTTTACCCCGAGCATTAGAGAGGGATAGTTTGCTGTGAACACACTGATCAATATCTCCCAGCTGCCAGTTTAATCAGGATTAAGTGAGCAGCTATTAATTTTGCTCTTTTCCAACAACATTTAGCCACCATGTGAAAACATTTCTTCCATCACAAACAAATTAACCTTGATATCATCTATCCAGACATCTTAAAGGGACTTAAAAAAGAAAACCCCAAATCAAAACACTAACAAGGAGGGCCAAGACCAATAATCTGGCTTTAATTAGAAGTTTTCCAGCTCGCAGCTCGATGAAGCAGCGGCGGGGGTGCCTGCTCAGAGCCAAGGTGTGCTTGCCTGGCACACGGAGCTGGCTGTTGGATGGACACCTGCAAAGCCACTTTTGAAGTGTTTAGAGTCCGAAAGCATCGTGGAGGAGGAAGGAGCAGCCACCAGCTCCCCAGTGCCCCCTCCCAGGCCAATGTCAGAGCAGAGACACCTCCCTGGGACGTGGCCAGACACAGGTGTCCCCACAGCAGGACAGGCTGGGCTCCTCAGGCACAGTTTTACTGCTAACGAGGCAAATCCCGCAGCCCCGGAGCGCCCAGCCCTCCCAGCAAACTCCAGGGAACATTTGAACAGCCCGACTGGCACGGTCTGCAGCTCTCCTGCACGCACTGAATATTTGCATCCCTGCAAACCGCTCCTCCTCTGAAACACATCCACCTTGGGCGAGGGGTGGCAGGCAGCCACCCGGCACAGCGTGCGGCCACGCATACAAACACGCCGCAGCAATTCAGCCTGCGGCTCCTCGGGACTGAACTCCCCGGGCTGAGGACGACAGATGCTTCCAGCTCCACGAACAAACGGCCATGGCACAGCCGCTCCGAAGAGCCAGCTTCTGCTGTTTTGTCTTCTTTTCCCTAAAAAGTCTCTTATTCTCATCCACGGAGTGACTCATGGAGGAAGAGAACGCATCTTGGGAAGAAGGGAAGCAAGGATGCACAGAAGCCCAGCTCCGAGCTTTGTAAAAGCCCTTTCTCTCAGCTATTCTGCACATGGCAAAGGCACCAGAAGTTCTCTGAAAAAAAGGATGACAGACGGGGCTGGACTTTCTTTCCAAGCTTCCTCTGAAATCACACTTGGCACAGCAGCCCCGGCCTGTTGAAAGAGCATGGGAACGTGCGTGGCAAGAGCTGCTCTCAGGTTGGAGCTCTCCGGGCTTTTCTAAGCCATCTGGGCTCTGATTTAGCTTGCAAGTCTGTCAGTCCCAAATGAAAAGTCAGCTCCTAACCCAAGGGTTCAGCTCGGGGTCGACAGCAGAGGAGTGTCTGAAGAACTCACTCTTTAATCCTCCTGGTTAACAGCAGTGGGGAAAGGCCTTTGCCACCACAGAGGAAAACTCACCTGATCCTTTCCCACTTCCCAACTCCACTGCTCATCTAGCTGGAAAAATTCTGCTATTTCCTTTCTACTGGAAAAGGAGGGAGAGACCCAGTGCAGGCAGAGCTCAGGAGCTGATGATTTTCGCAGTGCTGGGTTACACAACCCTTCTTCCAGCCAGCAGAGCAAGGCAGTGCTTGAAATGCTGTTGCTCTCCCTCCAACCCTGAACCTAAGTCCCACCTGGATTAAGTTTCCTGCTACTATTCCCAGGTGAAAACCACAATGCCCTGGTGAAAACCACCATGCCCACCACCATGCCCAAGTGGTGAGCAGCCTCAGACCAAACAATTCCCATGGAAACACCGTCTGCTGCAGATCCTCGTTCTTTACGTAACTCCAAAGCTTTGTGAGATGCCGGGACATCTCTCTCCCTCCTTGCCCCAGGTGGATCCAGAGAGGTCCTCGAAGAAGGGACAAATTCCATGCACGACTCACCAGCTGGTGTGACTTCTGCCCTCCTGGTTACTCTGTGCAAGCCACAAAGACCCAGCCACGGGGTGGGGAAGCACGTCACGAGTGGTGACAAGTCCTTTCAGAGCAAACCTCAAAACTCTTTCATTGCAGAGCTCGGCTTCCTTCCGCACAAACCATCTCTGAACTGTGCAGTGACACCCAGCCCTGATTAACAGATGTGTGGCTCTGGGCCTCCACCCTCCCCACCTGTGTCAGGAACGATGCTGATAGGAGTTTAACTGAGGAGCCATTGTTCGGAGCAGGCCACGCTAAGCCGTGTTTCGTCCAGAAGAGCAGAGATTGGAGGGAGGTTGGCACATGGCACAGCAGGTTCAGATAGCACTGAAGGCCAAGCCAGCTCCACCGTGGAGGGCTGGAAGCTTTCAGTGCCAGGTAGGATCGTGGATAAAATCCTGCTCTCCAAGGACTGGGTATAATCCGGGTGACAGCCGTTACCCAGCGCTGCCTCTGGGAATGGTAAAATAAGGCTTTGCAGTGTTTCTTTAAAGGTCTTAAGAGAGTTGTACAAACATCAGGGAACCAAATCTCTCGGTGCTCCCAGGGTGCAACACAAACCGGCTGGGATAACCCACCGAGGCAGGTCTGAAAGTGCCAACGACTCTTTCATTTGTTTTACTGAAAGGGAAACTGAGGCCCCGGGGGAGTCGAGCCAACATTTCCTAATTTGAATGCCTGATGTTAGGCAACTCATCTGCATGAAGAAATAATTTATAATTTTTACTACTACTTCTTTTTGTTTTTTTTTTTTTTTAATCAGATTAAAGTATTACAAGGTTGATCCCCTTCCAGACAGCTTGGTTGGCTGCATTGTGTTTCAACACTTGGATTTTTCCCACAAAAACACCACCACTATATTGCAGAAATTTGATCATAGGCCTGCACGTGCTTACACAGAGAGCCTTGAAAATGGCAACACCAAATAAGTATTTCCCACAAAAACAAAAATTCCCTTTGAATATTACAGCTCTTAGATAAAATATATACTTACTACTCTATAATTAAGAAAGCCTCTGCAACTTTAATGCATATTGCCCTTGATCATATGGAAGCAAGGAAGAACAAAATCATTAGAAGCTGAATTATTCTAAGAGCCTATTATCATGGCGTAATCTTATTAAAGAAAATTCATGCTGGCGTAGCCTCTTACCTCCACCACTTACAGAAGAGCCATGTGGTGTAGTTCTGAGTGCACAGAGATAATGAAATTACAGTGAATTGTGCGGCCTGTGTATGGCAAAAGGAGCATAATTCCATCCCTTCGAGGAGAAATGCTGATTTTTCTCAGGGAGGCGACACCAGCACTACTCAGCTCCTGTGGATAAAGGGACTATTCATCATTATCTGCAGACAAGCAGTTTTGGAGAAGATCTTGGGGCTGCCAGTGCAGAAGGGCACAGCTTGCTGCCACAGCTCGGCCAACAGCCAGTGCTGCCTTCCACAGCTTCCATGGCTTCACTCACTGTGTGTGCCTGGACCTGCCCTCCCAACACCCCAGGCACTGCCAGTGTCCCCTGACACAGCCAGCTGGGCGATGGAAGGTGTCCCTGCCCGTGGCAGGGTGTGGAATTAGTTGATCTTTAAGGTCCCTTCCAACCCAAACCATCCTGTGAGGAAGGACAGTGCCCACTGCTCCGGCCTCCCCACGGCTGTCCCTGGAGCTGCACCAGGGTGCTGCACACAGGGCAGGGAAATCCCACCTGGACTGGGGTAACAATGAGGACAAAGGATACCACGAGAGCCCAGGCACAGCAGAAGGCCAGAACAACCTGTCAGCAGATGTGGGGGAGCTGACCTTGGCCCTACAGCTCCACTTTCCACCAAAACACCACCATAAAACTAGCCAGATCTGACGTGGACCAGCCACCACAACGCCTGTACAGCTCCATCCAGCTGAGCCAGCTATTTGGGGAGAGGATGGGTGGCACCATGGGGTTTGGGGTTTTGGGGCCAGCTTCTGTCTTTTCTAGCCAAACTCTACAAAAGAAGTTTAGCTGGTCATGAGTTAGGGACACACAACACAGGGCACATGAGGACAGAGCTCTGCTCACACCTCCCTTCTTCCGTACATTGTCAAGTGTGAGAGGTTTGTTGTAAGAGGCTGGGATTATCCTGCTCACTTAACTTCATGTAAACTTTTCAAAAATAACATTTCATTTCACCCTTTTACTAAAAGAAACATTGGCTCGCATTCCTGTTTCGCAGATGATCACACTTGACACTCTTGGGAACGAGGAGCTCATTTAGCCTTAGCTCATTATGCCTCTTGTTCTTCTGGGTCTGCACATGTGTCCAGGTTCAGTTTATCTCAGCTAAAGTGGATTTCCTTTGTTTTATTTTTCTTTTCCTTTTGTATAATATCTAGTTTAGGTATCTGTGAAAACAGCCATACGTGGTTGGCTCCAGTTCTGTTAAATACTTGAAGATGTTACTCAGCTCCTCTGTTTTCAGTGGAGCTCTAATGCATTTACTCTGCTTTAACAAAGCCTTAATCTTGCTCCTTCCTGAACCTGTGCAGGCCTCAGTGTTCACTACAACTCCCTGAAACAGCCATAACACCAAATAAATTCACCTGCTCCTGCTTGGTTCTCAGCACAAACTGCAATTAGTGAGCAAGGGCTTCACTCAAAATAATTTTCTCCCACTGTCTGCCCCAAAGCTGGAGCCGAGCAAGAGATTGGAAGAGATTGAGTCTGGCAGCAGAGTAGCTGAAGGCACATCCCTGCTGTGCTCCTTGAGGATGTGTGTTCAGAAAGCAGGAGGCTTTAGCCACAAGAGCCATGTATTATCACCCTCTGAATAGCCTCCATTGCTGTTCTCCTACAAAAACCCAGGGAAGGCTCTTTATCTGAAGCCAGAATTGCATGAAAATTATCTGGGGCCGATGAAGTAGCATCTGTGGTATCTTTATTTTAACCCTGCTTTACCTCCCCTCATCTCAACGTGTAAATCCTGTCGCTAACGACGTTAATGGCACAGAAACCTCAGGAGCAAAATCTGTGCCTTTTGGAGGAACACAGAGCTGGAGTTTTCTCAGTAAATCATAATCAGGTTGTTCAGCTGCAGCATCCTCCTGCTCTCAGGTGCCTGCTAAATTCCCTCATTCTCCCCAGGGTTATATGTCCATGTTTGCATACACACAGATACAGACTCACATGCATTTGAGGCTTCTCAATGCCCTGAAGTCCTGTCTTGAATCAGATTGAATCACCTTAGAATTGCAGAAGCATTTTTAGGTTGAAAAAGACCACAAAGAAACCAGCCCCAGCACTGCCAAGCCCCACATGAACACCTTTCAAATCCCTCCAGAGATGGTGACCCCACCGCTGCCCTGGGCAGCCCGTCCCATTCTTCTCCTTAACTTGTCTTTATTTCAGGGTGTTGAGTTGCTTGGACGTGACCTCTTCTGGTTGCAGGCTCTCTCCTCTCTGTGCTGCCACATGAGTGACATTATCTTATGCTAATGAATTCACCTGACAGCATCTTCTGCCCCTCCAGCTCCTGGCAAGCTCTTTGGCTCATAATTAGGTTTACTCCCTCACTGCTACCTCCTCTCTGCTCAGTAGGTTGGGTACCTCTCTTTGCAGAGGTGATGGCTGCAATGCAGCCCTCACTGGGCTCAAACCCTCTCTGCCTTGCCTGTAAACTCATACCACAGACCTGGACATCAGGCAAGCAGGATTCCTAAATCAATCTCCAAATTCTAGTGTAAAATCTCCTCCCTCTATCAATGCATGGCACACCCAGCTGTGCACAGTCAAGGACTTGGTACACTGAGTAAACATCAGCTACTGACTGGGTTAACATGGCCAGTTAAGGCTCTCTAAAATGGGATTATCCTGAACTGCAGAACTCACAGATGTCATGTCACTGCTGTGGCAGGGCTCAGCAGCTGTACAGTGGTGGCACTGGGGTTTGGGAAGGGCTCTGCTGATGCCAGACTCCCCATTCAGGCAGTGATTTGGGTAGAGAGAGGTGACTAGAGGTGCCATAAAACCAGTGATACACTACTGTATCACAGTCTGGGGGGAGCTGCATGGCCTAGTTACAGATGTGTCACTGGAGGTGCTGTGGCACCAAGACCAGAAGGGTTTGCACTGTCAGCCTTGTTGCAAGGAGTCCCACACCTCAGTCCTGAGTTGGTGTGAGGTGCTGCTGTGTGGCTGCACTGAGCTTGGTTTGCTTCAAGTGTGACCCAGATGAGATATTGTGAAGACAGGAAGCCTTTAGCTCAGACTGGTCTAAGTGTCACCTCACACGCTGCTGGGTGACAACCCTGACTCATAACCACACGCTCTTCCTGAGCTCACACATTTTCCTCCCCAGCCCTGCCCTCGAGCAACTGCTGCTCTTACAGAGCCTCTTCCCTGCTCCTCACAGCCAGGAGAGCAGAAGGGAGCTGCACATTCCCAGTTCTGCCCATAGATCTGTCTCTTGAGGGGGAAGCCAGGTTAGAGAGCAGATCCCTTCCACCACCTTCTGCTGGAGCCAGGGGCTGTGTGTCCAGCAGCAAGTCTGGCCTGACCATGCTGGAGGCACCTGGAACATGGACATCTGCTGGGATGTTCCTCAAAAATCAAGCCCTGACACCAAATGTAAAGGAATTATGCATCAGCTTGTCAATGCCTTAATTGCCCATGTCTCACTGGTAGTTTTGGGATCCTGTTCCCCTTCAGAGGTAAGTCTGCATTTCCCCTGTGCCCTCCCAAGGACCTTCAGGTGGTTTAGAAACAGGAAGGGTTACTGAAGACAGCTGAAGGTCATAGCTGGGAGAAAAGGGATCACAGATGTTCAAAAATACTTTTTTTGGTGGTTGGAGAGGCCTCAGAAGCAGTGACTTTTTGACTTTGCAAACATGTCACTTCTGGTAGGAGCTGGGTGGAGACACCACCTACAGCAAATGGCTTTCTCCTGCCCCAGGCAGCATCCAGAGAAGAAGAAAGGGCTGTGTGTTTCATCTTAAAGAAGTGCAGAAACAGGTGCTGCCAAAAGAGTGGAAGAAATTAAGTCCAGTGCTTTCCAGGGAGAACACCCTGTTTCCAACCCCTTCTTCATCTGGCATTAAAAAGCTGGATTAAAGTAGGTCAGTTCCTCTAGAGCTGCAAAGGTGAGAGGCAGAGCTGTAGCTGTGAGCCCTTCCCTGCTTAGTGCTGACCCCCTGGACTCCTGGCATTTCAACTTAAGCTCTGCTTCACTTTTCTGATCACAGCTTTGCTTGGTCACTACTGCTGTACCAACACTGAACTCCTTTTCCCTGTGGCTGCTGGTCAAGGTGTGCTGTTTAATCTCTGTCCATCTATTGCAAGGTAACAACAACCTCCTGGCTCTATCCTTTGTGCCCAAAGCAAGGCAGAAAATGGCACATCTTGCTCAGCAATTAGATGTGCAAAAAGTTCAGCATTAGAAGTTGTCCCCCTCTCTTCCACAGGCCACAGGGTTGGAGGAGACTGAGGAAGTCAGGATTCAGAACTGGAGGGCAAAGGAGGGGTAGCATGGAAGTAACAATCCAGATCTATATTCACTCCCTTTCTGAGAGCACAAGAACATCTTATCTGGATGCATCCTTTGAAGCAACCTGAATTCCACTTGGATGAAGAATCTAATTAAGTGCTGCAGGCTTTAGACAACACATTAATATTTTCAACAGTTTGATCCCAAACAGCCATTAAAACTCTTTCTGATATGTGCTAATATGTGTTACACGTTTTTGTTTTAATTAGAACAAGATTGTAATCCATACTTCAGTTAAGTTCATTACACTTAGAATCTTAATGCAATCAAAAGACCAATCAGTCATTAGCTAAGTCCATTTTAATTAGCATTTACAGAAAACTTTTAATTGTGTGCCTGTCCTTCACAGCAGGTGATGAGGGGAGTGAGGCCTTTCTCCCTTATGATGAATCACCTCAAGCTCTATATTTTGTGTCCCTAAGTCATGAACAACTAAACCCAGTTTGTAGAGGTTGCTCAGGAAAGACAGCAGCTGGCCCCAAAACCCCAAACCCCACAGTGCCACACATTATTCCCCAATCAGCTCAGCTGGGCTGGGCTCTACGGGCCTCGTGGTGGGCTGGCCCAGGCCAGGATGGCATGGTCAGCTCTGGCCAGTTTATGGTGGTGTTTTGGTGGAAAGTGGAGCTGTAGGGCCAAGGTCAGCTCCCCCACATCTGCTGACAGGTTGTTCTGGCCTTCTGCTGTGCCTGGGCTCTCGTGCTGTGTCCTCACACGTCCCTGTGCTCTCGACACCCCATCATGAACCACCTGGCTCCGAGTCATCGCCTGCCCCCCACTGCTCTCCCTGGCACAGCTACAGAGGAAACCTTCATATAAATCTCTGCAAAATCTGAAATGTAAAGGAGATTGCTCAAATCAGGCTGAAAAGCAGCATCCTCTCAATGCCCAGCGTTCCAGCCAGGAAATGTGCTGCCTTTGCTGAAACAAGTGGATGGATTTTCCAGACTTCCCCAAAGCCAGCGGCCAAATCTGTGAAGCTCAGGAAGTGAGCCCTGTCAGTCAGGGAACAGCAGCCAAATGTTTCTGAGAGCCCAATAACAGACACCTTTGCTGCCCTTTCACGGCCTCAGCACAAACCCAAGCCCCTCTGGCCTTATATCTATTTTTTTTATATATATATATATACACATACATATATATATGGGAACAGTGTGGAAACTAGACAAGGATAACTCAGACTGGAACTGCTGTTGGACAACTTCCACATGGTTCCTGTAGAGCACAGGCTCCTTTTATCTTTTCCCATCAGACAGCCTTTGCCCCAAATTTGGGACAAGGCTCCCCCCAACAGGGATGGAGAGGATCCCCCTCTCCCCATCCCCACCTGCCCCCAGCTCTCTGAAAACAAGAATGCAGGATTTTGTTGCAGGACTGTAAATGGTGAATTGCATATACTGGGAAGGGTTATTTATTTATTCCTTCATTCCTCAGCACAGGCAAAGCCAAACTCTCCCTGTCTCCTGGGACTGCTTGGAAGAGCCAAGGGTTGTGGACTGGTCCCTGGGGTGAAGTCCCCAGGTATTGCTGAGTGAGGTGTTTTATTGTGTAAACCTTCCTGAAACTACAAATGAGGAGGAATATGTTGGGACAGAGGGTTTGCCACTGCATGCAGCATTCTGAGAGCACACCCACCTGTCCCTTCTCAGCAAAATTACTAATACTGTATTTTTTGTAGACTTCAAGGTGCCTGATAAATCTCTGAGTTATAAAGTGTCACCTGGAGAGGTCCCTCCTACCTCCCCTTTCACTCTTCTCAGCTTTCCAGCTCTTGTAACCAGGATAACACCTGAATGGCCCCAGGCACTCTGATCCCTTCCTGCAGAGCACTGAGTTGGTTTTCTTGCAGCTTCATTGCTTTATTCCCCCTTCTCCCCGTAACACCTGTTCCTCCAGCTCTGCTCACTCATTCCCATGGAACAGGACAACCACTAACAAAGTGACTGGCACCTTCCATTATTTTCCTGGGAAAGAAACTTTTCCCTGGCACGGCAGCACTGTGTGACACTGGGCAGCACAGTGCACATCCCACCTGGAGAACATGGTCCAGCTTCACCCTGTGAAAGGGATCTAGCTGCTGATATTGGACAATTTGCCAGCATTCTGGGCTAAGTTTGTGCCTCAAAAGCCATGTGCTAAATCTGTGATGATTCCCTCCCTCACCACTCTGCAGCAGGGATGTTTTAAGAGCAGCTTCGATGGACTGCTCGTCCTGGAGGATGCTGTTTGTTCCCACCTGAGGTGGAGGCCAGGGACACATCTGGAGGCTCCCAGCTGGCACTGGCTCTGGTGGGCATCAGCCTGAGAGCCCCTTGCAGCCCCAGGGGCCCACCAAGGCACCAGCACCCTCTGAAAGGTGCCACCAGTGCCAACACCACTTTCAGCACCACAGTGTGACCACGCCACAGGAGCATCCACTGGCCCGGCTGAGCTTTCTGTTTGCCACCTCAAAGCCCTCAGGAGGGCTTAATCCTGTTTTCAGATCTAATCCATTAAACAAATGCAATATGCAGATTTGCTTTTCTCCTGGAGCTCCAGCAAAGCTCTGTGTCACATCTCTCTGTTACACAAGATTTTTGCAGTGGTCTTGCTCTGAGCACAAAACATATCGAAAACCTGCCTGGGACAGACCAAGCATCCTGAAATTCCACAGACTTTTGCAGCAGGACCTCCAGCCAGGGACACTGCCCTGTGCCTGCCATGCTCTGCCTCCCTCAAACCTCACCCAACAGCCCAAGTCCTGCCTAGCCCAGCCTGAAGAAGCCAAAGTCACCTTGAGCAGGTGAAGACTGAAGAGCACAGCCCAAAATATGTGGTACCTATGGTTTTGCAAAGAAGAGAAGGTAATTCTTTTTTTTCTTTTTGAACTTACAAATAGAGCACAAGACAAACCCAGTGGGAAGAAATCCCAGCTCTTTCCTTTTAATTGAAAATAGATCCATAAAATCCTGCTAAGTCTACTGGCTAATGCAAGCACTGGGAGGCAGCTGAAATACACCTCCCAAGGGCAGGGTATGTTACAAGCATTACATTTAAAAGTCACAGGGGTCTAAGTTTAAAAGCAAAAACTACACTTATGTTCCCTCCTCCTGTACTCACTCACTACTCCTGACCTCCTTCTGCTAATGTAGGGAACCTGATTTTGGAATACTCCCAAAGAGATCAGAAATAATGGTGAGTCAGTGATCAAATTTTAAAGATGTGATGCGGCAGTGATTGGATTTTCCAATGGGATGTGTCAGCTGAAGTCTCACGGTGTGCTAGACCTGCTGGTCGTGGGAAATCCTACAGGCTGAGTCAAGAGGAGGGATTTCTTCACGTCTGGTAGATCAATGACCTCCAGCAACTATGAGGTCTCTTCACAGTTTATAAATAAATAAAGAAAAAGGAAGATTTAATTTCCCTATTATGCAGGGCACTGCATATGCAAAAATTACACATATGAATATAAAGTAAACTGAATTCAGACATCAAAACCTGCACCTGAAGGTCTATAAGTAATTCTTCAATGCATTTTTCAGGTGAGATTATGGCTGAATGGCCAAAGGTGAGCAAAAAGCACCCAGTCCCTACTGCTGGGTGGAAATCTGGGCACCACACTGGTGTGTGACATGGGACACGTCACTTGATGCTGAAGTAAAATAAAAGCAATGCAGAGATTATCTTTTTTAAAGAACTTGCTTTTTTTAAAGGGATATCTGCTCCTGAGTTGTTGGGAAATGGGACTGTGGGGAGTGGAACTGTGGGAAAAGAACCCTTGGAGCCAGATCCAGCAGAGGAACGAGCTGTCTTTGATGCCATCTACTGGAATGGTGGCTCCAGGGCCTGGGACTTGCTGCTCTGCTGGAGACCACAAATTCAGGGTTTGTTCCCATTTGGATCTGGGTGCTGCAAGTGGGATGCAGGCTTGGAAAAGCTGCCTGGCCAAAGTGATGCTCTGCAGGAAGCATGGATGCAGTGGGACTTGCAGCAGCAGAGGTTTTCAGAGGATTTCCACGCAAGGTGTGCTGGTCCTGCGAGCCCACAGATGTCCAGGAAAAACTGGCAGGGAGGCAGAGCCCCAGGAATGCTGTAAGGCTCGATCTGCAGGAGGTAATGGCATCCCAGGAGCGGAGAGGAGGGACACAGCAGCTCTTTGAAGGAGGAAGGGCTTCCTCCATTTCCAGCTGCAGCCCAGGGCAGGTACCAGACTGAACTCACACAAGGCTGGGCTGTTGCCTGTAAATGACAGGAGAAGCAAGATTTGGATGGTATGCCAGAAATCCCTGGAGTTTTCCCATGAGGATGGGCCAGTCTTCATCAAGTCACAGCAGCAGCTAAGTTTTCCTCCTCACTCATGTGCCTCTCAGTGCACCAGCCCAGCTTACAACAGGAAAAGCAAGGCTGAGATCTCTGCTTATCTCACTTGTGCTGGTGCTGCTTCCCCTCTGGTGCAGCATCCCAGCATTGTCTACAATACCAAAATCACCAGATTTTGCTTTATGCAGACACCCTGCAAGACAAAGAGACAACACCTGGGTGCTTTTTGAATCCTAGCTATTTTAGAAAGACGTTAAATGCTGTATTTCACTTCCTGGGGTGATTATTTAGGGAAGGTTGTGCCTTTTCTTTAAGAATCCCAGCAGGTAACACCAAGACTGGCCCAGGGTTTGTTTTTTTTTCCTGTCCCAGTAATTATGATTTGCAGATAGGAAATTGCTGACGACTGTCCCCTTGGATGGCAGGCCCAGCAACCTCAGGATAAAGGACACTTCTCCCACACCATCTCCCAAAACAAGCTTGACAACATAGCGACAGCCACGTGGCCTGGCTTCTCCATGAGCCTGGCAACTCCAGGGAGGATCAGCCCTGTGCTGAGCCCTCCCGTGGCTTTACAATAGTGCTGGGCCTTTGGAAAAGCCCTCTTTCATTTTGTTGTACAAAAGATCCAGGAAACAAAGGGAGGGAAAGAACTGGCTGCCATGGGGAAGGAGGAAAGGTGGTGGCAAACAACACGCGGTCGGTGAGCAAACTGCAAACTCGGATAAACCAGAATAAACTTTTCTCCTGTAACTACATGAAACTTCCCTGTTATTTGAAAGGACAGCTGGCCCAACCAGATAGAGGAGAAGCCTGAACTAACAGCAGATCTTCACAATTCCATGCTGCCAGTAACTCCAGTCCAATAAATACACAGTCCAACCAGCTGGGCCCTGCATTCCCGTGCCAATAGGTTGTTCTTTATCACTGTTTGTTGCTTGTGCACAGCTTGGACAAGCAGCAGAACTGAGAGTTTTCAAAGGGAATGAAAAACATGCCTGAGAAAGTCACTTATCTGGAAATACAACTCCTTTAAAACAACACGGATTGTTAGGATGGCATTTGGGATTTGTGTGTAACTCCAAAGCCAGGACCCACCTCCACAGCCCATTGCTGGTGGGGGGCTCATTCTGCAGCCTGTCACGTTCTCCTGAAGGGACATCACAGAGCACAGCACCCCTGGGAAGCCACCAGGACCCCCAGCACGTTCATCCCACACCCCACAGTGAGCAGGGCTGCAGAACATCACATCCAACTGCCTCTTGTGGCCTCCCAGCACAGAGCGAAGCATAAGAAGGAATCAAGGCACACTTTATAAATAAAGAAACAAATAGATAAAACCAGGAGCCCGAGGCAAAGAGACAGAGAAGGGAAAAAAAATAGGAAAATGACAGGATGAGTGAAGACTGGACACACCTGAGGTGTAATAAGGGGAGGGGCTGACTGAGTAAAAAAAAGGCAAATTTGGTATATTCTGTTCACAGGGCCACACATAGCCCTGTTTAACAGGTTTTGCTGCCTCCAGCATTTCCTGGGCATCTGCCACGGAGATCTGGGCTGCCTCTCCATCCAAACAAATGGGATTGATTAAATCCTATCACACTCCCAAGGATTTCTCCAGGCAGGCGTTCTGTACATTTGCAACGCAGCGATCTGACCAAATTCCCCACAGAGCAATTGCTACAGAAAACTGTTGTTTTACTGCCTTGTCAATCCTCTAGGAGTTTCCCATAAAGGCAGCAGCTCCTGGATTTACTTGGCAATCAGCCTCCTTCCCAGGATGGCCACCTGGGACGAGTGAGGTTGCTCTGCTGTCAGGGCAGCACGGCGGCGGTGCTCCGCGCAGGGGGCTGCGGGATGGGGTTTGTCCCCAGCCCCTCCCACAGCGCTGTGGAATTCTCCCTCTGGAAAACACGGGTGCACGTGAGCTGGAACAAGCACTGCAGCTTTTTCTGTCTGTTTTTCCTTGAGTGCTGCTCTCTTGGATAAAACCCACCTGGCCCTGTGTGTGTGTGTGTGGGTTTGGCTCAGAGCAGGGCCAGCACTCGGCTCCCAGCCCCGGATTCCTCTCCACCTACAGAGCCCGGCAATGGCTCGGTTTGCTCTTCCCCCGAATGTCTCCCTGCACCTTTCCCTCAAGCTTGCAACACAGCCTCATTCCTCAGGTAAAGCCAGGAGGGTGAACACAGCTCATCCCTGAGGCACTGGGGGCTCTGAGAAGAGCCTGGCTTTTCCTGGGAAGCGATGCCTGGGAGGTGTCCCCACACCATCCCAAGGGGACTGAATGGGAACAGCTCAGCCATCAGCAAGGGGGTCCCTCCCCAGCAATGACACCCTGTGCAGGAGGTGGGCTGGGAAGGGGGGCAGAAGGGAACAGTGCCAGCATCAGAGAGGGGATTAAAGGAAGTTTTTAATTTCTCTGGTTTGCCCAGAGCCACACAGAGATGATTTCTGCTCCCAGGAGAAGGGTATAGGAAGTCCAAGAGCAGGCAGCCAGCGTCAGGAGGCATCTGGAGCTGCTGGCACTGGTGATGTGCCCCTCTACACCCTCCCTGAACCCAGCAGGAGCAGCCCATGCTGGGGCTGGGACAGAGGATTCCATCAAGACCCCTCAACAACGATGATCTGGGCTGCTCACAAAACCCCCTCCCTGAGTGACCCGTAGCCAGGCAGGGACAGTCACTGGGACAACACCAGGGACCTGAGCTGCAGGAACTGGGAGCTGCAAAGCTGCTTATCCATTCCCATCAGATCCAGTGGCTCCTTTCAACCCAGGAAGCATCTGTCTGTATGGAACGACGCTCTGCATTATTATTCAGCCTGGGTAAGGTTTAAACGTTTATATGGCAAACTCCACCACTTCCTTTTAATTGTCCTTTCCTTCTGGTGACAGGCTGTGCTTTGGCAGGGACAGAGCTCCTGGGAATGGCCACACAAGGGTGTGGGAGGAGGGTGCCAGAAGCAGCACTTTGGAGCTAAATAATGTTCACTGCAGCTGGAGCAGAGGGTCCAAGGCACTGATGGAAGGTAAGGAAGTTACTTCATCCCACCCTCCTCAACCATCCTATTTAACATCTCCTGTAATGCACTTCCCAAAACCTTCCAAGAGCAACTTCTAAGACACCCCATGTTTACAAGGTATGAAAATCCTACAAATATTACCACAGCATTTTGCACCCAAAAACAATCCCAGGTCAGGATTTCAAGAACAGCCCTGCCTCTTGTGACTGTGGGGTGTGATGTTTTAAAAGTAAAAAGAAACCAAACCAGGAACAAAATGATACATGTGGGAGGTACAAGACCGTTTCCAGATCGTCAGGAGTGATGGGAAAGGCTCCCACTGGCTTCAGACAGGGAGGGACCAGACCAGCTCATCCCTGCAGCCTGATGACACTGCCAGGTACAGATGGCAACACTCCCTCGTCCCCAGCTGCTGCACAGCTGGCAGCACGAGCCCCAGCCACTGCCAGATCCCTCACTGGTACCATTTTTGCCAAGGCTGCAGCAGGAAACCTGTGAGATACAAAGACCTCAGGAAGTCCCTTTGATTTCCTACCCCTTGGAACTGCTGTTGGCTCCCAGAATCAGTGACCTGCCTGCAGCAGGGTTAAATGTGGAGCAGAGCTGGCACTGAGGGGACTTGCTCTGCTCTGGAAAAAGGGAGGTACATTTTTTGCTGCTGCCCCATCATTTTCCCAAGCAGAGATTCCTTCCTTTTTTCGCTCAGGCCAACTGTTTTGTAGCTCCAGGTGACAAAGCTCCAATGTTCCCTCATAAACCACCAGTCCCACACCATCCAACAGCTCACCCAAACTTTTCAGGACTTGGATGCCTGCAGAAATGTCAGTCAGGCACCAAGGGATGGCAGCACAGGAGCTGGGAGCATGGGACTGTGCAGATACTGCTCTGGCAAAGAGCCTTCCTGATACACCCCCAAACACACCCCAAACCCCTCCTGTCTCCCTGATCACCTGTCCCACCTGAGCTGGTGGCCTCCCAGTGACAACACAGCAAAACTGGTGACAAGGCCCCCTCTGTGTGTTCCTATGGAAGGTGCAGCAGGAAAAAGCCTCCACGCCAGTTCAGACAGGCAGCCTGAGCTAATTGTGAATTCCACTTTCAACAGTGGCCAGTTTCTGACAGTGGTTTAGGAAAATGCAGGAGATTTTATATTAGAATTTGTGCCCTGAAGGAAAAATGCCTTTGGAATTTTCTTAGAGAGAATTTGGCTTGTGTCTTGAAGCACGAAGGCCTAAAGTGCTACTGAACCCCTTGGACTAAACCCCTGACTCAGAAAAAGGGAAAGGAAATTTTCCTTCTGTCTTCTTTGGATCATTATTTTCATCTTTCAGGGTTTGTTGTTTGGGGTTTTGTGCGTGCTCGCAAAAACTCTGAAGTCCCAAAGTGCTTTAGAGTTGAACAGGAAATCAAGACTCTGCATTTCAGCTCCTGCTGCACTGGAAAAGACACTTTCATGGTAAGAAAAGAGTAAATATTCAGCCAAAAGGCAGTACAGCTCATAAAGCCACAAATGCAGACAGGCCTAGAAGTTATGAATTATTACAAAAAAAGACCAGAAACAATTATTAAAACCCAGCCCAGGCATTTTCCTCTATTATTAAATAACAGCAGCAAAAGAAGCTTCCAGGTCCAGTGCTCTGCTCCTTTACCTGCCTTTTCACAGATTCTGGATAACTTCTGCTCTTTAACAAAGCCTGTATTGTCCCAAAGGGATTTTCCCTCTTGTGCTGCTATTCCTGCTTCTAGCAGAGGTTTTCAGTTTTGCTAAGACTCTGTGATGGACAGGTAATACCCATGGCTTGGCACAGGCAAACTGCAGCCAGCTCTCCAAACATCCCCAAATATTCAATAGTCTGACCTTCGCTGCATGGGGAATTTCTGAATACATCTTGCCTCTCCTTACAGAGAATCATGGAATGGTTTGGGTGGGAAAGGACCTTAAAAACCACCCAGTTCCAATCCCAGCTACAAGCAGGGACACCTTCCTCTTCCCCAGCCATTTGGGGTTGCTCCATACCCCATTCAGCCTGGCCTTGGACACTTCCCGGGATGGGGAAAACATGCAGGAAAAAACCCACAAATACTCAGGGAAGAAAAATGGGGAGGTCCTGAAGAAGGGAAGGAAGGAGCTTTGTTCCCTTCCCACCCACAGCTGAGGCTGGCCAGGTTCTCCTCACCTGCAGAGCCCAGGGGAAGGGGAATATTCTGAGTGACTCCAGCTGAGGTCTGGCCTGTGCCTCCCTGTGCTCCCTTCTGCATCCCCAGTTCCCAAGGCCTCCAAGTGGTGACAGTGAAAATAACCAGAGCAGCCCAGGGGCCACGCAGATGAACTCCCAAGTATTTAGATTACCAAACTGCACCTCCATAAATCTATCGGATCCCCTGCCTTAGGAAAGGGTCCGGGGTGTTAAACAAACAGACAATAAATTGCAGAGGATTTGGTAAAATTAGGATTGTCATTACTTTTCCATTCCAAGAAGACTAATCTGGGTTATAATTACCCCAGCTACATCCAGGCTTTTCAATAGCTCATACACTGATAAATGAAGCGTTCACTCTCACAAATGCCTCTCCTTTCCCCTGATGGATGCAATGTGTTCCAGATGGATGGAGAAACCTTTTTTTTCTCCCCTTTTACACTTGCTAAGCTATTTCCAGGCATCCAGAGCACCACAGGTGTAAATCAGCAGAGCTCTTCCCGTTTACTCCACTCCTTAGAGCAGCTGAGGATCCAGCCCTTTATTTCTAACCTTAAAATCATGAATTGCACATAGGTGATCGTCCCATAAATGAGTGAGGTAAGAAAAAACCCCACCACACAAACACAAAAGGCATTAATTGCACAAATCACTTTGGGCCTGCCAGCCCCTGCAAAAAGCTACTTTAATTAGGCTGATTGAAATGCAGACAGGTTTTTTTTTCCCCCCCTTTCCACTGATGTCTTTGTACCCACTTTGTATGAACAGGAGCCGGCCTCCACATCCTCAGCCAAAACCTGTCCTCTCACTCCACTCCCAGGAGCCAGGACACCGGGAAGAGCCGCCTCAGCAGAGCCTCTGGGAGCCCCGAGAGGAGATCAGCACCTCTGAGTGATGCACTGATGCCTGATGGAGGGAGACAGAGACGCTTTTGCGATGAGAAAGGTCAGTGCTGCCCCGCAGAGGAGCGGATTCTCCCTCTGCTCTGCCTCACCGTTCCTCTGCGATTCCCAGGCTCTCCTCAGGGCACTGGGATTTTCTGAGTGCCTGCCCAGGGCCAGCTGGGAGTCCATCTGCAGCAGGGCTGAGCCCACACGATGCCCCTGAGGCGGTCACGAGTGGCATTTCCAACATATGTTTGCACAAAATGCTCGAGTCCTTTCAAACCGAGCACGTGAGCAGCCGACCCTGCGGCCAGCGCCAGCTCTAAGCTGTGCCTCTTGGCCCTGTGTGCACAGGCAAGGAGCTCAAAGCTCTGCTCCACAAATAAATGCATTACTGTTTGTATTTAATGACCAGAAAGACATGGCAGAAAAACACACACGACTGGAGAGGGGAAAATGTTGCTCTGTGAGTCTCCCCCACAAGTGTGCCATGGGGAGATGAGGATTCAGCGTTGGGAAGAGGATGTGAGTGTTTCATCAAGCACTGCTCCTCAGAGTAAATGCACAATGTGGCTCAATTCATGCTGTAATGGGCTTTTAATAAGCAGTATTTTTATCTGAATGTTATTTGACAACTTGTGCTACGTGCAGCAGTGCTGGCCAGCGTGTCTGCCAGCGCCTCTGGCCACTGTCTCACAACCCCAGAACCCACTCCCTCCTCCCAAGCAAGCCCCATCTCCAACTCTCCCTTAAAACCACAGGACAGACATCGAGGGATGTGCTCTCAAAGAGCTCTAAAAGCTTATGCACATAAAAATACAGCTTTGTACAAAACTACTGTATCATGAAGCTCAGGGGCTGTTGAGAACAGAGTGATCAGCCGTGCCAAAAACTGCAGGAAGGGACTTTTCAAAGCAAAAGTCCATTTGCTTTGGTAAAAGGCAACTCCCCACCTCTCCACATAGTTTAAGGATGACAAGGAAGCTGAGTGTTTGCTAGAACATCTCAACCAGCAAGGAAAAATAAAAGTGCTCCGTCTGCAAGAATGAGAGCTGGCTCTTCCAGTGTGTGCTCACTCTCACGTCTGTCAGCTCCACTAACGCTCCGTGACACGAAGGGTCTGTGCTGGAGCTGCAGCAGGACTGGCATTCACTGCTGCACTACCAGATTTATCCCAGCTGCTCAGGTTCAGGTCCCTGCCACTCACTCCGCTGCCCCAGTGGGGCTGTACCTCAGAAAGAGTGCCAGGGATCAAAAGCTAAGAGGTTTCACAGTCTGGCTGCAAGTAAAGATTCGTCTCTGGGTCAGGGAGGCTTCAAGTTTTCATGCAGAAAAAGAGTAAACCATGGAAAAACTGTTTAAACTCCCCTCTGGGCCATGAACTTAATGCTGGCATGGGAAGTAAATTCCTGACCCTGCCTGGGCTATCATCTGCCTTCCACAGGCTCAGCCAATGCCAGTGTAGCACCTTTGCAACTGCAGCCACGTCATTTCCCAGCAGACAAGCAGAAATATCCTCATGCTTACTCAGACAAACCCTACCCAAAGGCTGCTGAAGTGAGAAGCAGCTCATCTGTGCCTGTTGCTGTGACAGTGTCTACAAAGCAGCTTGTCTGTAGGAGAAGCTTCACTGCTGTGATGATCTAAAGGTACTAAAACTGCAAGAAGGAAGGGCTGGCATGCCTGAACCCTGTTCTCAGTCTCTAACCAGTAAATTGGTTTCCTATCAGATGTCTACATTGACATGATAAAACTCTCTCCCTCTTTTCATTATCAGAGCTGGGTGAAAATGCCCAGCAGCACACATGAAATCAGCTCCTGACACGGTGTTTACACAGCAACAGCAGCTTCTTCAGCTTCGCTGGGGACCCAGAGACCAAACAGTGCCCAGGGTTGTGCTCCAGGCATCCTTGCTGTAACAGCATCATAAATATGTAATGAGAATTTAAAAGGCAGAAGGAAAACAGATGAAGGAGACTCCCCGTATCACACTCAGCTTTCATCATCTGAAAAGAGCTCCAAATTTCAGCATGTGCTCATCAGCGCTGAGGGAAAGGTGCCCTCGTCAGAGGATGAGCACAGGAGCTGCCTGGCAGCATCCAGAGGGAAAAGACGTCACGTTCCAGAGGAAAGCTGCCACCACATTTTATACACACTGTCACTTTCAGAGAAGACAAAGCAACTTAGCACAGAGACATGAGGAACTGTGCTCAAGCAATTTGGAGTCAGAACAACAACAGCAAGGTCATCCATGCCACGTGAGCACAGATTTGGATCAAATCCATGAAGGTTAGCCTGGGAAAAGCTGCTTCAAATATCAGAGGGCTGAAACCAAGGAGTCAGTCAGTACCTGGCCATCTCAGACACTTCCACAGCCACCTTGAGCAGTATCCATGCACATTTAGTGGATGCACATGCATCCACTAAATCATGCAGACTCAAACCACAGCTGTGGCCAGTATCACCAAAAACCACTGGGCAGGTTCACAGTCAGAACAGTAACTTTTAGCACACTTAAAGGGAAGGAAAGTGTCATCTTTATGGGACAGACTCAGCCTGAATGGGACCTTATCATCTATCCTCGAGTTACACCTGGGTAACACTCCCAAAACTTTTCCAACGTGCAGCTCCAATCCTGTTCCTCCCCCTTCAGGCCCTTCCTTCCCCATTCCCTCTCTCCCCTGATTCACGGCCACAGCAAATGTGCTGCTTGATTACCTGCTGACACACGCATTTAGCACTTCTCCACAGAAAGCAACGAGTTTGGAAGCTTTTCCAACTTCCCCTCCGGATGATGTCACCCTGGGCGGGTGCCAAGCTGGGTTTTGAGTGAAAATCCTTCACTTTGGGGTCAGACACTCTCCTATTTTTAGGCCTGGACTCAGTGTTGTGCAGCCAGCAGCTGAGCTGAACAGTTCTCATCATTCCACAAGTCTGCTGGCTGTGTCCTGCCCCACAGAGCCCTCTGGATCACACAGTGAGGAATGTGTCCCCTCCAGTTTGCACTGGGAAGGGGGAGGGGGATGGAGAAGGGCCCTGTGGCTGCAGCCTGAGAGCCCTTATCCACCCACTCAGCTCTGACAGCTCCATGATCCCACTCTGCCTCCCCAAATTCTTGTTAGTGCCACTGCCCCATGTCCCTGAGCTCCACATCCACACAGCTTTTAAATCCCTCCAGGGATGGGGACTCCACCACCACCCTGGGCAGCAGTGCCAGGGCTGGACAACCCTATTTGTGAAGAAATTTCCCCTAATATCCAATCTAAACCTCCCCTGGCACAACTGGAGGCCGTTTCCTCTTGTCCTGTTGATTGCTACCTGGGAGAAGAGACCAATGGTCACCTGGCTGCACCCTCCTTCCAAGTAGTTGCAGAGTGAGAAGGTCCCCCCTGAGCCTCCTTTCCCCCAGGCTGAGCTCCCCCAGCTGCTCCTCATCAGACTCATTGCACTAATTTCCCTAATTGCAACACCTGATCAGCCAAAGCCTGTGCTTTGGCCATTTAAGCAATGATGTGTTGCTGTGCACAGAGCATAGTTAAGCAAGGAAAAGCTTCTGAGACAAGCTGCAGAGCCACACAAAGAGCAGCCAGGCTCTCCCTCTGCTCCTCACAGACACATCCCTGGTTTTTTAGGGAGGCTGATGGCTGGAGTTTCAAGGCCCCACAGGATGCAGACCCCGTGCAACAGCACCAGCCCTGTGTGCTGAATGAGCTCATCTCAGCAGGGCTGAGGTGTAACCATACCCACTGCTGTCAGGGACTGAAAACCACAGACAAGTGAGAATTGTAATGGTTTTGGGGCACAGTGTGAGTGTGAGTCACGTCCCAGGCCAGTGGCAGGCTGTCTGCACCCTACCAGGAGCAGGGCAGTGCTGGCAGCCTGGGGACTGCCCTGCACCCAGAGCCCTTCTCTCACATCACACTCATGCTCCTGCTGCATCACACGAGCTCTCACACCAGACACATCCCAGCCTGCAGCAGGCCTAAAGCTGGCACTGCTGGGTGCTTTATTTTTAACCCTGGGCCAGTCCCACCACGCCTCCCAAAGGGGATGAAACCCAGCCACCAGAGGCTGCTGGAGGGCAGCAGTTCCCGTGCCTTGTGGCTGTTCCCTCATCCTGAGCAGGCTGGCAGCCCCTGTCCCCTGCACCCCAACAAAACCTGTCTGCACCCCCTCTGCAGCTGCTGGAATCACAGAATGGTTTGGGTTGGAAAGGAACCTTAAAGCTCATCCAATGCCACCCCCTGCCATGGGCAGGGACACCTTCCACTATCCCAGGTTGCTCCAAGCCCTGTCCAACCTGGCTGTGAACACTTCCAGGGATGGAAGGCAGCCACTCTGGGTTTGTTGGTTAAACCCACTCATAGAGAAAAAAGTAAATGTCACTGGCTAAGCCTGCAGGGACCTTCCAGCATCCATGGGAACACAGAACAGCATTAAAACAGGAACACTCAGGTGTTTTGTGCTTGCAAGGTGCCAGCACAAGGCACTGTTCTGGCACTGCTGCCTCTGAGCATGTTTACAGCACGAGCAAGGGCCCAAGCCAGATTAAATTTCAGATATTGAACCATTTGCTTCAAGGGAGTTACATCAGCAGCTGACTTGGCCTGTCTCTCTCTTATTTGCTTCTCTCTCCCTCTGAAAACAACGCTCTGCCTTGGTTTTATCAATCAGAGCAGTCTCTCTGAGAGGACTCCATGCACCAAAGAGCCTGGAGGATATTTAGCTACAGGAAAAAGATAAGCAGAGAAGAGGAACCTGCACTTTAAAAAAAAAGGAAATCTCTAGTGAAACCCAAATTGTGCAGCTGGCCCAGCTGTGCCCTTTCTGCAGCACATTTCAGCACTCTCATTCGCATTTTCATGGAAATAAAGTGGTTTTCCATTGGTATGGAATTCATCAACGCTGTCAAAGGCTGGACAAGCCAATACAGCTCAGCGTTCTGCAAGGGCCAAGTGTTGAGAAAGGCTGCTTCCCTGGGGAATTCTGCACTGCAGCCTCGTGCAGGTGCTGAGGAAAGGCCTCTAGGGATAAAAATAAGCAAGCATCATCTCCCGGACTGCGCTGCTCATGTCCCGGGTGCTGCAGCGACAGCGGGTGCTGGGCAGAGGAACACACCCTGTGGAAGCCCTGGAAAACCCCTGAGCTGCCTCCTTTCAGACCATCTTGCCCCCAGCACCAGCTTATCTCAGGAATTCTGTGTCTGCAGGGAGGAGGGAAAGGCAAACACTTTGGAGAAGCAGCTGCCCAGGGCTCTGGTGCTGCTCAGGCAGAGGCAGGAGCGCACGTGGCCGTGCAGGGAGGGTGGCTGCCAGCTCAGGCTGGAAGAGCACATACTGCCAAGACATCGAGGCACCAGAGCAAAAGGGAATGAAAGCAGAAAGGCCATTAGCTTTGGATGCTGTCAGAGAGGGCCTGGAAGTGGTTTAGTCCCATACATCAAGAGCAGCTGAGCCACGTGCCCCCTGCCAGGTCCTGCTGCCTCTGGCTTCAGGTAGCAGATACTGGCACCAGCTCCTCCTCTTGCAGCCCCTGGTCAGCTTCAGAAGAGGAGAAATGGAAACCTGAGCTGCCTCTGCTGCTGCACGAGCTGGGTGGATGTGAGGCAAGAGGGGAAGCAAAACTGCAGCTGATGTGGTCACTGCCACCCTGCTTTGCAAAGCGCACATTGCCTCCCTTGCTACGTGCTGCAGATGAGAGGGTTGATTAGAGTGGGACTGCTGAGGAAAAGTCAGTCACTGGACAGGGAGAGAGCAGAACTGTCAGACTGCTGACTAATATCACTTTTCCTCACTCACCTGATCCATTCCTCCCTTATTTATCCTACTCTCATTGCAGACTGATCTCTTTTCTGATATTCAGACTAATTTTTTCAGAAGAGAACACAAGGACACACGCAGAGCACCAAGCATGGCTGTGTCCTGAGCACACTCTGCTCCCTCGAGGTTTACTATGCTACCAACAAATAAATTACCTGCTAATAAACCCCTCTCAAACTCACAATTCTCTTTTAGACTAAAGATAATTAAATTTATGCATGAGCCACTAATTTCTGTGACTGGACTCTGGAACATACTGGTAAGATGTAAGGCTGTGATCAGAAGTGCACGCTAAGGCACTGCAGTGTTTACTCTGAGCTCCCTCTATGAAGCTGATTGAAATATTATGGTAACCAAATTGTGGTCAGGAAATTGATAAACACATGTGAAGATCCTCACATGGACAGAGCAAACCATGATCTGAATATGCAATAAATGGTGATAAGGCTATGCCTTGGGACTGCCTGCAATCAGCTATCACAATCAACTTGCTGACACCAGCTTTAATAAACATTGCTTAAGACATTAACCAACATGAATTATAATCCAGCTTTTCACTGTGCAAATATGGGTTGGAACTCCTTCCATTTAATACTTGAAACAGGCTTAATTATCAGGACGTGAGGCCTTAAGAATGCCTCTGGTTGTGTTTCAGCACAAAGGGAGTGCCTCTGCCTGCTCATTCTCATTACACACTGCTGGTACCCAGGGAAAGAACTCATAAAATTGTTCATCTTGGCTGGGTTAGGAGCACAGGGAGCAAGAAGGGGAGGGTGGAGGGATGCTCCTTCCCTGCAGAGCAGCAAGAGGTGACTATTTCTTCACAGAAGTTGTCATGGGCTTTCAGTGAATTACACAGTGACAGCAGTGAATTGATCTACATGTGGACATTTTTTTAAGAATACTTTTGTAACTTCATTTAATGACAGAACCTGTTTTTCTCAATCCTTAATCAGCTGCTGATGGCAGCCTAGAAGACTTCTCCTCTGTACCAACTTTTGTCTTGGTCACGTCTTGACTTCTCTCCTGGCAAGCCAATTTACTACAAATTCTGTGTGTTTTCTTTAATCAGGCAAGAGGAACAGATCACAAGCCACTTTATTAAGGAAGTCAGGATAATTATTCTCAGAGGATAATTAAAAAGTAGGGATACATGAAGCAAGCTGACCCAGTTCTCCTGGAGAACAGTGGCAGAGCTGGAGGGAGATGGCAGCTCTCATGGGCCTCCATCCTTTTATCCTCCATCCCTGGAGAATCCTTGATGTCTGTAACGAGGCAGCTCAGGGATGTTGACTCTGATGTCAGTATCAGCCATGGCCATGAGATAAATCCCTAATCAAAGGGAGGAAACCCCAGGTGGGCACCGAGAGGGGATGAATCCACACTGCCAGATTCCCAAGCCATCCCAGAGCTCACAGGTGAGCAGGGACAGTGGGCAGCACTGCCATGAATATTCCTGGCTACTGCCACACACCAGCAATGGACAGTACTTTATTTACAAATCAAGACCTGCAAATAACAACAGGGAGAAGGGAGGAAGCAATTCTTACCCCCTGCCAAGATCCAACTGCGATCTGACGCACTGACGCACCTGGAAGCTGTTTCCAGAGTTACAGGGAGACACTTGGAAAAGCCTCAAAGTCATTTTTCTCTGCTCTACAAAGAGGAACGAGGATATTACAGAGCATTGCAGAATCAATAGTTATTGTGGGAATCACTGGTTTGATGTCAAGGCCAATTAGCTGCAAGTGGAATTAGCACATACCCTGTGCGGGAAGACAAGAACATGTTCTTCCCTAGATGGGAAAGGTGTGGGCTACAAAGGGCCAGGTGTGCACAGAAACTCTGGAACTGGCATCACATTTCCCAGTGCTGACAAATCTCACAGCCCTCAGGAGCCTGCAGCAATGGCCTGATCCATCCTGGACATGGGACAAACTGAGAGAGGACAACCCTGCAGCCCAGACTGACCCTTTGCATCTGGAACTGACACCTAGGAAAGGGTATATTTGGCCAACAGCTACTCACCCCGTATCAGGTCACCCCACCACACCAATCTTATCTCCTCACCTTCCCCCACTTGTGCCAGCAGAAGTTTTATTCCATGCTGCAGACAGGATTTATAGCATTTCTTGGACTGATCTATGCTATGCCTGCTTTGGCTACTGAGAAAGAAGAGTTTAGCACTTCAAAACTGAGGAGGAGCAGCCAAAGTGTGTCATATTAAAGGAAAGAGGCTGCAGAGATTTTAATTAACTTTAAAGATCCAAGAGAAACAACACAAAGGAGCCAACTTGCAGGACCTCCATGCAAGGTGGTGCAAAACTGAATGGTTTTGCAGCAGCTGAACCCACATTTTGAATCTCACCCTGGGAGCAGCCAACAGTGGAGAAGACTTTGCAGAGGTCAGGAGAGTGAGAGCCTGGAGAGGGGCAGCCCCAGGGCACATCCCTGCATAAGCTGGGTTGGCACTGGGTGGGCAGCAGACCTCAAAAACCACAGAACTGTAGAATCACAGAGGATCCTGAGCTGGAAGGGACCCCCCAGGATCATCAGTCCAGCTCCTGTCCCTGCACAGACACCCCAATCCCACCCTGGGCATCCCTGGGAGCGGTGCCCAAACGCTCCTGGAGCTCTGGCAGCCTCGGGGCTGTGCCCATTCCCTGGGGAGCCTGGGCAGTGCCCAGCACCCTCTGGGGGAAGAACCTTTCCCTAAAACGTTCATGTAAACTGCACTGAGCCCTGAAATCAGGAGAGCTGCCCCAAGCACACCTGTGCACTGGAGGTGACAATGCCAGCTGGGAACAGCCTTTGGGTGAGGATGGAGGGGCACAACAGGGTCGCTTCCAACCCAAACCATTCTGTTACTGAAACCTGTGGCAGTCCTACCACACCGGCACTCCACAGCTCCAGCAAAACCCCGACACCTCTGTGCTTTAGAACAGTTTTGGACAGACAGCCTCAGCTGGTGGGGAAGCCCCAGGCTGGGGCTGACACCGACGTGCACGAGCCAACGATGCCATCCAGAGGTGCTCGGGTGCAGCACAGAGCTCGGTGTCAGCAAGGACTAAAGGGGAGGACAGGACTTTTGTACAATCTTATATATCTGACTTTAAACTAACCTCACCACCAAATAATTACATTTTATTTATTTTTAATTGATCCTGCCAATCACTTGGGTTTTTTCTGTCTCTCCTCACTGTGTGTCCTGATTTTCTACGTATACTAAATAAGTCATTCTTAAAAATACAGATACACCTCTGACCTCTCCTGGCAAACAGGAGTTATTTCATTTCACTCCCAGTTGCTGACAGCAGGCCTGGCACCACACGGGGAATTCAGAGAGACACTCATCTGTATTTCACTGCTCTGCAATAGTGCATGAGTTGAGAAAACACCAACCACACACTGAAAAAGGAAACACAACAGTGGAAAACAACCTCCATTCCCCATCTAGAACAGCTGGTGACTCCCTTTCAGCTGTGAAATCGTGACTCAAACCTGATAGGAGAAAATGTTTTTCTAGCATATGATTATACATATTTATGTGTGTTTGTGTGTGTGTACACAGAGTTTATGTCAGCTGCCTGAACAGTGTGGCTGCAACATCACCTGGGGCATATTTTATGATGGTAAAGTATGGAACAGGAGAGATCTGGTCAGTAGCAAAGACCTAATTCATCTTTGTGTGCAAAGATATCTCCTTTGCTGGCACCTGTATCTGTGTGACAACTAAATCTGGATTTGCAAAGTGATCCCATTAATATCAGAATAAAATCAACCACTAAGTCCTTATTTCCTCCATTAGGAAACTAATGGGATTAGAATCACAGAAAGTCCTGAGTTGGAAGGGACCTACATGGATCATCAAGTCCAGCTCACAAGATTACAAAGATCACAGACAAATAATCCCAAAAGCACAAACTATATAATTACTTCTTTAATATTTGGGATTTTCCAAGCTTTATTCAGATATATCTGAATATCATATCTGATCTTTAGATGTACTATCTTAAAATCATAGAAACTACAATACCCTTGTACCTGACTCTTTTCCACAGAAACCATCACTTAATGGCCCGTTAGATTTAAGGCACTGGATATTATTTTATCACCTTACACAAACTACAAAGGAAAATCGAGGAGCAGATTGACTTGAAAACGAACAAAGTAACTTTTTAGACAGTTTATGGCAAGCCTGACTTTCATGTGCTGTACCTCTCCCCAAAGGAGCATCCTTCTTTTACAGTCTCAGTATTGAAAGTGAGGAAAAACTCTGAAAATACAAATGACATCAGATGACAGAGGGTGTGGCTGGACCATACTACAAGGAGACACGGTTAAGGTTAAGAGGAGATGGTTAAAAGGAGATTTTGGCTGTTGGGATCACAATGTCAAATGGAGGGACAGATGTTTGCACTGCATTTGGGGTCACCTTGAGCTGCCCTCAAACCCAACCTGGCCCAGGCACCTGCTCAGCACTGGGTCATGGCCTCTTCAGAGGTGCACTCAGGGCCCCCCTCAGCAGCTGGACTTGTGACAGCTCAGTGGGAGCACAGGGTCATGGGGACACCTGCAAGGGAAGGGTTTGCAGGGCCCTTTGGAGAGATGAGTGACCCTGCAGAATCCTGCACGCTGGTGAGAGCTGGGGAAGCAGCTCTCGTGTTTCACACACCTCAGTGCTGAATCCGTGTCTGGAGGGAAGAGCAGACATATGGAGCCCTTCCTAAAGCTGTGAGAGATGACCCACAGGGATGGCTGAGTCAACAGTCTAATTTTATAATCCTAACCCTGCTATGGGTTTCAGACACGTCTTACATCAAGTGCACAACACATTCATGCAGCAGCAGGAAAAAAAAATAAGCAAACCCCAGGAAATACACCAGCTCTATGTGCTGTGATGAAAAAAAATACAGCAGTAATTTAGCAGAAAATATTTCTTCAAAAGATCAAAGACACTCTGTCTTCCCCTTCCTGCCACTCTCACACAGCGTTTTCCCAAAAGAAAATATCAGCATCCACCCAAGCCTCTGCTGCACGAGGAGGTGCTTGTGCAGACAACAAATGCAAGCCTACATTGACACCAAGGGGAAAGGATCTGGAAAAGGCATAGAAAAAACCTGGCCTTGTGGCTCTGGGTCGGATGTGCAGGGTGTGCACTGACCTGTACTTGCCGGTCCGCACCTGCAGCGCTCTCATCCCGCACTGCTGGGCTCCCCCGACATCATTCTCGATGTCATCCCCGATCATGATGGCCTGTCAGGGCAGTGAAATACAGGAGAAGTTCATTTCTGCCATTTGTCACCCTCCCCTGACATAACAAACAGCTTGATTTGAGGTTTAATGCCGCCGTCGGACAAATTAAACAAGATAATATTGTCATGGTATTGATTAAAAGTCATCCTACCTCGAGGGTAATTCATGCCAGAGCTCCTCCAGCAGTGCACTGGCACGGCACACACCTGCACAATTTGTAATCAATCACAGAAATCAAAGGGATTTGGGGCACAGTTCAAAGAAAATGGGGAGTTTTATGAAGTTAGGCCTCTTGTGTTCCTCACAATCCGCTCCTGCTTGCTCCAAGCAGCTTAAATTAAGCTTAACTTCTTAAATCTGGTGTTCTACAGGCCAGTCAAAAGCTTAAGCTTGTAATCACCGAGAGCTTGATCCCAGCCTGTTCTCAGGTTGATAGAGAAATTTGGGAAATCACTGTAAAATGGAATTGACTCATTTTTGCACAATATGACACAACGTGTACAGGCCTAGCACGGTTTGTGTTACCACCACCTTAAGTACATGCCAATATTAATAAACAAAAGTGAATAGATTACCAAAAAAGTAACTGGTTGTGCTAACATTTGTCTGGTGTTTGATAAAAACAGAGTGCACAGGGCACCTTCCTGCCTCTGATAAGGATATTTATTAGATCAGAGTGTATCAACCAAAGGGTCGTTTCTGTTGACAGTCACACCCACAAAATTTCAAGTGCTTATCATCCTGCATCACAAATTACTATATGTATTTTATTATTCAAATTTAAAATGTTTCAGGGATGCCATTTTCTAGTTTCAATAAAACCCAGTACATACACAAAACAGTAATTTTCCATTAATGATCAAAAAAATCAGCTTTACACCTCCCAGAGGTGTTCTGGATTATTCAGCACAGAACAGAGGCAGCACCTAAAACTGGGGAAGCACAGATGTGAAAGTCTGTAATGTGTTTATCAATCTGATTTTTGCACCCTTTGTACCAAAACTGAATTTTATCTAAAACAAAATTAGTTGCATCTTTAACTATTTGATTTTCATCTTGATGAATCAGCCTTTTGCTTCATAAACTTAACTGCCTGGCTTTCACAACCATGGTGCCTTCCAACTCCAGACATTCCTGCCTGAATTTCCATCCCTTCCCCAGCTCTGCTGTGCTGGGCAGGACTAAACACACACTGAGGAAGAATAAAAATACTAAACCTCCAGAGCTATTTTTATGAATTATCTAATTGCAACAGGATCTTCTCCCACGTATTACATTGCAAGTAAAGGAAATCTCAGGATATACTTAAATTTTCTGAGAGGATTCATAAACCAAACTGAGCTACAAACGTGTAGGTCTGGGACAGCTTCTCCTGTAGATAGTTCACCTTTCCTTACTACTCTTCCAAACCAGCATGAAATGGGGAGAAAATGATGGGTTACATGTAAGTAATTAGTAAATAAAGCATGTAAATGTGGATAAGGAAAAGAGAATAATCCCACTGTTGCACAGAGCTGCAAGAAGCTGGCAACACCACCATTACCAATTCCCCCCAAGCTGCTCCAGGATATTTGATCGTTCTCAACCATTGGCTTTAAGAGATTATAACCCCCTTTTCTTACAAAATTCCTTCCAACACCTCCCTGAGGGTGAGAGGGAACAGACCTGCACCACCTGCGTGCCCTCGCTCAGCCCGAATCCCAACATTCAGGATGAGATTCCTGAAGCAAAGACAATTTCAGTGCTCTGTCCTCATAACCCTAAAAAGAATTTCCTCTGACCAGGGGAAAAGGCAGAGCAGGGCAGCCCACCAAGCACTCTCCTGCTCGCCAAGACTGTATTTTACCCCACCCAGGGAAGTTTTCCTGCAAGACTGGCAGCTCTGGAAGTGCAGCTGCAGCTGAGCAGCGATGCCTGTCCAGGCCAGCTTGTGGCACACGCACACAGAAATGTGCTCCAGCCCCCAGGGATTTCACAGATTTACTATCGGTGAAGGGCAATAATCACTAAAGGAGGAGCAATTATTCCCAAATCATTTAGGATTTAAAAAATCATTGGCAAGAAGATAGAGGTCAAAAGGTGCGCTGTCAAGGGAAATAAAAAAAACTCTACCTGTCAAACCTGGGTTTAACTTCCTCTCTGACTGCAATATGGTAAGAAGAGAGAGAAAGATATAAAACTGAAAGGTCACATACCCACTGAAAGCAGGAATTAAAAGATCTCCATTCGTGTTCACATTTTACACAGGGATCACAGCATTAATCTGTTCAATCGTTCTGCAGAAGTTACTTTTTTTAGATTGGTTACAAATTAACTAAAAAGAAGGGAAAAAATGCAGTGAGTCTCTCTGGGTCTTAAGACAAATCCTCAAAGAATGAGGATGGGTGTAATTTGTACTTCCCTGAGCTGGTGAGAGGTGGTGTGTGGTTGTAGACACACAGTAAATAAAGCACATGTGCCAAAGCTGAGGGAAAACACTGCTCTCAAAGAGTCCCCATCAGACTCAGCCCAGAGGGGCAGTGGGAACAGAGGAGATGAACAGGACCCCCAGGAATTTAGGGGTGGTAAGGCAAAATATAACCCCCACAGTCAGCAATGCCACTGGTGCTGCCTGTGCCACAGACCCAGAGCTGAAGGGAGGTGAGCAGCCAAAACTAATAAATCTTTAAAGATGCTCTTGGGGTGGTGAGTGGGAACTCAGGTTGTTTTTGCCTGCAAAAAGAGTTTCAGCATTCATTAACTGATCACAGAAAAATGTCTGATCAGAAAAGGAATCACTGAGCAAGGAAATGAAGGAGGCAGAAAGGTGAGAACACCCTGATCTGCCCAGCCCTGCTCGTGTTGCAGGGCAGGGTTTACCAGGATGAGCTCAGATGGGGTATTTTGGAGGCTGGAGCCCATGCAGGATGCAAACAGAGATGCACAGAAGGCAGTGTGCTAACTCCACCAGAATATTTAGCACACAGAATGCTTCTAGAGTCAGACATATTTATGCCTAAACAGATTTTTTGCTACAGATTTAATAACCTTGATCAAGCTAAATGTGCCAGGACTACAAGGAAATAAAGCTTATACAACAAACCTTGACTAATGTGTTAAACCCCTTTACACAAGAAATACAACATTTACATTTCTCCCTGTTCTCCTTGGCCTGAGGATTAATCTCCCAGGCTTCAGGATCCCACATTACTGTTACTTTTAATTTTGTTTCTATCTTAGAACTCCAAAGGTGCAGGGTCAGACAATTCTCACTAAGCTTTCAGCTGGATTGAAGCTTGAAACTTCCCTTGGCCACTTTTATTTTGGGATGGGAGATCTTGTCTTAAAAAAACCCTTATCTTTTTGGATGGAGGCTGGTGAGCAAGGAGGGGATGTTGGCACAGGAGCAGGTCCCCTGTGCCACCCCCGGGTGACCTCCCTCTGCTCTCATGCACCACTGACTCCCACCTGAGACGTGCAGGTGGCAGGAATGGGAATTGCTGAACCACCAGTAGTTTATGGACTCCAGCACGACCTGCCATAACTCCCATTAAAACAGGATAATTTGCTACAGAGAGAACTTTTTATGATTGTATAAAACTACCAGAACCTTAACATTATTTAGGTTTTATTGTAGAGCTGTAAAAATCGTCCACTGTTACAGCTGCCTTAAAACACGGGAATTAGGCATTTCAGTAACCTTTAAGATGTGTTATTCTTTGTCATAGTACTGAATTGTAAGATAGGTCTGGTTACCTCTAAGAGGTTTAAATTTCCAATCTATTAAAGTAATACTGGCAATCTGTTATTTCTAGGCCATTGAGGAAAGGTTAAAATGAAAATTGGACTTTGGGGAGTTCCTCTTATTCTAAGTGCAGGCTAAAAACATCTCAGCAGCAGAAGGCAAAGTCAGGGTCTCAGTAAGAAGCAGTTATCAAGGGAAACGACTGGTGATAACTTTATTGATTAAAGCAGCTTGAGGAATTTCAGAATTGCCACTGTCTCGAATTGCTGTGGTGAGACAGCTTTATTAAAAAGGTATTTTTCATTAAAAGCCAAGTGAAAGAAAATTGCAGTATGTTTTCAAAAGCACAGCTCATCTCAAATGGTTTAATGATGGTATGGATTAAATGCATTCCACAGGTGGAATAAATTATTGGAATAAACATTTTGTAAAAGCAAAGGAAAGTAAAACCAGCCCCTGTCATGTCACTACAGATGCAGAGTTCATTCAGGAAACAGATTAAAATGTAATGCAGTGCATTACAGGAACTTACTGAAGTGAACATACTGAGGTTTTAAACTGAAAATACTGAGGTTTTATTACTGTGTACCACGAACTAAACCAACCTGCAAATCCTTCTCCAAAAGTACATTAAAGCTGCAAGGGCAAGCACTCAAAAGTTAGAAAAAGATGCCAGAATTGAGGCAGTTTGCTTGGCTGTAATTTGTTCCTCCTACACATGTGCAAATCACGATCCAGGCTTTAACTCCAGCAGTGTGGACTGGTTTTTTCCGTGGTGGAAAGCATGGAGTGACTGGTGCCATTATCCAGTGGTGTCTGCTGCACTCCTCCTTGGTTAGGCACACACTCCCTTCATCTCCAATCTCTCTGGATATAAAATCTTATACCCACACTAGAAACTACATGGAAAAAAAAAAGGCAAAACTCTGACAAAATATAAACTTAGGCACCAGTGGCACCATGGCAAAAGCAGGGAATGAGTAAATAATCTCTGCTGGGGACTGTTCCTGCTTTTCTGTACCCAAAACAAACCCTCCTGAAGCTGATGGGAACCACTCACTGGGGCTCACCCCATGGGACCATTTTTGCCAGCCTGGTGATGCACTCTATCAGATTTGTTTCCTGGAACAAGGACGCAGAGACAGGAGTTTTGGTGTTCCCTCAGTGGTCTTGGCATTCCGAGAGCTGGGAAAAACAGCGTCTGAGGACAACTGCACCTCCTTGCCTATGGAAAAGGGGAAAACTCAGCAGTAACACCTTCCCTCCTACTCCTGCACCCCAATCAATTCTGATACGAGCTGAGAGGACACACAAACCTTTATCTGTGTGATTTACACAAGGTATCCAAGGGCTGAGCTCTGTGGCTTGTGGGTTTTGTTTTTTTGTTTTTAAATCCTTTTTTTCCAGATAGTTTTTCTTCCAATGCTCCTCTGAGTCTGAAAAGGGTTTTGGGGTTTGCTGGTTGTATGAATGGATTGAATGATGGCCATGGCTGCACCTGGGATATTCCAGGGACAGCCCAGACTGAGCTGTCTTGTTCCTGGGAAGATATGGACAGACTGAAGGGAGTACAGACAAAAGCAGAGGAACTGAATGGAGGGAAGCAGCAGAGCTAAACTACACAGTTTTAGTAAAAAACAACTGCAGTGATAACAAGTCTAGAAGTAACTGGATGGAGAAAATACCCAGGAAGGCAAGCAGTTATTTTGGTTGTTAACTAGAGTAAAACTAGAAATAAGGAGATGGAGTTTAAAAGGGAAATACCTGATGTATCTCAGGAAAAGCTGCCTCCCCACAAGACCCACTGGGCTGAACACCATCCCCAGGGTACTGACAGTTGTTTGGCTCTCTGAAAACCACTCTGGACAAAACATTAATAACCGTGGGGCAGGGAACATTCCTGCATGGGGAAGGAGATGGATTAGATGGCCCACTGGGTCTTTTCCATCTCCCCACTCTATAATAAAGCAAAACCCAACCACACTCTGAATTACAGGGCCATAATTTCATCCCCAGGCTCCAGGGACCTACAAGCCACCCAAACTTCGCTCCTGTTGTTTATAATGTCACCCAAACCCCCCTGATGGAATTATTGTGCTGTAATTCACTGCTGTTTGTGAGTCTTCTCATACCCATCCTTATGTGCTGTGTGACACAACAACAAATCAATGAAGAGGAGCTGGGAACAACTACAGAGAGGGGGGAAACGGGCTGCACTGAGGAAGCATGACACATTCAGCTTGTTTCTGGAAAGCCAGGAATACAGGAGGAAGTTTGGGGTCAGTCAAGGCTTCCCATTTCCCATTCACCAAAATTACAAAATATTTTACTTCTGCCTTTCCCTTTTACTAAAAAAAAAAGGTAGTCAGTGTGGCAGCGCAGGAAATAAATGACATTTTGGGATCAATTCCACCATCCTGCAGCCTCCAAGCAGACTGCCAGGCATTGGGGCACCTCCTTTGCCTCTGCCAGGCATTGAGTCCTGGTCACATTCTCCTTCAGCCTCTTTTGGAACTTTTCAAAGTTAGAGCAAAGCAGGAAAAAAGCACCAGTGAGCACAAATACACGGCACAGCCCGTGGTCATGGCACCACAACCTTACCTGCTCTGGTGGAACTCCCAGCTCTGCCAGGGCTGACTCAAAAAACCTTTTTGCTGGCTTCCCCACAACCTCAGCCTGGACATCACAAGCATACTGGGAAAAAAAGAAAAGAGAGAAACACAAAAGAACGCTGATCAGAAAAGGATTTGTTCAACTCCATAACTCCAGTTATAAAACCTTTGTGATTATTGATTTTTGCCCTTAAGTAACACAATGGATTAGCAGGTTAAGGTGAGTATCAGAGAATCTGGATAACAGAAGTGTTTGAAGTTCTCTGGCACGGGGGAAAATGCTCTTCAAACACCTCAAGGTACAAATCTTTCACATTCTCCATCACTGAGTAATCTTCAAACTCAGTTCCAGTACTGCCCATTTTGTTAAGAGCATCACTCTCAGAGACATAATATCCTTTATATAAAACTATCACAAGTACTGGAGGACCTTAAAAGATTTACAGGATTTCTTCAACCACCTGGCATCATTTTAATGATTCAAGTGAAAAATCGAGTTTCAAATCTGGGTTTTGAAAAGTTACATTTGAAAAAGCAGATTTTAGAAGTTACACTGTCCTTCAACTAAATTTCAGTGCTGTGCTGAAAAAAAATGTTTCTAGCTTGTTCCTAGACAAATAAAAGCCTCACAGGTAACATGGACCTTCAGGTTTTCTGGGGTATCTTGCATACAATATTCCACTTTTTCCTTTTCTGATTCCTCCTTTCCAAGGGCCTCACTTGCAACAAAGGTACCACAATGGAAAAAGTTCATGTTTGAAGTAAAACAAATTTAAACCAAAAAAAGGAACAAAGGCAAAAAAGAAATGAATCCACCCATCTTTAGAATGCAGCAAATGAGTTTCAATGTGTGGCAACTCCCTCCACCAAGGTGAGTAATTACAGAAGATGAGCCATATTTATCCCAGTTACTCTTTTAACAAGGTGCACAGGGCGAGTAAGCATAATTCAAGCTATAAAATACCTCTAATGCCTTCATATATGCTCCAACATCAAGTTTCAGACCATCAGTTTCTTTATAATAGCGTCTGGAAATGAAAGCGATAAAGTTCCCATGAAATGAAAACGCTGGCAGTTAAAGAAACCACATTTTATTCTTTCTGGGCCTTTATAGATGTCCATATGGCTGCATAAAAAGTCAGGTAATCAGAAAATCCCAGGCCTTGGTTTAACACCAGGAGTTAAGGAAAGGACAGGGCTCAGGACCGTGCAATGCTCAGGGGAAGGATCCCAGACCAGAAACAACAACTTCAGTGGTTCAAAGGGATTTCAGTGTGCTTAGACCAGGATGGACTGGGCTGTGTTTTATGGCACAGTGACAGAGACCCCCTGGCAGGTAAAAGATGAGGGCTGGCACCAACCAGAGCTGTGACCCTTCAGTGTGTCTGCAAGGAAAACCCAAACAGGACCACCACTGCTGTCTCAGCCTCCTACACAAGGAAAGCCTGTTTATCAGGGCTAAGAAAGCCCTCCAAGCTGAATTTTGCTCCTTCAAAAAATGCTCCTGTTGCCATGAAGCTCATGGAATTAAAAAGGTATCTTTAGAGTGTTTCTGGAAGAGCAATTCCCATCCACACAGGTCTTCCAAGCTCTGAGCAGAGCAAAGACAGTTTTCTGTATGACAGGAAAAAAAAGGTAGGATGAGCAGTCAGCTAAGATTTTATGCCTTATCCTTCTGCCATTTTCGATTATTCAGCATAGCCTTCCTTTAAAATGACCACTTGACCTTTGCTAGAACAGCCATTAACCTTCTATAGTCTGGCGTAAACAGCTTAATTTTCTGACAGTGGCATGACAGAAGAAATTACAAAGCCAATTCCCACTCTCAGCCCAAAACAGATGCCAAATGTAAATCACTCCATTTCCAGGAGCAGGGCATTCTGCTTCAGTGACTCTGACACTTTTGTTTTCCATGGAATGAACTCAAACTTCTCCCAGAACCAACCTGCTGGCCCAAGGCAGGCACCTTGCTGAGGTCCACCCAGTTGTGCTGGTTCTGCAGGTTAAAAATGAAGCTGGGTTTTGTCCATGGCCCTTTGCATCAATGAGGATTCTCTAGGCAGCAGAACAATTCTTACAATTTATAATCTCCCTCCTTCGAGTCAGAGAACTCACCAGAGAACTTGTATTCACGTTACCTCCATGACCAGCCATTAAAAAACAACATGCTCGTGGTGAAAACCGAGCTCTGAATATCCCAAAATCTTTATTTTTTTTAAATGAAAAATAGTATTTCAAAGAAGTAACAAAAAAAGAGCTGTTTATATCAGTGAATGACCAAATACTTTTACATGCACAAGGTACAAAGCATTTTTGCATTGATCACACAATTCCTAAGCAAAGGTTGATTCTGTATTTAGTTTTGAAATATGGTATTACATAACACAAAATCTGATTATTTTAGGTACATTAGCCTTTCTCCTGTTGGCTCAACATTTTCTCCTCACCTTTCTAAGAAACAGTAAGGATTTTTCACCCCTGTTGGAGGATTAGAGTGTTGAGTGTCAGGTAAGGCAACACAATGAATTTAACTGCTCCTTCCCACTGATAAGTTCTCCCCTAGCTGGATCAATAACCCACAAACTAGGAAGGGTTTTCATGCCCATTACAGCCTATTGAACCACTGAGCAAAGTTGTCACTGCACTTTCCCCAAGATAAACATGCACAGTCACTTTTAAACCCATGCATCACCCAACAGCTAAGAATAACTCCTTGGAGGCTGTTGGGATTTGTCATTATTCAGCACAGGAATTAATAACTTCCTGTTTAAAATCTCAGAATACACCTGAATTAACTGTTTTCAGGAAAATATTAAAATCCTCTTACTGGATTCTTTCCGGTGTGTGAAAGCAGGAGGTCAAAATTTACCTTTAATGGGCAGAGAATAATTAAAAATGCTGTCTAACATTAAAACTACCAAAGCAATTGATCTGCCACTTCAAAAGCCTCAAACTGCATCACAAATCTACACCAACAGCTCTTTACCCAAGCATGGCCTGTGGAAATTTTGGGTTTCTTTCACTATGAAAAATCATTTCTGTTCAGTTCAGAGAGGAACAGGTGGCTACAGGCAGCAGTTAAACCAACAGTTCTCACCTCTGAGATACTAAATACTCACTCACTTGGGGGTCACACACATCAAAATCCAAACTCTCCATGATTCCTGTGAGGTTTTGAGGCTCTCTTAAAGCCACAAAAGTCCTCTTCATTGACAGTTCCTGATCAGATCAGGCTCTCAGCCCAGGCACACAGATTGAAAACTGAGAAGTTGGTACTTGTGAGTGTCCACACCAATTTCTGGCCTTTATTAAAGATATTCTAAAAAATGCAGAGACTTGAGGAAAAAACAGAGCTTAACTCACCCTTTTCCAAGGGAGATCAAAACAGGCTTCTCCATCCCAATCAGAAGTCGGAAAGCCTCGTTAAGGTTTGCATAGGTGAAGTTTTCTGCTGCGTCTCCAAGAACCACGCAGTTGGGGTTTGTCTTATCGACCTCAGCAAACTCAGGGACAAGATCTACAGCAGGAGGAAAAAAACCACAAAATCACAAACCCCTCACCATTCCAGACCCCGTGGAAGCCGTCAGATTTGTGCTTCCCTTCACTCACGACAACACACAAAAAAATAAATAAATCCTGGCCTGAACCAAGCACTCTTCCCCTCATCTGTCCTAAAACAAAGAGGAAAACAGAGCATTTCCCTGCAGTAATCACGCATGGGCATGGACTCCACACACAAGCTGGAGGTGCAAAGTCGTTTATTGCACAGCCTGAATTCCCTAAATACCCCCACACAACAGGATATAACATCATGTAAACAGGAAAGATGTTCCCCACAGTGTCCCCCAATCACCTGGGGTAGTGCACAGATGTCGTAGACAGGTGTCCCATGGCAACAGGGATTATGAGAACCCCCTGGAGCTAAGTGGAGAAATTCTCCCCAGGTTAAAGTGACTAANCATCCCCGGTGACCTGGATACAGCCCCAGGGTCACCTCTGGGCCCATGAGAGGCTCTCTCTCTGGCCTTCAGGGCCTATCTCTGTATCACCACACGGTGTAGCCCAACATTTCCTCTCCTCCCCGTGTCCCTGCAGTGCTGTCCCACCGTCGTGCACCAGCAGGTGAGGCCTCAGGCCACGCTCCCTCAGGAGGCGGCAGGCGGCCGGCGCGGGCGCGGTCACTTCGGCCACCGAGACGTCGAAGCCCAGGGCCCGCAGCTTCCTCACGAAACTCTCCCGGGTCGCTTGGGTTTCGTTGGTGCAGAGCTGCAGCTTCAGCCCAGAGGCTTTGATCCTGTGGAGGAACAGCAGCAGAGGGGTTAATGAGACGAAGAAAATGAGATAAGAGTGTCAGTTCTGCTGAAAAGGTGAAGATATTCCAAAGCAGGAGCAGGATCCTTCGCTGTGAGCAGATGCGCCTGAAATCCTGACTCTGGGCACTGCAGCTGCTGGGTAGTTCCGTGATGTTTTATCAACACTGGGGTGGATCCAGCTACATTTACCATTAAATCTCTCACAAAACACCTGTGCTGTTACTTGGTGGGTGATCCTGAAAAAATCTGGCACTTCAAGGGATTCATTAATAAATGTTTACAGGTAAATGGCTTCTCAGGGGAAGAAAACACGGCCATGAGTGTCCAGAGACAAAGACATGGGTCCTGTGGGTCAGTACTCTGCAAAAGTTGTGTTGTTGCCCCATTCCTGAAGTGTCCAAGGCCGGGTTGGACAGGGCTTGGAGCAACCTGGGATAGTGGAAGGTGTCCCTGCCCATGGCAGGGGATGGAATGGAATGATCTCTAAAGTCCCTTCCAATCCAAACCTTTCTGGGATTCTGTGAATCCCCTGCAAGTCCTCTGCCCCTGAGCAGCTCTGTTTCCTGATCCAAGGAGGTGACCTGCTGTGGATGTTCCCAAAAAGCCTCTTCCCCAAGGATGAGCTGTCACCTGTTTGGAGACCCAATGTATTTCAAAGTGGCCACAGAAAATCAGAAGTACTGAAAATGTATACAATTTTAAAAAATAAACATTTGCCTAAGGGACTGTCACTCAGTTCTTCCAATATGTGAAAATGCCTACTTTTTGTCAGTTTTCACGTGAATTTGTGCCTAATTATCTTTGAGGACCTGAGCTCATGCAGGTTCAGATACCTAGGTGAGTGTGGAACTGGGCTTACAAATTCTCCCAAAAATATTATGACTCTTCTTTGTATTAAAATGAAAAAAGAGTTTTCTATTAAGGAAGTCCCTGCACTGATTCTCAAGACAACAAAACATGCTGGGTTCATTTTGTAGGGAGGATGATCTCAATTAGTTGGTGCAAACACTAAAACCACCTCGAGACAACAGATCTGATGATAAACTTTCCATCAAAGGATTCTTGGAAATCTGGTCCTGACCCAGAGAGCCCCTTCTGCTCGTTAAAGCTGCACGCCAGTGTCTTCTTTAATAATGCTGGTGATTCATTTCTTTCTTATTATTTGTCTTTCCTAATCATAGATATGTGAATTATCAATTACACTTAGTGGTTAATTGCCCTTCATAAAGATAGCTTTTCTATTTTAAATTAGGCAGTTAATATATTGTAACTAATAGCATCCACTTGTACATTATAAATATATCTTCATTGATTGGAGCACTGAATGTGAGATTCACTCTCAAGTTAATGAAGCAATTGAGTGAAGAAGTGCAGGGTGTACCCAGGGAATAATTATTGTTAATGAATTATGATGTGACCTTCTCAGAACAATGAACAATTGGTGTGACAGAGGGATGACAATATTCCACATCTGTTATTCGAGACACGGTTTCAGCTGGAGTTAAAAAGCAAAGCAGTGTAATTTGGATACACAACAAACTTTAATAGAGTGTGCCATGGTTAAAAAAATTTATTCTAAATGCAAAGCCTCTCTGCACACTCTTAGGGGGGACAAAAAAATCCCATGATTCACAAGTGCCTGGAAGCAGACATTTGTTGAATTAGAATCTACTTTTTCTCTTCCTAAAGGTCAACATAATGAATCCAGGGACAACACCAACCACAGACAAACCAGCACCCTCACAGGTCAGCTTGGTGAAAGCATAGATTCAGTTTTCCTGTATTACAAACTTCACTTCTTTCTCAGCATTTTAGGTGAAAACCAGACTGACACTTCTAAAGGGACTGACCAAAGCAGGAGGAGTCTGGACACATCCCAGACTGCTTCACACCTTCATGGCCACCAGCAATTCCCACCCCAACAAACAAGCTCAGGACGTGCTTAGGATCAGGTCTACAATGAGTTAGGCCAAGCTGGACAGAAAATGGGAGTCCTCTATTGACACATAAAAAGGACTTCTAAAAATATCCTGCAATACTAAATAAAAGAAAAATCCACATAAACTCTAGAGAAGACTTATTTCTACAAAAACATCTTTCTGATGAAAAGCCACCTTTTCCTTCCCAATTAGCATCTCTAAAAAGACCCCCTGTAAACTCCCTGCCCAATCCTTGCACAGAACAGTCACACTCACCTGTACTTTCAGGATTACACCCACACTGGGATGAATCCACCCCTGGATGCTCAGCACAGGGATGGTGAGCAGAGCTTGCAGGCCAGCAAACAACTATTAACTCAGAGCTTAAATAATTAGGGAGAGCTTTTACCAACCGCTCTACATGGGGGAAATCCTGCCTCCAATCATATTTATAGCAAAACTCCCCCTCAGCTTCCCTGGTCAGGCAGGTTTTGTACCAGGAGAAACTAAAAGAGGTGGCTTGAAGGTCTGTGTCTGCCAGGTGAGATGCTCTGCTCAGGGAGTCTACAGGGCTGCAAAGCTTCAAGGGAAACCTCCAGCCTCTGAACTGCTCAGACTCCCAGCAAAGCAAGGTACTGCAATTTCCACTGCAGGCAAGTGTGGGGATGTCAGGAGAAGAATAAAGGACAAGATTTGTAATGTGATGTCTTACAAGATAAAGAGCAAGGGATTAGGTACCTGCAAGTACAGAAGAACGGGGCAGCGGGAGATGAAATACACAACACGCGTTTTATCGAGATCTGCAGCGTATTACAGATTTATCAGCAGCTGTTACACAAGCACAGGCACACCCAGGAAACCCAATAAGGCCTTCAGCTGGCTTCCACACATCGTGGCCCTGATAAAGATCCCACTCGAGCTCCGTAAGCACCAGGAATTGATCCTGCCTAGAGCACAAGGCGAGCACACGGACAGGCAGCACTGTGCAGGGACCCAGCATGGTCCAGGTCGCTTTGGACATCCCAAAGCTGCCTCTCCCTCCCTATTTGGGGCCATCAGCAGGCTCAGCATCAGACAAATCCACTCAATTTCCAACATCACTGCTCACACCACTCCTAGTGCCCACAAGCAGGAACAGGGGAGCTTCACCTGCATCAGGGGAGAGCAGCTTTTGACCCTTCAGGGGGTGACAAATGCCAAACTCAGCTAAAGGCACAAATGAAACTTGTCAGAGCCCTTCTTGGAGGAACTGGCAGAGCGGGCAGGGCAGCAGGGAGCAGATGGAAGGCTCAGTGTCCCCTCCAGCTGTGTGTCACACAGGCTCTGCCGGGGAGCTGCCACAGCACACAGGCACTGAAGGAAACAGTCACAAAAAGAAACTTCCAAGCCCCCAAATTAAAAGTGGACAAATGAGCACTGAGCTACCACACCAACCTTACCAGAGGAGGGATTTAAGCCCACTCCAGATCCAAACAACCACTTGGTCACCCAAATGATCCCGAAATCTCCACCCAGGGCACCCACCCGGCTCCGGGCACGCCGTGAGCACCTGCCCAGGGGAGAGGGGGATGTGAGGGGTTTAATTCCAGCCCTGAGCTGCCCCTGACGCCTCGGCAGCTCTGTGAACTGACCTTTACCTCGTCCTGCTGGAGCAGGACACGGGGCTGAGTGACAATGTCCCACAATGCAATTACCATGCGTCAGATGAGCCGGTCCCTTACAAATCACCTCGAACTTTACACATCTGCTGGCTGTCAGCATCTGCCAGGCTCACTCACCCGAAAATAATGAAAAAACTCTCATTATTGTTCCATAACAGGTAAAGTGTTAGGACAATTATTAGACATCCTCACTGACCTTGTGCAGACTTAGCCAACTGCCCTTGCCAACCTTTATGGGCAGCCTTTGGGCACATAAAACACAAAACCTGTTCTTTCAGATGATGTAAAGGTTGTGACACCCGTAGGAAAAGCAGTGGTCCTGGAATCTGGGCTGGGAACCATCACTCCTTAAATTCCCATTATCCTGCACATGGCTGAAGCAACTAAGGAAAAGGTGTAAGGCTAAACTTCAGATTTCCCATCTTTTCCCACTGTCTTTTGCAGTGAAGGTTTTTCCTAAGACAGGAGCAGGGGGAAAGTCCTGCCCACAGCCAGAGGTCCTGTGCAGATGGGCAGTGGGGCAGAAAGCAAAACCCTGGAAGAGGCAACAAGCCTGAGCTTGGAGACTGTCCAACATCAACTTCAAAGGGGTTTGGAAATGAGCTACATGAGATTTCCAGAACTGGCTTTTTATCCTGCTTTTGGTTTCTCAGAGTGCTTTGGGGTTTTTTTAATTTCAAAGAAAGCATGCTGAGCACTTTTGCTATTTGACTCTTTTGCATCAGTGGACAAATACCAGTGTGCTTCAGTGCAAAGCTCTCAGCACTCTAATACCTTGTCTGGAACACAGGGAATGAACAGCACCTGCAACCAAACCACAAAGTAAAAGCAAAACCATCCTCCCACCTGGGCAGGGCTAATGTTAGTGCCCTCTGCAAGGGTCAGGGTGCTCCAGGTAAAACATCTCCTGATCTTGCAGGCTTTTCCCAGGAGAACCTCCCTGGGAGCATCACACACACCTGAGGATGCAAAAAGGTTTTCTGGCTCAGCACTGGCTCAGAGCCATAACCCCTTCTGGGGTCCAGCTGTGGGAATGCCTGGTGGGGGGAGAGTACATTTGCTCTGCTTAAAAAGTGTATTTTGTGGCAATAATGTGCTATATTTTCTCCGCAAATCTGTCTTCCTGCCATTCCAGTGGCAAAGTCATTACTTCATAAGCCTGAAGGAGGCCAGAAGTGCCTTTGCCCATCCTGACATGGTACAAGCCTCACCTAATTCCATGGAAACACTGAATTTCCTGGTGTTTTTAACTTGGTGGGTTCAGTGCCATCAGAGGACTGCAGATAAAACTCCAGGTTGGTCCTTCTGCATCCCAGTGCCCAAAACTTTCCATTCCTCCAATTTCTGCCATCACAGCACATCCAAACTGCTCAAATCTCGCTGTCACGTCTCCGATGCCATTTCTGTCCCCTGACCTCTGGTGTTTCCCTCCACTGATGTCCTGTCATTGGTCCTGAGTGCAGCCAGGCTCATTAAAGCCCTGCTTCTCTGGTGATCCAACTCCCTGCTCCACGCAGCAAGGCTGCCCTGACAAACCCTTACACACGGCACTTTTTGGCCCCAATCCCTCTTGCATTCCTGTGCCTGAAACTCATCTCTGCATCTGCTACCTCCCGAGCACAATTTCCTCTCCTCCAGACCCATATGGCTCACCTCTCTCTAAATATAGCAGGGGATAATTTGGAGGCAATCCAAAGGAGGGATTGCAGAAGGGATTAAAAAATAGGAGGGCATTACCTTTGCACATGAATAAAAGCAGATTAATAGGCACACATGAAGGAGCCACAAGAAGAGGCCAATGTTACTTAAGGGTGGGCAAGGGTGAGATAAGGAAGGGTACAGCTATTAAAATAAAGACTCTGGAAACATCACTCTGACACAGTGTTTGGCAGCAAAAACTGGAAAAAAAAAATCACTAAACTGTAGCTGAAAGCAAACTTTTAAAACCCACCAGCGCCTTTATTTAGGTATTTTGATAATTTAGAATTTTTCAGAGGTAGAAAGAAATCCTGGAAGTTGCACACTAAAACAAACACAAAGTCCGTGCTGTCCTGGATTCTCTACAAAGGCCATTGAATACAGCTGGATACCAGAATTACTGCACAAATTATCCAACACCATAAATCACAGTCCACCTCCCTGAACAGAAGGGAGGACAACAGATCTGCAGGCAACAATATGCCACAACACCAAAAACTAGAATTCAGTATTTAATAAAAATAACACAAGCTTTTGGAGGGAATCTACAGAAAGGAAGCACAAAGCAGAACAGAACAAAAATCTCTCTGGTCCATTAAGTTCAGTAACAAGATGCATTTAAGGCTGTAGATTACCAAATCAGCTTAATGTATTACACCTAAAAGGCTTTAACCACACTGCAAGTGGTTCAATAAGTAAACTCTGGTAGACCTTAAAGAGCTGATAAATCTCCACTTTGGGAGTTGTCAAGGAAAAAATCAGATCTTTGGGGATTCAGTTAGCATGAACAGGTCTGGGATATATTTGTTTGCATTAAGCAACATCTTTTTATAGACAACATAGTGAATGATACTCCAATAGCTTTCATTCTGTGCAAAAAGGGGGGTCCCTGCCCATGGCAGGGGGTTGAAACCACATGATCTTCAAGGTTGCTTCCAACCCAAACTATTCCATGATTCTATGAAGCTGCTAATTACTCCATTAAAAATTCATTCAAAACCAAGTTATCTTTGACAGGGTTGCATTCTCACTTTGTACACAAACAGCACCTGTTTGTAAAGAAGGAATTCTATTTCTGAGACCCTAAAAGGTTTATGTTGTGTATACTCCAAAAATGCAAGCACTTACTCATGCAATTTGTGTAGACAGCAGGTGAGCACCCACAACTTCAGGGACACATATCTTTTAAAAGAAATAATGAACACTGCAGATTAGGAAAGCAGATATGGGCTAGGAACACCCACTGCTCTCAGGAAACTGAGACCACAGCTAATGTTACAGACTGGAGTGGAGCTGAGACAACTCTGCACCCACTGAGGATCAATTCCTGCATCCCCTTCTGGCTCTGCCAGGGAAAAGCTACATGACAACACAGAAGTGCTTCATTTTTTGTGTCTCTGCTGCTTCAGGAGGGCAGTGACACCCGGGCCCCTGGGTTCCTTTGGGTAGAAAGTGCAAAGAGAGTCAAGTACAAAAACAAATGAGCAGATATTTACACAAGAGCCTGTAGAGTTTACTTGAAGGTCTCTTTCTAGGAGGAACAACTCCTTTTCTGTCGCATGTCCCGAAGGCACAGCAAGCCCTGGAACTCTGAACATCTGCACAGCCTGTGCCAAACCACGTTACCTGCTGTGACAACAAAGATTTCCCTACTCCTTGTGCCACACACACATCCAAAAGGCTCTTTGTGAGCTCCCAACCCGTCCGAACCCCCCCACCCTGAATTGTTTTACAGTCCCAGTTCCGCTTGTTCGCCTCACAATCTTCTCCTTGTTAAGACTCTCCAGGTATTTTATTTTAGCAGGACTGTCCAGCTGCTCCCCAGCCTCCCAGCTCCCCAGATTTCCGCTGCCCTTTACAAGGGCCCTGTACAAAGCTGTGCTAACAGATGCACTATCCCGGCCCAACAACAGGATGTTGTAAACGTCCAACCACTGTGTGCTTTTCATATGGATATGCTAATGGGCACACTATCAGCACACAGCTGTAAATGCAAATGCCAGAGCACACAGCCTGAGCATCTTTTATGGATGTTTAACCACCTTCTGTCTTGTAAGGGACCAGCTCCCTGCTATTTGTAAGATAAAAAGCAGCTAGCTCACCTCGTGTCAATGCTGTGTAAATCGATTAAGACAATAACAGCACGGCACTGAGGCTCTGTTAGGGCCGGCTCCAGGAGAAGCCTTTAAGTCACCGATGGCCTTTCTGATCTTATCCATGGGCTTTCTGATCTGCTCCAAAGCATCTGCCAGTGAGCTGCACACGCTGGGAAGAGATGGGTGGGGTTTACTTAACTTTTTCAAAACAACAACAAAGATACGCTGCAGTAAATTGAACAATCCAGAAACATTATGTCTTTAAAGTTTTAAAGGGATAAATTACCTTATTGAGCCACTTTTGGATTTTTTTAGCCACCCACTGCTCTAAAATCCCCACCTAAATGTAACAACAACAGTCCCTGGAGAATTTAGAGACATTCCTGGCTCCTGGGTTAAATGAGGGGTACCAGTACCCTTTGGCACACAGGTGTCTGGCTGCCACAGGCTGGATGGGTAACAAGGATTCGGATTCACCTTATCCCACGAGCACAGGACAAGCTCTGCTCTGCTCAACACCCTATGGTTCATCTTCTCAGCCTCCAACCCACCAAGCCCCTCTCAGTGCACACTGAATCCCACAGTGTTTCACAGGTAAGATTTATCAGGGCTGCAGGTACACCAGCAATAAATAAAGCATCCCCAGCTGTTACACTTAGTGTTTCACCACAGGTTATACCAACTATTGATGCCTTGCTCAGGAGGGTCTCTACAGCACTGGGAAGTTACTGAATGTCACCTTGCTCAGGGTGTTCCAGTGTCCATCAGCTTCTCTTGTCATGTTTCTGCTCCATCTGACTGCACTGTTAGCTAAAAACAAACAAACAAGAGGGAAGCACCCCTCTGCAGCCATCACAAAGAGAAACCAGGCCAAATTCTGCTGGCAGAAATTACACTGCTGCTCTCTCAAACACCAACTCCAATAACTGCATAGCAGAATTCGGCTGAAAACAAGAGAAATAATGCAGCAAATAAAGTTTTAAGCGGTCAGAATGGCTTCAGTCACATGAAACCAATGACCAATGAGTATGTTTGCTTATCATTTTTACTGGAGTGTACTATATGTTGTTACACTAAGTTAATTGCTGTAATGGGGGAGATGATGTAGCAAGACAGTCCGAAAAGAACAGGTCAGCTGTCACGTTGTAAGAGTCCTTTTCTGTACTATGAGTTATCAAAATGGTATTTAAGGTTTCTGTTGGATGTATACATGCACTAAAAGATGTTAGGTCTTTTAGCAGAGGACCACAGCAATTTGCATTAAAGTTCCTTGATATTTGTAATTATGACTCTTTAATTGATTTTAAAAAAAAAGAATTAATTTAAAAAGAGCTCCTTTTAGCTTTGATCCATCTGCTTGAAACCACTCAGCTGTACTGTGACACAGACACAAATATTAATGACCAACTGGCAATAGGATAATGAGTCAATAAAGATTTTAAACGGTGTGAGCCAGAACAATTACTAACCTAATAGGCAGATAAATAAGGCTACTTGACTTTACCCAAGGAAAATGATTATTCTTCACCACTTACATTGAATGACCTGAGTGAAGTGGTTTGGTGGGGTTTTTTTTCCCTTCCTGGCACTTTTCCATTCCGCTGCTTCCCACAGCTCCGCCACTGCTTCTCCCCTGCTCACCAAATCCTGCCCAAACGAGATCAGCTTTTCCTGCACAGCATTCCAGAGCCTGTTGCTGGATTGCATCTCCAAACCTCCTCCAAGACCCCTGGAGCCCCTTCCAGACAGGTACACAGGTCAGATTAGCTGCCGAGGGCTGCTGTGCCTAACAGGCAAAAAGGGCTTAGACATTTCCAGGATTTCCAGAGAAAGCCCATAATTTCCTACATTTAGCCCAAGGCAAGAGTTTTACTGTTGTTTCTTCAGCATATTTCTGATGTTACTGGAAGTTAGGCTGCAGTTTACGTGGCCTCCATGCAGGAGGTTTCAGCAAATGCAGTGACAAAGGTTATTAAATAACAGCCTGCAATCCGGTGGAAAATGAAGTTTAAAATCTAGGAGCAAAAAAAACAATGTCAAAAGCATCTGGTGATCCACAATACAGGTGTTATTGAATATGTCCTGGTTTTTAAAGGAATGATCTGATCTCTGACTCTCAGTAATTATGCAGCTGTTGTTATTTATGCTTGGTTTGGCCATGCCTGGAGGCCTTGGCTATGATCTGGGCTGTCCCAGGCTGTGTTCTGCACATGCACAATCCCTTGAAAGAACCACGTGCCACAGGATTTCAAGAGAAACAACTTTTCCCTCTGCCTAGTTTCACTGAGTTCCCTTGGAATGCTGCTCTCCCCTTGGCTGTCCTGGCACTTGCAGCTTCCCCTGGGCAGCTGAGCACCACAAACTGGCCAAGAGCCTCAGTAAGCCTTAAACTTACTTCAAATATTGCTCTCTGACAGCACTGGGAACTCTGATCCATCTGATAACACCTTCTGTGCCTCCCACATGTGTATCAGGAAATATGAACAAAGACAATTATGAAAAAAAAAACAAACAAAAAAAAAACAACAAAAAAAAGCAGCAAAGAGTTCTGTTATTACCAGTTCAATTGGATCTTCTCCAGTTCTGCCTTTCCATGGTGGCTCCACCAACACTTAGGCACATATTTAACTAACCTCATATGATTCATTTGACTGGTTTCAATATTTCTTCCTTTGTATTTTCCTGCTCAATAATGCACTTGTCCCAAGCTTGTGCTGAGTGGCCCCAGAGGAGAAAAGCTGCAGAGGTGTTCACCAAGCAGTGCTGTCAGTATTTCACATGGGATCAGAATGTAGACATTTAAAACATTTTAAGTGGGGTACATGCAGCAGCACAGAATCACAGAAAGGTTTGGGTGGGAAGGAACACTAAAGTTCCAATCCCCTGAAATGGGCAGGGACACCTTCCACTATCCCAGGTTGCTCCAAGCCCCATCCAGCACCTGCCACGTGAAACAGATCTGGATTTTCTGCAGTGGGTGAGTGAAACATCACAGAGAGCCGAAAGGCTCTTCCAGAAATTCACAACCACACAATCAATACTTGTCTTTAAACAGAGTTGTCCCTGCGGCCACTGCTCTCCCCTGCCCCCATCCTGCTCCTCTGGCCAAGCAAGGCCAATATAGACACACGGCTGAGTCCACCTAATTAATTAAAGTTAGTTAAGTTGAAGTTACTTAGCTTGTGTTACCTGCACAGCATCACCCACCTAAAAGTGAAGGAGTTCTCTACCTGTGGGCACTGGGAGTAACTCACCAAGAGCACGATTTGCTTTTGAGTCACTTCCAAGCTGGGCAATCATTAACCCCAGCACGGAAATTCTCCGTTTCTGGGTCGCAAGTTCCCTGCAAGAAGTCCCAGCTAATCTGACAGCAAAGTTAATCAGTTTACAGAAGCTCTGTGTCCGTGTGGGTAATATTTAATACGTGATTACCAGAGGACAGTGCCGGATCTCTCACGTACTGCCGGCCCCTGCCACACGTGCAGTGACAACAGTAAACACAGAACCACGCGGGACGCGCCTCCTGCACCGCCCCAGCCTCTTCTCCCCATCACCCCAGCGTCTGCGGGTTCCCTTCGCTTAAATAACCCTAAAAAGCACCAAGCTGACCCCAAAAGCTCCCGTTTCCTGTCCGGCACTTACACAGCACAGCAGGGGCTGGAGCCAAACCACCTTTAGGAGGTGACCGCCGCTGCCCTTCGGTGCAGCCCCAAGCGCTTGGGGGACCCTCCCTCTCCGCGGGTCTCCGCGGGTCCCCCCGGCCGCCCCCCACCCACCTGCGCACGGCCTCGGCCGAGCCGGCGATGGGGACTCCGCCGTCGGCGCCGCTGTCGTACAGGACCCCGCTGACATCGAGCAGCAGCCCCCGCACGGCCCGGGCCCAGCCGCAGCCCGCCATGGCCACTCCGCTCCGCCCGCCCCGCTCCGCCCCGCGTCCGGCGCTGCCGGGAAATGCAGTCCCGGCCTCCGCTCCGCTCCGCCCCGCAGCCTCCAGCGATCCCAGCCGCTTCCAGCGCCCCGAGAAACTGCGGCTGCCCCATCCCTGGAAGCGTTCAAGGCCAAGCTGGATGTGGAGCGACCTGCCTCAGTGGGTTGCGTCCCAGCTCGTGGCGGTGGAGTGGAATTAGATGATCTTTAACGTCCCTCCCAACCCAAACCACTCCTTGATTCATATGACAACCAAGAAAAAAACCCAACTGACTCATCATATAAAAAATTTTATAATCACAGATAAGATTTTATCAGCTGTGTTCCAGCTTTACAGATAGTATTGTTTTTGCCCAAATATCTTCTCCTTGCTAATGCCATCAATAGCACGCCACAACTGCTAGAAGGTATAAGGAGCTGTGGTGGAATTATAGTCCATTTTGTTTTAAGGAAAGCAGAGGAGCCTCGACAGCATTGATTTGCATCACTGCTTCTGGAATAGCCTCTGGCTTCTCCCTAAAGATAATATCTAAACTGTGAAATTCATTAAATAGACTCAGAAATGGATCAGGTTATTTAAAACAACATTACTAATGGCACAATATCTCAGCTGTCTGCAGCGATAGTGAACATTGTCTTGGATAGTGTTATCAGTCCAGGACACCCGCTATGAATATTGATCCACAGCTTGTTACAGCCATCACTTGCCGTCAGGACAGGTCAGGGTTGAAACCCACCTAGCATCAAAGCAATTTAAAGACAGCACTTGGGCTGAATTTTAATGCCTGAGCTGGGAAACGGACCAACTTCAGAGTGCTGGAACTAATCCGTGAGTGTGTGCCTTTCCACATGTGTATGTTTGTAGGTTGTGTGCACACACATGTGAAGCTGACGATATTTGAAGATGTCTGCTAGCTCACAGATTAATCTCAATGCTGCAATTTACCTTCTCATCTCCTGCAGACCCAACAACTCAAACAGAAGTATTTATAGTCTCACATATACCAGATTTTTTTCCTAGTTCACCACCTCCTGCATCCTCAAAACCAAGCTTTAGCCACCTGTAGCTTGTGCATGTGAAGTCCTCAGGCCAGAGCTCTCTTCTACATTCTTGTGGTGGTCTGCCCCGGAGGCCGGTGCCAAATGGGCTCTTGGATAATTAACAGTAACAGTTACTTTTAATCACATCTCCCTTGCACATCATCATCTCCTCTTCTTGCTCTCCTCTTATCTTAAGGCCTATGCCAAGAATTACTTGTGAGCCCAATTCTGCTGAGGCTGAGACAGCTGTGAAGAGGAGAAGGAGGGCTGTGCTCTGCATCTTCCCATAGGAATAGAAGAAGGTGGAGTAGCAGATTCCTTTTGAGGGCTGCCTTCCCTGGCTGAAGGGTGCCTTCCCCTAATCTATCTAACGATTTGTGGCACTGACAAATGCTGAAATGCTAAGGAGAGGGAAAAGCATCTCCCTGAACAGATACAGGTGTGCCGAAATACACTGCAAACATGTTTTCAGTAAGTAGGGCTGGCTAGAAGTGGTCACATGGCTGGTGTGGTGTGGGAAGGCTTGGCTTGCTGTCACCTACCCTGTCCCAGTTATAGGTATGAACAGGCAACAAAGTGTTTTCCCCCAAGACAAGGAGGGTTGCTCAGTGGGTAGGAGCTCCTCCAGCATGGGCAGGCCTCAGTTTCCCTGTCTACTAACTGGGAATAGTGTGAACACCACGGGTGCGTTGCAGGAGTTTGGCACAGAGTCCAAACCACACTGATCCCAAGCTGCTCCCAAACAAAAAGCTGCTCGTTTCTCCCTGAGGACCAGGCAGTAGCTTCACATCCCAAACAGTGGCTGCTGGCACAGGGAGTGCTTGGAGCTTGGATCCTGCCCAGCGCAGCAGAGGGGTGCAGGAGCCATCCCTCCTCTCCGGATCCCTCTGAACACAGGGCTCACCCCGCCGGATCCGCACTGACCGGGGAGCTGCAGGTGCAGAGGGCGAGGGGACAGGTGCAGCCGGCGGCTCTCCGGGCCCCGGGAGACACCAGCTGCCGTCGGTGCAGCCGCATCTCTGCTCCGGCAGAGAACCGGGCTCTGGTGCCAGCTGCTCCTGGCCGCCCCCGGCCCACCTCTCCGCCCACCAGGGCAGGTAACGGGAAAGCCCCGTCGCCGAGAGGTTGGGATGGAGGGAGGCGCCCGCTGCGCCCCCGCGGAGCCAGCGCGGCGGGGAGGGGGCGCGGGGGCGGCGTGCCAATGGCTGCGCTGCCCCCTCCTCTGCCCCCACCCCGCCGCCGGCCCCTCCGCCTCCCCGGCCGACCCTCCTCCCCGCCTCTCACTCCGCACCGCCA